>JACEGR010000112.1:0-412818 GCA_014170235.1 Listronotus bonariensis | reverse complement strand
TTTAAAGATGTTTTGATATTGTCAAAATTACAAAAGGTACATTACCAAATCAGCCTACTACCTGTTAAGCTAGCTTTGATTTTTAATTATACAGTAAAACTATAATTGTCTTTTAGTTTATTCATAAAAATTAGGTACTTTTACACTAACATTGCCGTTATTGTGTTTTTTTTACATTTTGTTTAATACCGCACATCGCAAAATTTGACATAAAGAGTATGCATTTTGATTACCAAAAAATAGATTTTTATTGTGAAGTATGTTTGTAATTTCCTATAACCTGCAAGGCTTTTCTATTTGATTTTTCAATGTGTATTTTTTTATATAAAAAATGATAGTATAGTATTCTTTTCTTTAAAATAAAGACAATAATGTATGTAGGTACAATAATGCCGCATTTTATTTAAATCACATAACCTAAACAGTCTGTATTGTTTATTTATTTTTTAGTTTTTGTTACCTACCTATGTATGTTTCTCAATATGATTTAAATTATTGTGCAAAATAAAGTTGCCTACAATCCAAACAAGATATTATACTGTCGCATTGGCAGTAACATTAGGTGCCACACAACCTTATTTCGTCGGTTTATTAAAGGTAAAAGTCACTAAGTACATTTTGTTTGAACATTTTCAAGCTATTTATAGTAAAAGTTTAATTATTAGTTACATTTATGACATCCATACATCTTCATTGAAGTATTATACAAATAAAAAAGGCTATTCCCCTATGGGACACGGTCTTAATATTTCCCGTTTTGAGCACAATTCTAAAATTGACCTGGGAAGATATACTTACAATCCCGTTTGGGACACTAATGGTGGAAATAAAATTTTTAAGGGGATTTATGAAGGGATTAAAAAGTAATTTGCTTACCAGAACTAACCATGTCGTAAGTGTGTATTAGTCTTTGGTTTAATTAAGGAATTAAAAAAGGAATTGCTTACCAGAACTAACCATTTGTAATCCCCCAAAACTGTTTTAATTACCCTGTCGAGCGCCGTACCTATACCTGTTTTACGGCGTGGTGTCGAAATTTCTTATAACATAATTTAACTCTTCGATTACCCCAAGTACAAACCACTGATCTCGATGGATTGCCATTATTACTTACGCGAAACAAAAGTTACATTTCATGAGCGAAAAAACCTGTTTGTGCGCAAGCAAATCGAGGGAGAACGCGCCTGGCGCCAAATAGACTATCCGCATTATCGGAAAGAATCTGGTTTTCTGTTCGGAGTACGGTAGCTAATGAGCGTCACGGTCGGACCGCGAACGGAGGGTACGAGGTGCCGGTGTTTGTATTTTGCCACGGCTTTTAAGTGCGCTTGTTCGTCCACCCGTCCATTTGTTTACTGCGCGAGGTCGTAAAAATCCGAAAAATGCTTTTTGCCACTGCGGATCTAAATGTAGGTTATCTATAATACAAACACAATTTGGTCTCGAAAGTTCGCCCGCCGATTTAGACAAGTGCCCGTAACGGAAACACTAAAATCGGTTAATTAGGGTTGTTCAGGTATAATTTTTTGTAGTGCCCCAAACGAGAAGAAAACAGGTAAATTTTGAATTGTGCCCCTAACGGGAATGCCCCAAACGGGAAATCACCATAAAAATACGGTTTATCTTTTCTTTTCTATTATAAATTTTGTATAAAATCGTTGGTATTCCCTGAACCATAAAATGTCACTCAGTGAGTTTTACCTTTAAGCCGACGATTTTATTATTAACTTCATTTACAACGTTGTTAGAGCGGACTCTTCATTTGATGACCTTTTTCGTCTAGGTTGCGACTTTTTAAAATCTTTGTTTAACCTCCAAACAGTGCGGACGTCGCGTAAATAATAACAGAATTTTTTCCGGTGTGGCGGTTAAAGGAGCTGTACGGGCGTTTTTACCTTCGGGGATCGAGTAAAGATTTACGCTTAATTGATGGCTTCTTTCTTCTGGGACGAAGCGCTGTAAATGAAGATTTTTATAACCTGATGTTCTCTAAGTTTAGTGGTGAGCACGTGTTTTCGTAACGGTCGAGGACGCTGGTCCCCTCCACTGCAAGCGTCAATTTTGACAGTGACTGGTTATACGTAATACCAGTAGCAGCCCTTTGGTCGACAGCTGTATTATTATGCATCGTATTGATTTAAAGATTTTTTTAATTTCTGGGAGCCACAAGCTCGATTAACCAGATTTTTGACCGACGAAGCCCTGGAAAGCATAGTCTGGAAGAGGGGAGTTGACGAATTGAACCTAAAGGGACCAAAGCCAAGAAAAAATGGAATAGAATAAAATAGAATAGGTTGCGACTTTAATGGATTATAAATAAATCTTAAATTACTGTCAAAATTTTAAACACCCTCTATAAAAGTAAATGTACCAATAACCTTCAAGCAATAAATAAATAAAATTATTAAAATGAACTACTTAAGAAACCCGCTCTGTTAGCAGAAATCAAGTGAGACATCATCCATACACACTATGCTAATACAATAATAAAATTTTCACCAATTGGCTTTTATTGAGATAACGCAGCCCACATATTAAATCACTTTATATATATTAGTAGAATAGTTGTGCTTAAATTATACTGGCAATAACATCTTCATTTCTGCTAATTGAACATCTTTTAGGACGTAACCTAATTCGAAACGACTTTTTTATGACTATGCTTTGATTGACATTTAGATGTAAAGGTTATTATTTACTACAAAAGTTAAACTTTTAGATTTTAGAATTAAATTGTGAAGAATCGAGACAAAAAAATCCTCGACTTGTCTCGTGAACTTTAGAGAAATTCTCTCTTGTCTCGTCTCTCTCTTAGTTAACATACAGTGTGTCCAAGATAAGGATCCTATGCATGGGAATCTCAGTACCTATTGGAGATACAGCTTAGGTTAAATTAGGAAAAAGTTGTGTTTTTAAAGCTTATTTACATGCCATTTTAAAACTTAAAAAATTTTCGTGGCCTGCTGAGATATTTGGCAAAAACGAAAATTTGACTATATCGATTTTATTTTTTTCTGACTTTATTTGAAAAGATATAAAAAAACTAATAACACTTTTTCATTGGCACTTTTTAGCTACTACATGATGGTATTTTTAGATTTTATACCCGACATTTCGTTTTCAACAAACCATCATCTACTTTATTTTTTAATATGTCTCGAAAAAAGTACACCCTGTATCTGATCCCATTTTTATTACAAATTCAACGATGTATCATATGTCATATTTTAATTTTTAGTTAAAAGAAAAATTGCATTTTTCTATTTTTTAAAGTTATTTTTAAGTAGGCCTTGCAAACGTTAATACCTGTTACCGTATCTGCAACATTATTAATTATCATTGTAAAATAGTATTTGTCGTTATTACCCTGTTTGTCAAGTTCTTGTTTTTAGAGCAATTGTTCTTATTGTTACTGTTGTCTTACGTTAATATGCAATACGCATTACTAGGCTCAACAAAATCCGCGTGTTAAGAAAATATCGAAACATCAAGAACGTTTTGGGTTTAATATGTGGTGTGGAATTTTAGGAACTAAAATACCAGGTCCATGTATTTACCATAATCCATTAACTGCAGAAATGATACCTTCATTTATTTTTGCAGCACAAAATGTAGCATGTTAGCATGTCAAACTTATCTTCATGGCTATAATGGCCATCCTGCATATTCGACCGTAATAATACAATAAGATATTAGCTATTCACCAATAAACAATAATAGTGACAACAGTAACAATAAGAACAATTGCCCGACAAGCAGGGTAATAACGACAAATACTATTTTATAATGATATTAAATTATGTTACAGATACGGTAACAGGTATTAACGTCCAAGCATTTGTTTGCAAGGCCTACTTAAAAATAACTTTAAAAAAATAGAAAAAATGCTATTTTTCTTTAACTAAAAATTAAAATATGACAGTAGTTTTTTTCGAGCCATATAAAACAATAAAGTTGATGATGGTTTCTTGAAAACGAAACGTCGGGTATAAAATCTAAAAATACCATCATGTAGTAGCTAAAAGTGCCAATGAAAACGTGTTATTAGTTTTTTTATATCTCTTCAAATAAAGTCAGAAAAATAAAATCGATAGATATAGACACAACTTTTTCTAATTTAACCTAAGCTGTATCTCCAATAGGTACAGAGACTCCCATGCTTAAGATCCTTATCTTGGACACACTGTATAATTCATGTAAAAACAGTCTTTTCAAAAACAGCCAATGTTAGGTTTTTACTATGGTCAGGATATTAAATAAATATATATATATATATATATATATATATATATATATATATATATATATATATATATATATATATATGTATATATATATATATATATATATATATATATATATATATATATATATATATATATATATATATATATATATATATATATATATATATATATATATATATATATATATATATATATGTATACATATATTAGTAGAATAGTTGTGCTTAAATTTTATTGGCACTAACATCTTCATTTCTGCTAATTGAACATCTTTTAGGACGTAACCTAATTCGAAACGACTTTTTTATGACTATGCTTTGATTGACATTTAGATGTAAAGGTTAATATTTACTACAAAAGTTAAACTTTCAGATTGAAAAATTAAATTATAATTAAATTTTTAACTTCATGATAGTCATGTCGCGAGAAGAAACCAAACATGGGAAGTCCTCGACTTGGCTCGTGAACTTGGGAGAAATTCTTTCTTGTCTCGTCCCTCTCTTAGTAAAAATATAATTTATGTAAATTGACGGGTTCTTTTTTTTTAAAAAACAGCCATTGTCAAGTCTTGAAATTGCCGAATGAAAACTATTTTATATTAAATATACCATTTAGATAAAGATATTGCCACAGGCTTGCCTAAAAAATTATGTTTAAGGCTATTATATTTAAATCAAAAAAATAACCTTAAAATTTTTGACACCCCTGTAAATGGAAATTTTTATTTTTTTAATACTTGAAGATTTGGGGGGAAGGAAAGACCTCCGCGGGCAGCAGGTTCACCATTCTAGAGACTCTAGGGATAAAAGAACGAACAAAGTGGGAAGTTCGGGGCCTGTCCAATTGAACCGTATAGGGATGCATACGCGTGCCACTACGAGTTTCTCTGTTGGGAACCGTGAGTGGAGGAACCATACTGGACAATTCCTCAGAGCAGAAGTCATGGAAGTACCTAAAAGCGATAAATCCCCCACAGCCCGACGATAGGCAAGAGAGGTAAGCCTTTCTGTAAGTGAAGGATCATTATTAATACGAATAGCTCTTCTTTGAATGGAATCAAGAATACTTAGGGTTGTGGGGGACGCCATGCCCCAGATATGAGAACAATATTCCAAGGGAGGTCGGATTTGGGACACATACAAGGTGTATAAATGAGAAGGAGAAAAATACTTTTGTCTCGAAAGAGAAATCCAAGCTTTTTGAAGCTGCCGTAGCTATAAAAACAATGTGTTTATGCCAGTTAAGGTTACTTTCAAATGGTACTCCTACAAGATTGAAGGTGTTCTTGCTCTGTAAAACTTGGCCGCACATAAGTAGAGGATGAGTATTTTGCGACAAGCAACATGATTGTGTTTTGGATGCATTAAAATGGACGAGATTTTTGGCCCCCAATCCAATATTAAATTAAAATCCTGCGAAATCCAGTTTAGTGATGGGTTTAGGAACCTAAAAACTGGAGTAAAGGGTACTATCGTCGGCGAAACTATGAATGGAATTAGTTGTGGACGAGGGAAGGTTATTAATGTGAAGAAGAAACATTGTTGGTGCCAGAACTAAGCCCTGAGGTAGTCCAGCATTTACTTGGTGAAAGCTTGAAGAATGGCCATCCACAATAAATGATATACGTCGATCAGATAGATAACTAGAGAGCCAAGTATAGAGTTTATTTGAAAGACCATAGGAGGGAAGTTTATTAAGAAGTGCGGCATGCCAGACCTGGTCAAAAGCTTTGATATATATGAGCAACGATCTGGGACTCACCTAGAAACTCAAGAGACTTATTCCAGCAGTGTGATACGAAGGAAAAAAGATCTGCTGTAGATCTTTTGTGACGAAATCCATACTGCCTGTCACGCAACATTTTGTGTTTTTCCAAATACTTAAGAATTTGTGAATTAATGAATTTTTCCATTACTTTACAAAGAACTGAGAGAATTGAAATTGGTCTATAGCTAGATGGAAAAGATTTACATCCTTTCTTGGGAATAGTTTAAACACGTGCAGCTTTCCAGCTCTCCGGAAAGATACCTGTGTCATAAGAAATTCGAAAGAGCCGAGTTAAGATTGGTGCAAGTTCTGGAGCACATTTTTTTAAAACGACTGCTGGTATGCCGTCCAGCCCAGACGATTTCTTGGTATTAAGAGAAGAAAGGATATGCTTAATGTGTTTCACCTTAAACATAATATCGGGCATTTTATAAGGAACTGGGGTAATAGCTGGAATTGGATGATTTACGGGAGGGTCAAGGGTTGAATTGGCAGCAAATTGTTTAGCAAATAGTTCCGCCTTTCCTTTAGCGGTAGAAATAATTTTATCCTCCAAAGTTAGTGGTGAAAAAGAACTGGTACAAAAATTCCTACTTATTATATTACTACTATATTTTTCGCAAAAGACCAGAAAAATTTGCTGCAACTTGAACAAGAAAGAACTTTGTTTTTAATACGATTGTCGAAGGAGTCTTTGGCCTCAGAAACTGTTTGATTGTAGTAGTTTCTTGCTCCAATCCTGGCCTGTCGGTTTTCTGGACTAGGATCCTGTAGAAACTTTTTGTGAGCCTGAACTTTTAAAATTCTGGCTTTATCACAAGATTTGGAAAACCAGGCTTTGTTATTGGATTGTTTGGGGTTCTTGATGGTGTATGGAATATAGTTTTCAATACCCAATTGACTTGATTCGGTTAGTTGATTGCAAATTTCAGAAGGATAACGAGAAGAAAAGCAGATGGAATCCCAGGGGTAAGTGGAAAAAGTCCCTTAGGCCATCCCAGTCGGCTGAGTTGTAGTGCCATACGGTGCGTGGTGGCATGCATTCATTTACCTCGGGATGTGCAGGGTAAGATATAGTAACTAAGCCATGATCTGAGCGACCTAGAGTTCGGGGTTGGTGATAAGAAAGAGATCTAGGGCGACAGCGAATATTTCGGCTGCTCTGCCTTGGGGGCCAGTTTTTAAAGAGCCCAGCCAATCCTTATTATGGACATTGAAGTCGCCAAGCATGATTACTTCAGCCGATGGAAACTGAGAAATTATGCTATCGATCTTTGTCAAAAGAAAGTCGAAGAATTCGACATAGGAAATATTAGATAGGGACAGGTACAAACAGCAGATAAATTTAGTTGAAGACCTAAGGGAAAGTTTGAGCCAAAGGATATCGGGCCTACCCGATTCAAGATTGGAAACTCAAGCACAAGCCAGATCGTTGCGGATGTAAGCACATACGCCACCATGTGGGCGAAAACACGAAATAATTTCATAGCCTGGAAACAGAAGGTGACTGGTTGAAGATTTAGAACTTATTTGAGCTTCCGTTAGAAAGAGTATGTGGGGCTTAGATGACTGAAGGTGATGGTGAACGGAGTTTATATTGGTGTTAAGCCCACATATATTTGCAAAAGAAATTAAACTTCTCGATGAAAAATATTCAAGAAAATGCCACTATACAGGGTGTGACAAAAATGTTTAGGATTTTTTTTAAATATAGCCTTGAGTCAATGTTATAAACAATAAAATCTATACAGATAGAGGATTTACTTTTAAAGCTTTTTTGAGGGCGGGCTAACCCGAAACTCATTTGTTTTTACCGAATTCCAAAATACTTTTTAACCAAAGTGTTCCTCTTTTGGCCAACAGCACTTGATGTGGATCCCATATTCCCCTTTTTAGATTAAAAAAATAAAAATAGTTTCGCTAGTTGCGCAACTGTACCTTACAAAAACAAAGCAAAAAATAAATAACCCTAATATTTTAGTTGTATTTTACCACCTGCGAGTCACAGCATATACTACATCATACGATTCCAGCCCTTTCTAACTAGAATTTATTATCCTCCTGTTCGTATATCAACACGTGTAAAAATACAGGTGTCCCATTTTTTCTAATAATTAAATAAATTTTGTGATGACAGGGGTACGTACTTTTATACCTTTTAAGTAAACTGATACTTTTTAGTTCAAAAAAATGTTTACATCTTAGAAAGCCACGTGCTACAACTGCTGATAATTTTATTGAAAAAGGTTTAACTTTTAAAATAAAAATACTCCTAATATTTTGGTTGTATTTTGTCACCTGCGAGTTACAGAATATATATAATACCTATACAGGGTGTCTCAACTCTATTTATACACGAAATAACTTCACCCCTGTCCAAGATACAAAAATACTTTTAAAATAAAAAACGATTATTTAGATACATTCTTTTTACTGGTAGTACGATGTAATATACAAGGTGTCTCAGAAACTGACTTTTTATTGTTACGTAGGTTTTTTAAATGAAACACCCGGTATATTTTAACTATATTGACTCTGTATTAAATTTTTAAAATGTAAAACATATTATAAGTCAATTATTGCTGGTTTTTAAGATATTAACAGTATGCTGATATACTAATTAAGAATTACAATTAAATAAAGAAAATAATACTTTAAATTTCATTATTTTTACATAATTTTGTCACTGTGAAATTGACAAATTATATAATACCATGTAATTAATTACATGTAAGAACCACTAATAAGTAAGTCAGCTATTTAGTTTATTTGAGATACCCATTTACTTACTTAACCTAAAAACCAGTCATAATTAACGTATTGCTGTTTTCTTAGTGCAATTGGGTAAATATGTGCATAAAATAAACTAAAATGCTGAAATCCCTATTATTAGTTCTTACAATGGAGGGTAATTAATTACACGTAATATATCTTTTGTCTTTCTGACAGTGACTAATTATTTAGAAAATTTTAGAACCAGATTATTATTTGCTTTCTTCACTTTTAATCATTAATGAGTATTTCAGCATATTGCTGATATCTCAAAAACCAGCAAGAATTGACGTATAGTGTGTTATACATTTGTAAACATGTAAAATTTAATACAGAATCAAAATTTGTGGGGAAATATACAGCGTGTTCTATTTTTAAAAAACCCACTTGAGGATAAAAATTATGTTTTCGAGTCACCTTATATAATAACTACTGCTGACAGTAAAAAGAGTTATTTCGTATATAAATAGAGTTGGGACATCCTGTATACAGTGTGGTCTATTCAGGGCCGCGCCTAACGGGTGGTGCAAGGAGGCACCAAGGCGCAACGCTGTGGGGGCGGAAAAATGTGAAATAAAAATTGGAAAAGAGAGCAATTGAGAAGTGGGGACAAAAATAGGGGAAAGAAGAGAAAAACAGTAAAGAGTATAATGTAGAAAAACGAATTTACGAGATTAAGGTGGTGACTTTTTTTGCTCTTCAACATTTTTTAAACCCCATTTTTGTTCCTAGGGCGGCAAACATTTTTGCCACCACGGCGCCAGATACCCTAGGAACGGCCCTGGGTCTATTAAGTGTGCAACAAACGAAAAAAATCTTTTATTTGCAATTTCACAAAAATTTATTTTATTCTTCATAAAAGTTGCTGCATGGTCTCAAACTGTATTAGCGGTAGTTAGTTTTATTAAAAGTAAAAGGATAAAAAAATAGGTCAAAAAATCTAAAAACTCCTTAAAAGTACAGTACCCTTGTCCAAAAAAACAACAAAAAGGAAAATAAAATATTTAGAATCAAAAATTAGCCTAAATATCAAGTCATGGCCTTCCCCCTTAATTAGTTTTTTTGGGAAATTTTTGAATTAACCCTGTATGATACAGATTTTAATTATTTCGATTTAATATTTGTTTAAAGCGGTTTAAACCTACATATTTTTAAGTAAATTTAATCAAATCGAAGCGAATTTTTAAATTTTAATTGGATTTATATTTTTTATCTAACCGCTAATTTCAAGTTTGTTGCAAGAATATTTAACAGCGCTCTGACCTTTCACAAATAATGGGCCATATGAATAAAAAGAAGCAATTGCTTATCTTATACTTATAAAATTTAAAGTAAATGCTTTTGCTTCTAAGTATAAGCAAATGCTTTTGCTATATTTTTCTATATCATAAGCATTTGCTTATAAAGGGTGTTTTTTAACGATGATATAACTTTAATCTATAAAAAATATGAAAGTAAATATATTGTGATCGAAAACATAATGCTATGTAAAAGAACAACTTATTACATTAACGTTTAAAAATTATTTGCGGCATGTGGCCACCGCGGCAGTCTACCAGATTCTATTCTTTTAGTCCAATTTTGAGTGACTTTTTCGAGTACTTCCGGTCGTATATCATGAATAACACGAGTAATGTTGGCTTCTAAGGCTTCTATCGTTGCTGGTTTATCAGCATACACTAATGACTTGACGTAGCCCCACAGAAAATAATCAAGGGGCGTCAAATCACAGGATCTGGGTGTATAGGTAACAGGTCCATTTCTCGAAATTAATTTTTCGCCAAACCTTGTTTGCAACAAGGCGATAGTTTCGTTCGCCGTGTGGCATGTAACGCCATCCTGTTGCATCCACATCTCGTCTGGATCAATATCATCCATACGTGGTACGAAATCACTATCCACAGTACGACGAATTAGTAACTCAGATGGACGATCGTGTGGCCCATAAAATTCACGAAGTCTTCTATGAGTCTGGCGAACTGATGACTGATTTTCAAAGTAAATTTGGATAATTTGGTAACGTTGGTCAAGCGTAAGTTTATTCATGATGATTTGCCAAAGTATACTGAAAATAAATTTTATGTACAGTGTCAGATTGACAGTTAAGTCTGACAGTTGTTGCCATGTAAAGTTCTATCCAACCTAAAAAACACCCTTTACTTATAAGCAAAAGCATTTACGTTAAATTTTATAAGTATAAGTATTTGTTTTCTTTTTTATTCATATGGCCCAATATGCTTTTTAATAGGAAAAAATAGCATAAATAGTAATGTTTGTGTAATTATTATTTTTATTTACCGTACAAAAATTTGTATTTAAAAATTCCTATTTAAGTGTAAAGCAGGTATCTTAAAATTATAAAATAAATAGATCAAAATTTGAAAAGAAGGCCATGACTACGTAACTAGGCATTA
This sequence comes from Listronotus bonariensis, assembly GCA_014170235.1. NCBI lineage: Eukaryota > Metazoa > Arthropoda > Insecta > Coleoptera > Curculionidae > Listronotus > Listronotus bonariensis. The sequence continues at coordinate 401,618 of JACEGR010000112.1, read as the reverse complement.
ATTTGGATTTTTAAAAACTTTTCTTAAAAACATTTTGTTATATTTCTTACAATAAGGGCACATTATTCTTAAGCAATTTTCCATTTTTTGATCTATCGTGTATACCATTAAAATTTTAATAAAACTAAAGGTCAAAACACACTAGACGCTCAAATCTTGGTACACTCACGGTTCAATCAAATATTTTACATGCTTTTTAAATGAATGACCCTAAATAATATTTAAATAGCATCGTGTTAAATATTTAACCGAAACGTGAGCGTACCGAGACCTAAGCGCCTAGTGTGCATTGACCATAATTACTGCTAATACAGTTTAAAACCAAGCACTAACTTTTAAGAAAAATAAAATTTTCTGATATTTTCAAATAAATAATTAATAGTTTAAAAAACTAAAAAACACGCTTTTATATGCAACCGAACTAAAAATTAGAAAATAATTTTTCATTAAAAAAATATTGTCATTTCATAGTAAAAAGCGTGGGGTGCATTTTACTATTTTTCATAACTTTTCCATCATAGATATTTGCAAATATAATAATTATAACATTTAATATATTTATCACCCCACGCTTTTTACTATGAAATGACAATATTTTTTTAATGAAAAATTATTTTCTAATTTTTAGTTCGGTTGCATATAAAAGCGTGTTTTTTAGTTTTTTAAACTATTAATTATTTTTCATTTTTTAGTTTCTGCTACTCTTGACAAAATGGCGAAAATTTTTTTAATGAACAAGAGTGGCAAATTTTAAAATTTTTCCAACAGATTGCAACTCACTAAAAAATTTCTTCTTCATTAAGTAGCAAAGTTTGAAATTTTGCCAACAGATGGCAATCCAGGCAATGTTTGGACCGTTGCCAATATATTGCAACCCACTAAAAAATTTCTTCTTCATTTAATAGCAAAGTTTGAAATGTTGCCAACAGATGGCAACCTAGGTGTTGTTTTTATATTTTTATAATATAAAGGAAAATTTTTTTCCTGGCGATCCAAAAAAGAATGTTAATTTTTATTAATTGCACATTATGTATTATGTATACATTACACATAATGTAATTTTTATTATGGAATCCTTGAACTAATGGTGCAACTAACCCTATATTTTTATTGTTCATAAAAATTGAACACCCATGGTGCAACTAACCAAATTGTGTAAAAACTAAAAAATTTCTTCTTCATTTAATAGCAAAGTTTGAAATGTTGCCAACAGATGGCATCCTAGGTGTTGTTTTTATAATATAATGGAATTTTTTTCCTGGCGATTCAAAAAAGATAACGGGATACAGTTTTTAAATTATTGCATCTTCATCGGTCCTTGACACGTGTGCAAAGTTTCAAAGAAATCGAATAGCTGGAAGTTGGTTAAAATTAGGCTCAAAGATTCCGTTACATAGATAGATAGATAGATAGATAGTTACAACCCAAGTTAATAAAAGCGTGTTAAAAAGGGCCATTTATTGCACACTTAATGGACTACTTTGTATAAAGTTTATTATCCTCCAGGGCAGTGGCTGGTCCTCACTTTTATTTCAGCATTAGTTTTTTGTTTGTTGCTATAAAACAAGGGCCCCGCTTTCCCAATTTAGCCAACAGTTTTTCAGCACCTAATCACGTTTGGGGGCTCCTGTAGCCCGGGGGCCCGTATCATTGATACGGCTGATACGGCGGTAGCTACGACCCTGCTCCAGAGGCTTAATTTTTAACGGTAAATGGAAAAAGACAAACCAAAGAGAAATTTTATACCCCTTTCTTTAGAAATTTCTACTCTCCAAGTCAGAAATCGGGGCCCTGTTCGTAAATCAACACGTGTAAAAATTAAGGTGTCTCATTTTTTCTTATATAATATATATAAAAGGTTTTGGACTTTTCACTTTGTACTACTGACAAATAAAATAAAAAAAAAACATATTTTCCCTTATTTATAATTACCTATGTACTAATGAGTTACAAATAAAAAATGAGTGCATTTTTGGGATACCATCATGTAAACCAAAATTTTAAGAATTCCATAGTATTGTTTTTTTTGTAGGTAATTTAGAATTTTTGAAATATATTTTAGTAATAAGAAGTAAATAAAGTAAAATCATTTTTAATTATAGGACTCTAAAATTTTTAAAATAAATACAGGTCTCTAAAAGGTCTGTAAAAATGCTATCACAAATTCCTTTGACTAAAATACGACAATCTAACCCTAATCCAATTTACCTTAGTTAAAAGTTAATTGTTTACAAGATGCAGAGTATCCAAGTTTTTAGTTATTTTTAAATATATTACTTATTATAAAACATTTTTTTACAAAATTCAGTATTAAGATGTTTTTATTACTGAATTTTGTAAAAAAAATGTTTTATGATAAGTAATATATTTAAAAATAAATTATAAGTATTAAGAGGTTTTTAAGGCGCGCTTGTGGCGGCTTCGGTTGTATCGGCGAGCGTCGATCTCCGGAGTTAAGCAGTGGAATGCGCGCCCATAATTTGGATGGGTGTCCGGCGACAGCGGTGTTTTGGGCAGCGGCACACGGTGTTCTGTTCGGGGATGCGGACCGAGCAACAACCATCCAAGTTATGGAATGAATGGTGTGTGAATGAGAAGGAGTAGGGGTCAAGGTACAATAAGCCTTCAGGCTGCAGTGCACCACCTAGGGGGCGGTCGTCGGACCTGGGTGGGATGACCCCGAAAGGGCGAAAAAAAAAAAAGAGGTTTTTAGGGTGGAGAATCAAAATATGTTAATGTTTTTGTTGTAAAATGTAAAGGGGGCCACCTGCAGTCTATTGCTTAGGTTCAAAGTGTCGTTACTTGTTTTTGCCTCGGTATATTAGAATTTTGGTAAAATATTTTACATCCCCCATATTTTTGCACCAAAAATGTATACTTGATAAAGATCGCTACAAGCAACCGTTTTTTGATATCTTAGATTAAACATGTTATTTCATACAAAAGTTTGCCATTGCATTATTTCACGCTTTATCTAGGCCACCTGGTAGTGTCCAAAGGTCTGTACAAAATGCTACCACAAGTTCTTTGGGTCAAAATACAACGATTTGATGCAATTTATTTTTGTCGAAAGGTTGCTGGTTTGCAAGATACAAGGTGTCAAATTTTCTATTTATTTTTTGACTGAACACGCTGTATCTCGCAAACCAGCAACCTTCCGACTAAGAGAGATTGCATTAGATCATTGTATTTTGGCCTAAAGAATTTGTAGTAGCATTTTGTACAGTTCTTTGATCCCTAACAGGTGGCCTAGATAAAGCGTAATGCCAAACTTTTGTATGAAATAAAAGGTTTAATCTGAAATATCTTAAAACCGGTTGCTCGTAGCGATATTTAAGACGTGTTCCTTTTGGTGCAAAAATATGGAAGAATAAAAATTATTCATTAAAATTTAATATACCGAGGCAAAAAAAGTTACTTTTTTACCCTGTATCTTGGAAACGATCTACTACGACTAAGGTAAATTTGGTTAGATCGTCGTATTTTGGTCCAAGGAATTTGTGGTAGCATTTTGTACAGACCTTTTAAAGACACCCTGGATATTCAATAAGAACCTAAAGTCTGCCCCCCATTCTAAAATGTTAACCGTTTAGTATTTTTTAACTAAATTTGAAACAATAAGCTAAGAGCAAAGTCTTCATTTTTTGACATATCAATTACATCTTTAAATGTCAATGTGACGGGTGGGCGCCAAATTAGGGAAAACATTAGATCTTGTGGCACATAATTTTAAAGCTCCTGACCAGTACTTTATAACCCCAGAACGTGAAGTCAAAACCTTTATTTACTTAAAAATTGTACCTGAAAACCTAATTAAGATGGACATAATATCGAAGCAAATAACGTAAGATATAGGTATCGGTTATCTGGAAGAAAAGTGTCGCAACTTAAAAAATGCATAATTTAAGTTATGCTGGTTACTTGCTACTTACACAATTAAAAAAGTTATTCTACTTATCCATGTTTTTTATAATTTACAAATGTTTATACTTACCGTTTAAAACTAAGAGCTAAATTATGACCTAAAAAATATTATTTTGTTTCTCCCAAACAACGTTGTTTTTTGAGTTGTGACACTTTTCTTCCGTATGAACGATAACCTAATAAATGTGGTGTTTTCTTCAAGCTTTTTAAAAATCTTTTTACTTTAATTATTGTATGCCTATACTGTCTTAAAAAATGTTTTTTTACTTGTTTAAAATAAGTACGTAATTTTCTTACTACGCTTATAATTATGTAAATTTATTACACATTTTTCTCGACCTCTTAGATAAAATGTGATAAATATCTACACACAAAATAAGGGATTGGAAGAATGATGTTACCAAAAATGGTTTATGTCTAAAGTACTACCCATGACAAAAATATCTTCCTAAGCACAAAAGCCGGGCGTCAAGCTGTCTGGGCTAGATCTCAAGGCTAAATTATTTGTTAAATGGTTTTCAAAGGCATCCAGTAGTTTTTTTTTACTTTTTGGTTAAAATATAATTAGATGAGAAGAAACATCTGTATTTTTATAGTTTTATGGCCCAAGATGGTCAAAAAAGTAATCACTCTAAGAAACAGGACCGTAGTTATTTCGAAATTTGGATCTTAATATTTAAATATAGTTTTTTTATAAAAAGCACACGAGTGCTAAGTTAATTCTATTTATTTTTAGAATAAAAAAAACATTGCTTAGTGGAATACGTTTTCTATCAGATCCACATGCTTTTTCTAGTTTAATTCTATATTTTTAGGCTTTGCGACAGAATAGAATTTTGTAAAAATATAAAAAAATTAACCGACTCCAAAAAGATACTAAAAACTCACTAAAAATTTAAAAATAATGATATATTTGTTTTTTTGGAAAAATAAAGTCCGGTAATGACATTTTGCTAAAGTACTAAATGTTAATACTTCAATACACAAAAGATTTTTATACTTTAACACTATATGTTATTACCCGACTTAATTTTTCATTAAAAAAAATATATATATATTTTTGGACAACCCACGAAGGCTTAAAGCCTAATTACTAACGTACCGTGGGTGTCTGACCATTTTAAGTGAGTTTTATTTATCTTTTGGAGTCGGTTTATTTTATTTTTTTTTCTATTTATTTTACTCTTTTTCGTTTTTAATTATTAACATTTAACAGGTGACCATCAACTAAAAAACAGTACGAGTACTTTTTTCTCTCACGTAAACTCTTCGCAGAAAACGGCAATGCTACCTCTAATAGGTATAGATCTGGTTTAAACGAAAACACCTGACCCATAAAAATAAAATACAATGCAAGTCACAACAAGAAAAAATTACAAATATGAACTATTAGCTAAATAACAATGACATGACAAATACAAATATTTTGACTTTACATTACATATCTTGATTGTTCAAATATTTAGCATAGGTATCTACTAGAGGCAGCTTTGCCTGAAAAATAAGTCTAGTATGTATCTTAGTTTTTCGCAATCCTGATTGGGTTTTTTATGGGACCCCCGCGAAAGTGCACTCTTTCGAATAAAAAAATATTTTTTAAAATCGGTCCACAGTTGACGGAATAATAAGTGTACATAAGATGATTAAAAAGATAAAGGTTGCTTTTATTTTCGTTAATTTTATTTTTAGTTTATCCCTTAACTGGACGGTACCCTATTACAAACATAAGAGGTTGGGAGTAGTTTGTGAGACGTAATGTGGTAAGAAACCAAAACAAGAACTAAGAAAGTAAATAGGATTGTAGAAATTAAAAGTCAAAGAAAAAATGAAAAACGTAATATTGGAAATAAACAAATTATATTAAAAAAAAATAAAAAATGAAAAATAATATTAAGGGCATATTTTATTTTCGAAAAAGTGTTTTTAGGACTTTAAAAAAATCATATAATCACAAAGTTTGATTGAGTTTTAATAAATATTTTAACATACACCACCACTTTGATTGTTCCCCTCATATACAGGGTGTCTGAAAAGGTAAGGTCATAAATGATAGGGATAATAGAGTGAGTCAAAATAATGTTAGTACTTCATATATAAAAAAGTTCCATCACGCTTCGTTAGGAAGTTATTGAGCTTTAAAGTTGGAATAACAAACTTATTTTAATAATAACAATAACAATGATACTTGTGTCACTAAATAACATTATACTAATGCTTCTTTTCATATTATTATGTAAACGGCTTTTAAGTAAGTAAGGATTATGCAGGGTGAGACGATTTTTTATTTTTTTCATTTTATGTATGTTTTTTTAACAGAGATGACAAATTTAACAGTTTGCTTTGACGGTTTGATTCCTTTATCTTTTTCTACAAGAAAAGATATACTCTATTTTTTGACTTGATACTTGGGACAGTTTTTTATAAAATCGCGTTTTAAATCCAGACATACCAGCATCTTGTATGTAAAAATATATCAATTTATTTGGAAAATTCATTAAAATGTGGTAAAATGATTAAAAATTGCAAGCCTCTTAAACTTTATAATACAGATAAAAATTCTTTTTAAGAATTTATCGGTTATCACGTGACGGCTGTCATAGCATTCAATTTTAAAAAATGTTAAGAATTTAGTTTTATACTTTTAAAAGAAAATATTAACAGAAATTATCCATGTGTGACATACTGTATTCAAATATTATGGGTTTTCTTATAAAAACTATAAATCATTAAGTTAGCACCCTTTACAACATTTTTAATTACGTATGTGTATTTTTTACCACGAAAGATAACACAACAAAAACACAATCAGTCCCAGGTTATTATTGTGATTTGTAACTAAAGGTGAAAAAAAAGATCGTAGCTTTGGGCCTTTTAAGGATTTGTTGTTACCCGTAATCCATGGAGTGCATTTAATCATAATTTTTTATTGTTGTCATTTCAACTGTTTTAATTATTTTTTAACCTTTATTGTAAATTTACAAACAGTTTAAACTCCCAGGGTATGAGCAATGAGGGGAAATATTTTTAATTTTTAATATTTGTTGTTACTACATTTTTAATTAGATCAAGGTGTTTTTTACGGGTTACTTAAAATAAAAGCAGATTTAAAAAATGTTTTAAGATCGTCCTTATTTTTTGTTTTTATTTTGTACACTTTCAAAAACACAGGTAACTACGGTCCTGTCCGTCAGTAGCTTAATAAATAAAGCCTATTAGTTTCGGTTGCTTTTCAATACGTGATTTAATAAAATGTTTGTTCTTAAAAAAGTAACCTGAACCTGAATGTATTAGCGCTAGGCGAAACAAATGACAGTTCTAGTATTAATGCGAATGCGCCCAGAGTTCATTTATCAGCATTTAGATTATTTTAATTTCGATTAATGACTTTTCGAATGACCATTAATTTACCCTTTAACCCTTCGTTGGACAAATACAGGTCTGGAGTCATGCATTTGTAATTTGTTTTGCTAATAAAATGTAAAATTTCCACTAAAGCATTCTCAACGTCTTTATCCCGAGTTTTAGATTTCCTATAAAAATGTATTGGTAACCCTGCCAACTCTCAGCACATTTTTATATGATATAATGATATGCAGCATTATTTTTAAGGAAATGCCTAGGAGCTCAACCATTGATTTTATTTTCACTGTTACTGACATCAAATATATACCAGATACTCTTGGCCTACATACGAACATTTTAGTTGAGGTAATTTTTATTTTGAAATTTGCAATATAAAGTTAGGTTTCTGGTTAGATAATTTTCTATTTGTATTTTTTTTCTTTTTTACATTTTATCGACAAATTTTAAATTTAGCAAAATTGTTTTAATTAAAAAAAAACATAGCCAGTTGTTTTTTTTCTTTCTACAATTTTTTATGCGGGACATTCAGATGCTTCTTACTATAAGAAAAAAAAGCAAATATCTTTAAGAAAGTTGTAAATTGACGATAAAATTTGATAAAATAAAAAAAAATACAGGTACATGATTTACTTTTGAATATTTTTTCCTTCTTCAATTGCATAAAATATTTTTAATGTTATTTTTCTTAATTATTAAAATACATAGTATTTTGTTCAGGCGTTAAGCATTTGAAGGAAAAACAGTTAATAAATAATTTAGGAAATTGTCGTTTTAAAATTTTGAAAATTTTGCTATTATGATTCCGATGCATAACTGACACTAGCCAAAAATTAAAGAAGAGCAAAAAAATATAGCTTATACTTTCTTTTCGCCTTAAATTTGCGCTCCTCCAGCTAGCACTAAAGCGGTCGCTTCATGGATTCACGGTTGATCCGGCATTGCTTGTAGAATTATTTAAAATATTGATAAATCATTGTAAGAAAGAGTGCAAAACTTTAAGAAAATTTATTTATTATTATTTTTAAATCATAAAAACCTGCCGATAGAGGGTTTTAAAAAAGAAAAAAGTTTTATGATCTGGATGATATGTCAATGGTTAAAACTTGCCCGAAATAAAAGTTACCTTACATGGGCGAAAAAACTGGTTTGTGCGTTTCGGCCCCAGTCATCACCTATTGTAACCGAAGGTACACGCGCGTGCGCCAAACGGACTATCGGCCTGACTTAGAATTTAAGAAGAATATTTTAGATATATTGGGCCATTAAAAATACAGGCAAAGAAATAAATAATAAAATATACAAATTTGCATAATAAATAAAGATAATAATATAGTAAAAGCTTTTGAATGACTTTATTCTTATTGTACTATTTTATTAGACAATTAAAAGAAAAATGATTTTCCAAGATTTTTAAAACCATGTTAACCTCTTAAGACATACTGGTGCATAAGTTCGACTCTGTTAAGCCGAGATTGGCAATGGATCGGTTAACACGACCCATAATTTGAATCATGATGTTGACACAAAGCCCCGAAGTAATCCGTCACAGCAGTCCGAGCGACGGTAACTTTTTTAAAACTTGATAAAGGGGTATCACCATGTTAGGGAGAGGAAGCGAAGGCACAAAGTGTGATAATGTTTTAGAATTGACACCAGTTTCGATTTCATTTGCATTATGCGGATCGCAGATCTCATCTCGCTATCTCCGATAATCCGATGACAAAATTAATTTGATATTGGCTGCCATTGTGTTTTATTTTCGTATTAGCCTCCCTTTTTGACGTTGTCGTGGCTTTAAGCCACCATCCGAGCGGATTTTTATAATAGAATATATTACATCATTACCCCATAAAGCATGTTAACATGAGTTATAAATTATGTTAAGAATGCTGCTTAGTTTTACATTTGGCAATATTTTTGTTCACCTAAGTTTTATTTTTAATTAGACTTAAATAATTAAAATAAGGCAGATATTTTACAATTACTGTTAAAATTCAATTGCCAACTTGAAATATTATTTGGATTTAAACTAATATTTTTGTACAAAAAAGTTTCATACTATTTGGATGAAATTGGGAGATACGTATACTTAATAACCGGTAAGAGTCATTTACGTATTAAAATTGAACAAAATGGCATGGAAAAAATAAGTGGTTGCGATTGTAAATAAATTTTAAACTTTTATTGTATTTATTTTAATTATTTCCACAACGTTTCGGGCAATTCTATCTTTGTTTGTTTTTATATAGGTACTTAGTGGTTGCTTAACAGTTATTTATAACTCGATAAAAATTAGCACCTGACACGTATAATTTAGGTTTGTCTACAACATATTGAATATCTAGTATGTAATCCTAAAAATCCATATAATTGCCTAGGTTTTATTTAATACATAGAACTTTTAATGTTAGTTTTGTTTATAAGTAAATTGGTTTAAAAACTGCATTTTTTTAAATGTGAATATGCAAATTGAACTAAAACAAAAAAATCAACTGTGCTATTTTTTAAAAATCTATATAAGGCATACATGTACAATACATACAAACAAAAAAACAATTAGCTGTACAGCATAACCCAAACAAAATTTTAAACGCTTGTAAACCTGAAAGGGCTGGGTCCAGTTTGAATATCAAAGCGGTGGTAATATTACATTAAAAAAAAGCTTATTATGTCCTCTTGGCACTAGAACAATGGGACCACAATATTTTTTTACCAAAAAGTAGTTTTAATAATACCCATTTACCTTAGTTTTACACTATCTTGATATCTTTTCCCTTTAAAAGTTAAGAAGGAGGGCCTTAATATAGAGTGACCGGCAAAGTGTTCGCAACATATGAGAATTATTTTAATTAAACGAAATTCTGATTTTTTTTCTGGCGGTAGCCTCTGCATGTCCAATAACCTAAAAATCCATTTTGATATATGTCATGTGAACAGCTGTATGGCAGGAAATTTGAAAAAAATAGGATGGAATTACGAAAAATTAGGTTAGATCACAAAGTATTGAAAAAAATTCCAGTAGTAAAATTGCCTAGAATTTAATTTTTATATCAAATGCAAAGTTTAAACCGAGCATTTAAAAAAATAACTCCACCATTTTTTATAAATATTTAAAATAAAGTTCAATGTACAATTTCATTTACCAAACTAGCTTTATTTAACTAAACTTTATTTCTTTGTGTCAAAATAGGTTTTTTTTTGACAACTGGAGCAAATGGTTTAAAAAAGAGGTTTTCGCCAGTACATCTGGTGTTCTATTCTTTTATTTCTTGAAATCTTCTTTGAATTTTACCAAACAAAAACGTTTAAATATTCCGAAATTTATTCTAATCATGTTCTACTCACAAAAGACCTTCTGAATTATAACCGGAAGGCAGTAAGAATAATAGTGGGTCAACTGACAGGTCATTGCAGACTGAATAAACACATGGAAACTATGGGCCTGGCAGAAGAAAACCTATGTAGGTTCTGCCAGGAGGAGGAAGAAACCGCAGAACACGTATGGTGCTGCTGCGAAGCCCTTTGTCGTCTGCGGTTTGCAAGGCTGGGTGAAGAAAAGCCTAAAGCGGCAAGATATGCCAAGGGGCCGGTTTCAAGCTTGTGGAGTCTGATTGAACAGACCGGCTTGGATAGCGTGCTCTAACCTATGGACGGAGGACACACAATACACCTGAGCAGGTTGCAGTGTTAGAGGATATGCAATCCACCTCCTAATCTAATCTAATCTAATCTAATGTTCTACTCATTACTGAAGACAAGTTTTCACATTTTGTGCATAAAGTTAAGAATTACCCTTAAATTTATAGAATTATTTTATTTTTATCTACACTTATTATTTCATTAGTTCAGCAAGTAAAATAAACATTTTACTATATTTATTTAAATTTTACAAAAATATTGACAATGTTTTTTCATAACTCGTAAGCAAATTGCCCTAACAAAGATTAAAATAAAAACTATAAAGTAAAATGGATGCTCTAGTAGGCTTTTGAGACAAAAGAAAACCGGTTTAAGATCATTCCATGCACATTTATTTTCAACCTTGTATTTTCATTTTTATTAGTGTAATTTGCGTATAAGTTATGGTAAAAATTGTGTTTTTTTTGTAAAAAGTAAAAAAATAGTAAACTGTTTATTTACTTGCTGAACTAATAAAATAATAGATGTAGATGACACCAAAATGAATTAATAAGTTAAAGGGTAATTTTTGCGTTTATGCAAAAAATGAGAAAACTTGTTTTCGGTTATGAACAGAACATGATAGGATCAATAAATTTTACCATTAATGAATATTTTAACACATTTTGTTTGGTGGAATTATCAAAAAAAAAAGGAAATAAATCATTGCAATTATTTTGATTTAAACAGATAAAGTTAAATGGTAAATTTGTACTTAAAAAAAGAGGGAATTATTTATTTCAAAATACATGCTCCAAACTTTCCATTTGGGATTGGAATTAAATTTTAAGCACTTTTCTGTCCTAGAGTGTTTTCGATATTTTGTCACCTAACCCCACTTCTCGCATTTCCATCTTATTTTTTTAAACTTCCCGCCATACCGCTGTTCACATGATATATGTCAAAATATATTTTTAGGTTATTGAATATGCAGAGGCGATTGCCTTTGCATTCCCATATGTTGCAAGCCCTATGCCAGTTACTGAATAATATTATTAATGTCTTTTATTGTCAACATTAAAAATAAGGTGCAGGTAACTTTTCTTTAAAAAGTTTTTTGTAAAGATTCGTATATGCAGGATATCTACTGATTAGTGGTATACAGAAAAAATCCTCATTCCAAAAAAAATATAAGGATTTAGATAAAAATATCTATATTTAAAAGTTGATGATAAAAATGATTCAAAGTGTCAAATTAAAAGAAATATTTTTAATTCATTTCAATTATTCTTGACACGTTTTGAGTACTATAATAAAACTTGGTTTTAGGGTATTTCTTGATGTGAACTATTCAGATCCGATATTAATTTTATTTTTTGGTTAACAAAAGGGCGCTACCTACACTTGTTTAAATTTTTCTAAAACGTTGCAACCTCTTTGTGCATTTACAACAAAGGAGTACTTACTTTTCAAAAGTCGCTTTGAATAACCGTTTCCAAGATATTGGCGTTTAAGTTGTAGTACTTATACCTTTAATTACAAAGAACGTATAAGCTATAACTACAACGGTTCCAACCTACACTAATGATTAAATGGTTTTTAATTTCTCTATTTCAACATTAACGTAAATATCTCAACCAGGGCCGTATTATCTATTAGGCTGACTAGGCTACAGCCTAGGGCGCCATAAAAAAATAGGCGCTAGACAGGGGAGTAATAGGCGCTAGACAGGGAGTTTTTAAAAAGTTTAGGTTAAGTGGGGATTTTTGGTGAATAATTTGTTTGTGAATAAGGTGTTTTGAAATGAAATAGGCGTGAAATGTAGGAAATGACCTTTTTTTTGCTCTTCAAAAATATTCTAGCCTAGGGCTCCTCAAACAGTTAATGCGGCCCTGATCTCAACAACGGTAGCTCAGAGGGAATATTAAAAGGAGTACCCGTTTAGTATAGAAAACATAGAAAATTATACTGATTAAAATAAATGGTACATACAGAGTAGTGCTAAAACGAACACAGGTGTGTTTCGTTAAATCCCAATAGTTTGGCATAAGAAATCTATGGCTTGACTGTGTACCATTGTACAGTGTATATATTATCAGCCAAAAGGAACCAACCGACATACATATAGCTTACAAAGATTGAACTGAAGTTTCAGTTTTTCCCTTGTTCTGCCAATGATGCTTAAGTACCCAAACATGTGTAAATTACATTTTACGGCATCTCTTAGATAACGCCAAAGTGCCCCACCCCCACCCGAAAGTTCACCAGAGCTTCTAGATAAAATAAAAATAATTAATCACACCTTTTTTTAATAAACACAAAAGTTAGTGGGTGGGAGCCAAATCGGGGCTGAAGGAAGGATATATCGAAAGGCCAGATTTGGTATTAATTCTTATATAGAATTAGCTATATGAAGTCGTTCATAAGCAATGAGTGGAAAGTAGATGGTGTAACGTAAATGTCGGCATGTAAACTTTTCTCATAGGATGACTTATCGTGATTCCTTTGTTGTTGCTTTACTGGCCGATATACCTATAAATATTGCTTATACAGCATACGTTTTTTTCGTTGGCCCGTTAAGACTATTTTCTTGTTGTCTTTTTATTGCAGCCTTGTCTTTAAAACGCACCCTTTTTGGTTTTTCGCAATGTTTTATAAATGTTAAAAACGTTGTGGCATGTTGCCTTGCAGAGTTGGGCAGAATACTGAAAATCGGTATTCGAATACGAATACCGGAAAAAAGTATTCGAATACCGAATATTTGAATACTTGAAAGAAAAGAGTATTTGAATACTCGGTATTCCTGAATACCCGGAATCGGTATTCGAATACTGGAAACGAAAAGATGCGAATACTACTACAAAAAAGTTACCTGAATTTGAAGACCAAAAAAAAGTCCTTACCTCATTTTTCCTTTTTTATTATTCTAATCACAACAATTTTAGTATTCGGAGACTGCTTACACTTTTCGGTATTTGAATACTCAAAAAAATATTTGTCAAATACTTCTGAAATATTCGAATACAGAATCCCGAATGCTAACCAAAAAAGTATTCTGCCGAATACCAAACACACAAATGTATTCGAATACTTTTCGAATACCGGCAAAATGTATTGTGAATACTATTCAGAATACTGGGTATTTGAATACGACCCAACTCTGTTGCCTTGTAAAGTTTTTGGGATCGCATTTTTAGAAATTTTGCTTCAATGCAATGCGCAAATGATAAATTTAGAAAAACAAGACACGTTTTATTATTTTTAGGGTTATTTATACAGTGTGTCCCTGATTAGGTGTTACAAGAGGATAAATGGAACAAAAATTTTTGAATTTAAAAGCGAAATTTTGAAAAAACTGGTTGCATGGTCCAAAACTAAATAAAAAAATAAAAAATACAAAATTTAACCGATTGGTAATATACAGGGCAAGTTAAAACTAAAACTATGAGAAATGCCTAAGAGCTAATTAGTTTTATTTTTAAAAATAGAACAAAATTGTATAAGTAAATGTTGTAAAGAATTGAATGGTATGTCAAATAAGTTAATAAGAGTAAAAAAATTTATTGTCAAATTTATACATTACGCATTACAACAAATATATTATTTTAAATTTGCTGCCTTAAGCCAAGAATTTTAAAAGTAGTTAATGCACAATGTGAAAAATAATAAAAAAAACCTTAATTTTTTTATCCTTAAATTTTGATATAAAATTTAATTCTCTACAACATTTACTCATACAATTTTTTCCTATTTTAAAAAATAATGGTAATTTACTCTTGATCCTTTATTATATTTTTAGGTATAACTCGCCTTGTATATTACCAATCGGAGATAATTTTTGTATTTATTACTTCTAGACCATGTGACCAGTTTTCTCAAAGGACGTTTAAAAATTCCAAATTGTTTGGTCCATTTGTCCTCTTGTAACACCTATCCTGGGACCGGCGGTGGTAAACGGGGCGTAAGGCCTTCACTAAACTTTTATTGGACAGGTAAATGGGGCGCAGGGATCTTGGGGTCAATAAAATCGTATAGGTAAACGGGGCGCAAATGTTTTCTTTAAAGTAAAGGTATCGAAATAAAATGTTGGTCTATTTTTAAAAATTTTATTAATTACGAAACATTTATTGCATCAAAAAATATTTACATATTATACACTTGACAAATACGAAGTACATTTTACAAAATGTAGTCTTCTTATTCACTGATTAAGTGGTATACAAATTATTAGTGTCAATTATAGGAATTCTTACCTGCCCTGACCCACACCCCTCTCGGGAAGGGCTGGCGCCCCATTTACCTATGATATAAACGTAACCTTACAGGCGTGCATGTAAAAGAGATATTTTCGCGCCCCGTTTACCTCCGTCCCCTGGGACACACTGTATAAATATTTTTTTAAAATAGTTTGTTTCCCTTATATTAACACCCCAATTATTAAACATTCGTACACAATGACTATATTTATTTTAGTATAATTCCAGTCCAAGACTAACAAATATACATATGCAAGCAATGAACATTGATTTATTTTTTTGACACCCACTAACTCCCTGCTGCAGTTACCAAAACCAAACTAAAAATCGGATCACAATAATAATCTAGTTCTTTGTGGCGGAGAACGAATGAAAGAAAAACACCGACACGCGCTGAATGTGTCAAATATCAAACGTCCTTTTATTTCGCTAGTCCTAAACAAATGAAGTCTACAGGTCACGTGCTCTTCACGAACGACGTTGTTTTATAAGAATCAAAATGATTTGACTGAATGCGATTTTCGGGTGTAAATTATAGTATAAGCTCCAATCTGCTGGGATAGAATTAAAGAACATAATATGGATGACAGAATTGACTGAATGATTCATTAAACATGCGTTTAGGTTTATGGTGGGATTTTATTCAAGGATTTAAGATCATATCTGAATGTGTTAATTAAATCCATTATGGATGAAAACTTTATTTTTTCTTCTCGTTATACTTGCCCATAATATACCCACTAAACAATGATAATTAAACATGACAAATATGGTATTTATTTTTTCCCTGTTTTTTGTTGTTGTTGGTAGCTGCAAGTGGATAAATTATAATAAACAATTTCTCGAAGCAGAAGCCCTGGAAGTACAGATAAAAAAGCGATAGATCCCCTAGAGCCCAACGATAGGCAAGAGCAGAAAGCCTTTCCGTAAGCAACAGCTCTTTTCTATATAAAATCAAGTATGGTGATGGTGAGGGTTGAGGAGGACGCCATTCTCCAGACATTTTTGTTTCTCCATGTAAATCAGTAAAGGGTATAATGGATATGGAAACCAATCTTTGTTTTTTTGATACAAAAGTAGTCTTTTTAATTACACAGAGTGTTTCCCAACTACGGTACAACACTTCAAAGGGTAATTTCTTTTCTAAGTTTAATAAAAAAGATATCTATTATAAACATATGTCCGTAATTGTTTCGTTTCTAAAATACAGGCCGTAAAAGTTTTAAAAAGGTCGGTACTTTTTTTAAATATTTTTAATGTAATTAAATCATTTGTTCTTACACTTTAACACCCTGTATTTCAGAAACAAAGCAACCCGGACATATGTTTATAGAAACTACCTTTGATAAAAAGTGACCATTTGAAGTTGTGTACCTTAGTTAGAAAACACGACGGAATTCCTAGTTACTACAGTGTTGATATTATTACTACAGTCTCTAATATTTTTATTAAATAATAATGTAATCTTATCTACAGTGGTCCTAGGCCTTTCAAAAATAAATGCTTTAAGCAGTATTGCAGCAGGATTTATTACTGATCCCTACAAAAAGACCCATAGGTTTTTATTATTACCTTATAGTTTTTGTAATACTTACAATTTACTGTCCACTCTAACTCTTAAAGAAATATATTTATTTTATATATGTAATATGACATTATGACGTTGCAAAAACACCCCTATAATAATAAGATGTAAAACAATACTACATAGGGGCAGAAAAAGTAAGTAGTAGATGAAGCAAACACAAAGTAATTGTTTTTTAGTTGTGCATCATCCCCCTATTATTTTGTGACTGGCGTTGACACGTGCTCGGGGCAGCTTTTGCGTGAACAATCATTTTATTCCAACTTACTCATCTTTTAATCTTTTTATTTTCTTTCCCGATTTCCTTGGATGGTCACTGGATGAAGTTGGGGTGCATCGAGAGGTGAATTCATTTTCTTTATGGAATTCTCGTGTTCTGCCAAACACATATTTCCAATTGTTCTTTCGAAATTGTCAGAGTCATTCGATGGGATTATATTTCCTTTTAACGGATAACTTAGATGTTTGTTTCATGATCAACCCTTTCTCTTTGAATTCTGTCACAAGGCTGATTAAGTTTTATTTGCAGCTGACACTTTTTCCTAAAGCCTGGAATTTTTATAGTTAAAGTTTCTTGCAGTGGCGGCTCGTAAGCGAGGGCTGTGGCGCGTCGCACTTCCAGAAAAAATCGTAAGCGTACAATATACAGGGTGTTCAATAACTCTACCGATAAACTTTAGGGGTGATTCTCCATTAAAAAAATTATAAAAAACGGTATATGAATATAAGCCATAAACGTCTTTCTTTCTCGAAAACGAGCGAGATACGTAGAAAATACAAATACGTCTTTTATTGCCTAATCTATAAAAATATAAAAACTTGATAAAAAGCCTGTGGCGTACTTTTTTAAAATTATATTGGCTATGATGCCAACTAAGACGTCACTGGACCAAACTGTCTTAATCTAGATGGAGCTTTATAGGCGCCTTATTAAATTTAATACGTGTGCCAGATTTTATTCAAATCGGTTAAGGATTTTTAAAGATATTTAAAAAATACCGTTTTTTTTTTAATTTAACGCCCTGTATCTCAGAAATGAAGCAAGTCCGGTTTATAGGAACTTTTGTTCATGAAAAGACTTAAGAAATTACCCCTTTGAGTTTTGAACCGTAGATAGGAAACACCCTGTATAGCATTGAATTACCCCTAAATGTTGTATATATTATATATATATATATATATATATATATATATATATATATATATATATATATATATATATATATATATATATATATATATATATATATATATATATATATATATATATATATATATATATGTATATTTTAAATTAGTGTAAAACCACCCAAACTTTTCTTCATTATATTTAACTGCTGACCAAATACTGTGACCTAATGACCAATTTGTGACCAACTGTATCACATGCATAAAACGTCCTCCGAATGTTGATGTTGCGGTGCTTAATATATTAATGTAGCAATAAGTGCCCTTAAAACTCTTTAAACTCTTTGTATTTATTTCAGTGTATAATTTTAAATACCTATGACCAATTCTCTAATTATTCCAAGTTTTCAGAATTTGTTTTTTAAATCTAAATTTTTAAATTTTGGGCTGTTCACGTTCTTGAATGTGTACATTTAATACAGAACTTTATGCTTGCTGACCAATTAAATTAATCATACTGACCAATGCTGACCATTTTGTGACAAATGGCATCCTTCTTGATTGAGCCATATAATATGATTAATTTTAGGCGCTAAATTTTTTTGATGACCTTGATATTTTAAGCACACTGTAAAAGTTGGTGTATGGATGACCAGTTCTTTCGACTTAGTGACCATTTATGAGTATTTCGTAATCAATTTGGAGCTGTTTTTCAAACCTCAAATTTCCCATTTTGGGTCGCTAAATAGATGGGACTTATATCAACGCTTCTTTCCATACGTAAATGACGGTTCAGTAACTCGCGAATATACAGGGTAAGGCAATTTATTTCCGTTTAATATGTGCATTTTTAAAAGTGGTGACAAATTTAATATTTTGATTTTACCGTTTGATTCCTTTATCTCTTTTCTACATAACAAATAACCCTTATATTAATCAATATCTTGTACAGTTTTTCATAAAATCGCATTTTAAAAACATACACAAAGTACGCGCGTTTAGTAAAGAGGCCACGACGTCATCATTATCTACGCGAAATCTTCTGTAACTCTCTTTCAATTGCGGTTTCGAGGGTTTCGTATCGTTACCTAGGAAGTAGGCATTTTAAACATTTGATTTGAAAAAATAAATAACATTTTAAATACGGGTTGACAGAACAGATTTTGCGCAGAAAATGATGACGTCGGTGGCCTCTTTACTAAACGCGCGGACCCTACACGCCATTTCATAAGTAATAATATCTGCATTTCCTTATAACCCCTCTGCAAATACGTATTCAGCAATTGACAAATTTTATTTGTCAATTGCTACCAAGAAGTCATTTTCTTGAAGAGCCCCAGAGTGACATATTTAAGAAAAAATCATGTTGCTATAAAAGTGGGTTAATAACTTAAAGGATACATTGTTTAAAAACATATAGCAGTTGCAAATTATCCCCTGGGATTCGCAGATGGATATCATAATTACAGTGTTTAAACGTTAAATCGTAGTCCTACTGTTGATTATTTTTTGACGATTATCTTTCTTGCGTAATAATAAGTAATCAAAGTGGTCATTATCAGAAAAAAACTGGTTACTGTTTTCAAGCAAGTATATAATATTTTTATGCTTTTAGGTGACTTCATCACGCAAGCCAACTCTCTATTGCGACCATGTAATTGGAACAAAGTTTATAATTTCTTTTTATGTGCTTTTGAACGCCATTATGGCATTACATACCAGGTGACCGTAAAGCATTAATTTGTGTTACTATAATTGCAATACAGGAATCAAACAGCCTGACAATACCGTTTTCGTTTCTTACAATTTTCTTATGTGTTTTAAGTGATCTCTAACAACTACTCTATTATTATAAAACACAAAATTTGTGTTCATTTTAAATAAAGTATAATTTGTCTATAATTTTTTTAACTTTTTAACCTGTTTTCGATAATAGGCAAGTTATTTGGATAGGTGATATTAATTTAAGTTAAAACATGTTTTCTTTTTTTAAAAAACATATTTTTTAACCGAAAAATACCGTATTTACCTATAAGTAGTAAATGGCAGACATGGCCTTCTGATAAGACCTTAAAAAAATTTTTGATTTTTTTTTCGCATTATACAGGGTGCTTCTAAACTAATGCAAAAAATTTTAGGAGGTGATTTTCCACCAAAAATGAAAAAAACTTCATATGAACATATGTACTAAACGTTTTAGGTTTAGGAACTGGGGGTGTTAAATTTTTTTATAAAAATATTGTTTTTTTTTTATAACTTCTATGCACATTCAGATATTTTGGACGACGCACCCTTTGCACCAAAAGACATTTTTGGAATACAAGAAAAAAATAGTTTACCATTGTCGTCCATGAGGCGCTTAAGGTAAATATTTGTTGAGAAATAAATGGTACGCCACTGTTTTTTTTAAATAAAATTTTTTTTAATCCCCATTTAGTTCTAAAACGTTTAGGACATATTATGTTTATATAAAGATTTCTTTTTATTTTTTGGTGGAAAATTACCTCCAAATTTTTTTGCATTTCTTTACCAACACCCTGTATAGAAAACATAAAAATTGGAAATCTATATAGAATGTTAACATTTTGTCTAATCACTACCTGCTACTGCTTTACACACCAAAAGACATAATTTTTTAAATATCATCACTAAATAAAAACTTGATTTTGTCGAAAACGCTTTAATTTATGGATATCGAATATAAGTACCTTTTTTTTAACTTAAGGGTCAGGCGTCCCAAAAATTATATTTTTATTTCTTTAATATACAGGGTGTAAAACTAATTAACACTATTGTGATAGGGTAAGTTCGCCATTGACGAACTAAAGAATGCAAATGTTTTACAAGGATACTGTTAATTTAAAATTTGACAGTTTGCAAATAAATTTAATAGAAACTATCAAAAATTAACAGTAATAATAAATTTGGATGCCTCGGAAATTAAAAGGGATTTTTACTGTTTTGGTGGTATTTCTACTTAAAGTAAGTACATGCATTGGATGGGTGTCCGGCGACAGCGGTGTTTCGGGCAGCGACACACGGTGTTCTGCTCGGGGATGCGGACCGAGCAACAACCATCCAAGTTATGGAATGAATGGTGTGTGAATGAGAAGGAGTAGGGGTCAAGGTACAATAAGCCTTCAGGCTGCAGTGCACCACCTAGGGGGCGGTCGTCGGACCTGGGTGGGATGACCCCGAAAGGGTGAAAAAAAAAAAAAAGTACATGCAATTTTCTAAAAAATTTGCATACATATCGATGGTTACGAGCACAAGTATTGTATGTCCATTTACAGCACTTTTACGATAAAATCATATTTGGAACTAACAGGCAGTTTGTACATTGTGTATTCCTTTTAGGGTCTAGAACCGCTCGGAACGACACCAAAAGTGTTCCTTTTAATTGCAATCAATTGTATTTTTGACAGTTTTGACACTCTCGACAGTTCAAGAACGGTTTCGGGCGGTTCTAGAGTATAAAAGGAATACACCAAATACTGTAAGTCCATTATAAGTATTATTAAAGATATGACGTATTTTGATATATTGTACAGCCAAAAGTTGGCAAGCTATTTGTGTGCACAAAGGTTGTATGTCGCCATTATTATTTTCACTTTGAGCACAGGTATAGTATGTGTGCATTTGTAAATTTAACAATTCTGTACAGGTATAGTATGTCCGGACATACAATGTGTGTGCTTCTTTACAACGAAAATTAACGTATAAATTAAAACATTTCTTTGAAAAAGCTGTTTCACTGTATAGAGTAAAAGGCTACACAGTGTAAATTTACAAAATTTACGTAAAAGAGCGGCAGTATCTATTAACACACACAGTTGTCTCTGCCTTACGTAAATTTTGTTTCATTGTATGTCTAGGTTAAGGAATCACGAATATTGCATATCCACAAAATTTGGGATTTTTAAATTTTACTTAAAACCATAATGTTAAATTGTGTGATGTCTACAAGAATATATTACATAACACTTAAACTCAGAAATAAACCTATTATTATATTTTTAAACGGTTAGAACTTTCCTTAAAGACCATGTAAAATCTTTACTGGGCATTTTCTCTAAACTTGATAAATGGACATACAATGTTTGTGCTCTTAACCATCGATATGTAAGTGCATAGTTATGACGAGGATAACTGACTCTTAAAAAATAAGGAGGCTATGATTTTTTGTTGCATGGCAGTGGTACAAAGATTAAAATTAATTGATAAGTTCAAATAAATAAAGCATATATAAAATGTTTATTTAAGGTATTTTTATACGGTCGCAGAAAACACATAGTATGTAACACATTTAAAAAGTGTCTTTTTAACACGCTTTTATTAGCTTGGGTTGTAACTATCTATCTATCTATCTATCTATCTATCTATCTATGTAACGGAATCTTTGAGCCTAATTTTTACCAACTTCCAGCGATTCAATTTCTTTGAAACTTTGCACACGTATCAAGGACCGATGACAATGCAATAATTTAAAAACAGTATCCCGTTATCCTGATTAGGACCGCCAGGATAAATAAATTCCTTTACAGATCCTCTGTGTCTCTTGACAAAATGGCGAAGGAATTTTTAGTGAATAAACTGGAGCATTTATTTTTAAAAAACTAATTGATATATCGAACTAAAAAATGAAAAATAAATAATAGTTTAAAAAACACGCTTTTATATGCAACCGAACTAAAAATTAGAAAATAATTTTTCATTACAAAGAGTTTGTCACTTCAGAATAAAAGCGTGGGGTGCTTAATATATTAAATGATATAGGTAATTATTCTATTTGCAAATATCTATGAGGGAAAAGTTATGAAAAAATAGTAAAATGCACCCCACGCTTTTACTCTGAAGTGACAAACTCTTTGTAATGAAAAATTATTTTCTAATTTTTGTTCGGTTGCATATAAAAGCGTGTTTTTTAGTTTTTTAAACTATTATTTATTTTACTAATGGGATTCTTTCAATTCGTAAAAAAATATTACTTTATGCACTTGTTAAATAAATTAATATGTTAGCACAAGCCAGATTTAGTCAAGTTTACATTTTTTTATGTTAAGAATATTGTTGTTTTCTTTATAAATAATATTTTGTCGACGCGATTATTCAAAATTTGTAAAATTAAATATTTCCATTATCCAACCTTTGGCCCCTTCTCCCTATGTGTCCTGAAGCCGCCCTTGTAAAGTAAACTTTACCTTGTATCTTTTTTTTAAATTAGGTTTTCTTAAGCAGTTTTTCTACCTTGATTTATTTTGCTCTTTGCATTCTATAACACAAAAGCCAGCGTTACCTTCTACACGGCTTAGCCTATTTATTATTAATTGCGATTTTCTTTTGTTCTCACTAATTAATAAAACTGAATGCAGTGTTCCAAATAGCGAAGTGCATGATGGAATACCACAAGTAATCACGGTATTACTGACCTACATTACACCCCTCGCTCTTGAGAATTTATAAAGGAATATGTGCGTTTTGTATTTAAAGCCAAAGGGGGATTTTTCCTCTCCTTTCAAGTACCCCAGCACATCCTTTGTTTCTTGATAAGTGTCCATAAAAATGAAATAGAACCCCTTAGGTAAGTATTTAACAGTGCGGTCGAAAAAATTAGAAACTAAGCACTTTAATTTTTCTACATAGTTAGATGTCATTTAATAATTACGTTATGGTCGCTTTACATCTGACATTTATTGCATGATATTTATTTATGTCAGACACAAATTCAGGCTAACGTAAACAATAAAAAAAAATATCAGGCATACATTTTTGACCGTTGATATTAGCCAAAATTTCTGTCCGACATAAATATCATGCAATAAATGTCAGATGTCAACCTACCATTAGAAAAGTATTCAATAATGTTAAAAATGTAAATAATAAGGATTTAACAATTACATAAAATATTAAGAAATTAATCTTAAAGCTTTGGTTTTTGCCGAAAGAATCAGCTTATGAAATAAAAAAAAAGGGTCCATAATTTTTATAAGATGAGTTTCTTTTATACCTGTAAATTATCGTTTATTTATGTTTTTGTTATAATTGATAAGTGCATAACCATACTGTATACAGACTGTCCACGGGTGGGGCTAACAAGAGGATAAATGGCCGAAATATTTTATTTTTCGAAAAAAAATCATTCCTCAGAAAAAATTTAGCTTGTTAAAAAAAACAGGATTTACGAAGAGAAAATGTTGATTTTTGTATTCATGGTTCGCAAAAACTTAAAAAACGTGATTTTTCTTCAAGAGTAAACTACATTTACTTTTCATTTTTAAGCAAAATGTCATTAGTAAAATTTATTAAGGATAATGTTTGTAGTCGATAAAAATAATGATTAAAAATTTTACAACATTTTAAAGCATTTTAAAAATGCCAACAAAACAAAAACAAGAATTTGCTTTTGGACTTTTTAATATTTTTTTACACGCAAAAAGCAACCTTAAATGAGGATATTTTTTACAGCAATAAAGGATATTACTAAGGGATAAACCTAAGGGTACAAATAAATATCTTAAAAGTATTAGAGACATAGGATGCCTTGGTATATTATTTCATGGAGCGACATAAACAACTGTATTTTTCTTTCTAACCATACAGGATTAGCCAAAAACATGGACCTTTTCCTTGGGTCATAAAAAGACGTAAAAGTTGGTGGATCTTTAGGGTTTTTGCTTACCTTAATTTTTAAGACAAGGAAACTTTTGTAAAAATTGATACTTGTATCAAGACAAAAAGTAAGTTGTCAAGAAAGCGTCATTTGAATAGTACATAGGCAAAAGGAGGAATGTCAATTTTTAACTTATTTGAAAAAAGGGGATTATAAGGTTTTATTCTTATGACCGTTTTCGTGTATGCCGTATTTTAAACCCACCATTAAACTATAAATCTAGGTTAACTCAATTTTATAATATTTGCGAGTTACAACGTTGTTTAAGACGACTTTTCAGTTATCCTAAAACATATTTTTTGAGCAGTAATTTAAAAAGGTTTATTTCTATTAATTTGTTGAAATTAAATATTTTATTACAAAAGCCACATAAGTTAAAAAAATTAAAAGTGGGTCCTAGCAATTGTATCTTTTCTTCTTTTTAATAGGCATCCCAAGAATTTGTTTTTCTTATTTATAAACTGTAATTTTTGCTCTTGCTTACTCTTGTTTAAAATATGCGCTCTTTTATTAATGCATGTTTCTTAAATGAACCGTATTTTTCCTTCTAGTCGAAATTATATATTATATTTTGATTTATGTTGTCAAAAAAATATATATTATAAACAAATTAGTTACGATTTTGGTTTATCTCAAAATAAAAAAGCGTGTGATAATTTATTATTTAAGTTTATTGTTACTTAAGGGTAGTTTATATGCCTTTATTTTTTAACATACAAATATTTACATCACGGTTTTTGCATTATTGTAAATACCAACAAGTCAGATTATACCATAATTTATGTAACAGATTCAAGACACAAATTTAGAACTTTTCAGTTACCAAGAACTTAAAACTTAACCACATACTTTTCAGCCCTCAAGTCGTTAAAATTTCACGGTGCTTCAAAAATCTTGTAACCGAAGCCTCTTGATATGATAATGTAATTTTCAATTTCAATTCCACTTCGTAATTATTGTCTTTTTTGTCAGGAAATTGATGGCACAATAGGGCAAACAGGGGCGTGATATTACGTTCCACGAAAGTCCTGGAAAGTTGACAGCCGACAAGAGTCCCCTTCACGTCAACGACAAATTCCACTTGGAATAAATTTAGTCATCGAATGCTTATTTTCTTTTCAGCTAGTTCATTGCCCGTATTTTTTACAAGTTATTTCTTAGAAATCAATCTAATTTTTTGTACTAATTCGTTTCAAGATTTAGCACTTTTCTAATGATATGGATGCTGGAAACTTTTTATAACATTCAATATTATCGATTTTGTTAATATAGAATAGAATATCCAGTATAGTTCCTCCACTTGGAGCTCCAAACAGAATATACCGCACGTATGCATCCCTATACGGTCCAACTGGACATGCCCCGAACTTTCCATTATGTTCGTTCTTTTATTCCTAGAGTTTCTAGAATGTGGGACCTGCTGCGAGTGGAGGTCTTTCTTTCTCCCCCAAATCTTAAAGTTTTTAAGTCCCGTGTTAACAAGTACAAGTTAGTATTTAGACTTTCAGCCTTGGTGGATTGTCTAAAAATATAAAAAAAATAATAGAATTTGGTCCCAGGTGATAAATTAAGTTGATGTGAAAACTTAAAAAAAAACTTTAAAAAATCTAGAGAGGATATTTTTATTTATTTTTTTCCATTGAATTACAATTATTTAACTTTTTTGCTTTAAAATGAGTTTGATAAATATAAAGTGAAGAAATTATTGGATTTTTATCTTTAGGTGTATTATATTTTTACTTTTAAAACAAGTTACTTAGAAAATTGAGGGGAAAAAAGGAATTAATCCCTCTTCCCTCCCCGAAAAAGGTTGAAATTTTTTTAAGGGTTATTAGAAACAAGGTTATGAAGACGGGTTTGTAAGTTGGAAGACCTTTTTATTGTTTTTAGTACTTTATGCAAAATAAAACATGTTCTAGTAGTGAGTAAATATGTTTTGTTTACTCTTTAAAATTTGATTTTAAAATACAAAACGAGGTTCAAACATACTTCTTCCATTCAATCACCCCTTCCCCACCCCTTTTCCAGGAAATGAAATTATCTACGTCACTGCCTAAATAGCAGTAGCTTTGTAAATTTAATGTTTAATTTAAATCAATTTTTTTCCAATACGGGTTTTAATTAAAGAAATCCAGACGTCAATATTATAATAACCATACTTATATATTTTATTAGAAGCAAGTTATTCCAAACTGATAAAATATTACTCAGGACTTTCTATGGTCAGCAAAACGGAAATCAATTTAATTGCATGCCTTTAAAGATAACTTTTAATTTTCAAAATCAAATATCACAGTATTCGCATTTCGTGTTTGAAGAAAAATATTTTTTACACCAATTACGTTAGTCTGTTTTACTACGTGTAGTACAATATAGGTTTTCTTTTACATGGTATTGCCAAAATACTTACTCCTGGCGTTTTTTTATCTTTTAAAAGCTTTCGAAGACCTATACTGGGGAATTTCCTGATCACCTGGAAACAATTTAGGGTTGTAGTCGTGAGCTAATTTGCTGTCTAAGGGGACTCGCCTCATCAAATTGGACAGCCTGAGGGTGGTTTTTACTTAATATTTTTAAAACCAAAATTCTAAAATTTGGTATACCTTATGCCTAAATCTTGACGCTTAATCAAATTCCAAGATCAGAATATCAAAAATCTTCTCGAGAAGTGTACCATTTTTATTTTGGAACGTACTACTTACAGAAATTTTACTCAAAAATCTGGTTCATATCGATAAGAGTAACCGTTTTTGAGAAAATTGCAATATCTACATCAATGCACGTTACTGAGCCCCTTGGGAGCAAGTGGAAGTTGCTGAGAATTTTACATAATCGAGTGTATGGTAAATCTAACCAAAAATTAAACTTTCTTCTATAAGGTTGTAATAAGGAATGATCTATACAGGGTGTGAAAAAACCATTTTTACAGTGTCCTATTTAAAGATGCGTAGCTCCCTTAGGAAGTCCGGTAAATGTTTATATGTTACATAGGCTTCAAAAGAATGTTATCAGTTTTACTTCCATCAGTTTGTTCACTAATCTTGTCTTGATAGAATACCTCTTTTAAAGCTGTTTTTACAGTTTTAAAGTTTTCTTGCATGCAATTTTTCTGGCTGCAATTTTTCGATCTGCGCACGTGCATTTTACGCTTTTTAAAAATTGCTGCAAAGTGCGCGTGTGCAGATCGAAAAATTGCAGCAAGAAAACTTTCATGCAAGAAATCTTTCAAACTGTAAAAAAGCTTAGATGTGCTTGGTGTCGCTTAACTTGCACCCTTGTTGGGCTGGGCCACTGACCGTGTGATGTTGATACTATTCGTCTAACGCTAAAATATTACTTCTCCCAAAAATAGCTTACAAGGCTAACATTCTTTAAAGCTGTTTTAGTTTTGTTGAGTAATGCATTAAGATTTCGTAATTGCATGTTGACGTTATCAGTGCAAAAATGCACTTTATTATAGAGTCGATATAGAATTAAAAGTCTTAAATGCCTTGGTTGCAGTTAATTTTGCATAAGGCGCCGTGGCTTAGTTGGTTAAAGCGCCTGTCTAGTAAACAGGAGATCGTGAGTTCGAATCTCGCCGGTGCCTCAAAAAATTTTTTCCCCTCAAAAATACAAATCTCTATTTCTTCAGCTTTTAAGAACCTGCTTAGTGGTCCTTTACAAATTTAAAACATAGTAGTCAACAAGGAGAGGGGCTGCCTAGCTACAACCCACTCTCCCTCAAAAGAAGTTTCAATAATTAGGCATAGTTACATGGCGAACACAAAATCTGGAAACGAGAGATGAGGCAGTTTTATGAAATATTATTATAGGCTATTGACATTTAAGTACGTTTTAGAGAAGATTGAAGTTACTCTTACCCTTAAGCCTTGTTTTCAGAACTACGTCGTGTCGCCAGCGACAATTATGGTGTTGCAGCGACACGGTTCTTGTCGCAGCGACACGATCCCTGTCGCAGCGACAGAGCATAATTATGTTCCCCTACAACGACACGGCGGAGGGGATTGTCGTTGGCGACACGACGTAGTTCTGAAAACGAGGCTTAAGGCGACCAAAATCCTATTTGTCAAACACGACAGGGGAAAATAGATTAACTTTATTATCTTTATTGTACTGACTATTATACTGGAGTGTTTTATACTGGCAAAATGTCATAGCAAACTTCTGTTTCCTACCTGCTCCTACCTTGATAAAACCAACATGATGGTATTTCAGCGGCAAAACTTAGTTAGGTTCAAGTAAAAGAGGTAAAAAAATTATTGTCAGTTTGACAAGAGTCGCCTATTTTTAAAAATAAAAAAAATGAATCTTTTAAATCAAAATGCGAGATTTGGAAGCCAGTGTGAGTCAGAGATTAAAAAGCAGTATGTAAAAATATTCCGCCTAATACACAAAAATCAAAAAAATCCATTTGGAAGCAGTTTTCTTAGTTTTCGAAGAAGCGAAATTATAAGCTCGAAAAATCTACTTCCGTAATAGACTTCCACGTCTCAATCGCTGCAGGTTAACCAAACTCAAAACCGGCTATGATTGGAAAGAATAAACAAACTATTGTTAATTATAATAACTGTACATTTAATATAAATTGTAATGACATATAATCCTACCTTGTTAATATAATACCATGTTATTATTCATCAGTTTCAATTAAAGTTTAAAATTTGGCTTGTTTTTCTCGTGAAATAGTCTTGTCGAATATCATTCAAGAAAAAAATTTTTAGGGAAAATATTTCTTATTTTATTCAAGTTTGTTGGTTTTTGGTAATTTCGTTAATGATATGTATTTAATACCACTCGCTTTCGGCGCGTATTATTATTGTAAATGTCATTCACGAAATTGCCAAGGCAACAAACAACAACCTTTCATACAATCAAAATATTTTGCCGGCAAAATTTTCTGTCTTATGATATTATATACGAAAAAACTCTATTACAAATAAATTAAAATTTAAAACAGAAAAATGTTGGTTTGGAAACACTAATAATTTACTGCCACTTTTGGTAAATATTTAAGGTGTATTAAAACTAATTAAAATTTTGGCAAGATGTCATATCAACGAAAATAATAACAGAGAATTGAAGCTTCGCAGACCGCATTAGGGTCAAGAGACTTTTAAATTAAAGTATCGGTCGACCCCTTTTTTCATTTAAGATTTTGGTGATGAGTCTTGCCCCTGCTATAGGGTTGCAGTTCAGGGGGTGAAAGTTGAAAAGAATGTTTTTTTTTTATAAAAAATTGACGTTTTTTCTTTTATGACCTGAAGTGAACAAAATTAGCTCTGTTTCGTTGTCAAATAGCCACCCTGTATATGCAGTGCATTAGATAAAATGTTTAGAAGTAAAATATCACTATTTTGTGTAAATTGTAAAGCTGCGTCCAGACTTGCAACAATTCACCGCACTGCTCCACGCCGCATACTCCGCCACATAGCGCGGACGTGGACGTGGACGAATTCACGTCATTTCAAAGGCTTAGCGAATGATTTGCTGGGGATTCAAAGCTTGTTGTTTTTTTTGGCGTTAAAGGAGCGAGCAAATAGGTTGAGTAGTTTGACGGATGTTTGGCGAATTGTTGCAAGTCTGGACAGGGCTTAAAATTAACGTTTGATTTACATATTGAAAAGGTTGTTACCAGTATGTCCAGAATGATGGGATATGTTATGTGCTCCATTATCGAACATAAAATCAATTATTAGTTTGTACAACTTTTTTGTTTCAAAGCAAATCAAACATTGGTAGTATTATTATTATTATTAGTAACAGTATAAAGTTTTTGGCCAGCTAAAACTCCTAGTTTGGGACCGGAAAAATGACCTCTTAGTAGCCGAAAAATCGCGGTTTTAACGACCCAATCGTGACATTGTCATTTTTATGTACTTAATTTAAAAGTATATGAAAATGTTATCGTTGTGATTACTACTTCTGAAACACGATTATCTGGCCCCTAACTGGGAATTTTTAGCTGTAAAAAGCTTATTGAGCACAGAATAAGTTCCAGAACTTATATTTACATTAAAATCCCACTGTTGTAGTTGTTAAATCTAAAAACTATTTTCCGGCCCCTAAGGGGTCATTTTCCTGGTCCCAAACTGAGAATTTTAACAGGTCATAAACTTTTCGCGCATAGTGTAAGGTCCAGAATTCAAATGTACATAAAAATATCACTGTTGTTATTGCCACATATAAAACATGATTTTCCGGCCCAAACAGGACACAGGAGCACAAATCCGTCTTTGGCTTCAGAATGTACCCTAGACCCAGCCTTATCCCGGAAACCGTATTTCAGACGTCTAGGGCCATTTCTGAGCTCGGATTCGGATTCATCGTCAAAAAATACATACCTTGTCTGATTCTTGTGTATAAACTTTTATTTCTTTTTGTAAGGCTGTGTTATTAATAATCTATTATCTAGTTCTGATTGTTCCCTAATAACACCTTTTTGTAAAATATAAATCTTTGCAATTCTATTATATTATTCTATTTTTGGTTTTAATAATTATGGCTATATATCTGTTATTTATTTTATGTGTTTAAGTACTTGAATTTTGTATACTTTTTGGGTCCCTATATTTCCAAGTTGTCAACAAATAAATAAATAAATTAGCATACATTTTTTGTGGACAGTTTGTTTTACAAATTAAAACTTTGTGTCTCTTAAAAAAATAAACATTTTTTTCAAACTAAAAGCATCATTTTTATTTAAAGGTATAAAGCATTGCATTTTTGCTTAAATTGTCGAGTGTATCACCGAT
This sequence comes from Listronotus bonariensis, assembly GCA_014170235.1. Lineage (NCBI taxonomy): Eukaryota > Metazoa > Arthropoda > Insecta > Coleoptera > Curculionidae > Listronotus > Listronotus bonariensis. The sequence goes on along the minus strand of JACEGR010000112.1, from coordinate 370,319 downwards.
GGAGTTCTTGTCATCACAAAATTTAGAGTATACATAATAGTGACTCGTGTTGTTCTGATATAAGTACTTGAATTGATTTGGAGTACTCTAATTGATTTGGTACGACTGATTTGGAGTACTCTAATTGATTTGAGTACTTATTCGATTTGGAGTACTTCTAATTGATTTGAGTACTCTAATTGATTTGGTTATCTCTACTCTAAAGATAATTTTAAAACGCCGGAGGTTGTTGATATGTCTGACATATCGGATCATTTTATAAGTACTTGCTACTTTAATATAGTCAAAAATGTTCTGTTAAGTATAGAACTTATAGGGACTACATAAATTTTGTTTACGAAGATTTTCTTAACGATCTTTATGTTAAATTGGAATGAATTTAATGAGTCAAATGATGTCAACAAAAAACCCGAACTTATTTAATGAAAAAGTAGGGATTCTGTACTTAATGTCCATGCACCTCTTAAAACAAGGAAATGTACTAAAGCCCCGCCCCTTGGCTTACTGCCAACATTAGGTTGTTGATTGCTGCGGAAAAAGCCTTAAGCAAATATAGAAAAACTAGAAACTGAAGTTAGCTAAAATGAATAATATAAACAATAATCGAAATCTTGTAACCCAATCTATACGTAACGAGAAAAAAGCTTTTGTGTCATAAATTTAGAACAGATCCCAAAACTTTGGTGTAATTTTTAAAATATTTAAATATTAATAACAAAAGCCATGATTCGTTACAAATTAAAAATCCAAATATTCTAAATAATTTTTTTATTGATAGTATTCCGTCTTAAATGATGTTGACAATGAATTAATAGAAAAATTTTATATAAATAAAAAACATCCCAATGTTAATAAGGAATTTTAGTTTTCACTCTGTAAGTGAGCGTCAAGTTTCCAACATTATTTCTGGTATTAAGTCAAATGCCAAAGGCGTCGATGAATGATATTAAGATCTTGTCCTTAATTACTCCTTATCTCGTTCCACAAATAACATTTCTTATAAACCAGAGTTTATCTTCAAAATATATTTCCTTCAATGTGGAAAGTTATTATAATCCCAATTCCCAAAGTTAGTAACCTAAGAACCCTCCCATTATCGACCAATCAGCATTCTCTGCACGATTTCCAAAATACTCGAGAAAATTATGTACGAGCAAATAAACCAGCATATAAAGCCATGTAAAATACTTCCAAGTACCCAATCTGGTTTTCGTGATTTTCACGGAACAACAACTGCTCTCCTACATGTCCAAGACGATATCCTTAGAGCCCTCGATACCGATAAAAATACTTGCCTTATCTTGCTCGACTATAGTAAAGCCTTTGACGTTCTCTCTCACAAGATTCTTCTAGTAAAGTTGAAATATTATGGTTTCTCAGAAGCCTCTATTAAATTGATGGGAAGTTACCTTGAAGGGAGAAGTCAGTGTATTTCATCATTGTCCAGAGATCCTTCTGAATTTTTATCTACCAAAAGGGGAGTTCCGCAGGGTAGTATTTTGGGACCTCTTCTCTTTTCCTTATATACAGCCGACTTTACCAGCCATCTTCAGTATTGCTCATCACATCAGTATGCCGATGATACGCAGTTGTATATTTCATTTGATCAAAATAACATAAACCAAATATCTGAATATATAAATAATGACTTAAAAACTATATCACAGTTATCATCGGCACATGGATTGATATTAAATGGTGCTAAGACTAAAATGCTTATATTTGGAAAGACTAAGGAAATGTTCTCTAATAACAATAATTTTAATATTATTCTTGATGGCATACGACTGACACCATCAGCCGTAGCAAAAATTTGGGACTTATTATTGACGCAAATTTACGCTTTGATCAACATGTTTCTGAATTGGTTCAAAAGTGCTATTTTAAACTTAAACTATTATATAGATATAGGGAAAACTTTAACAGAGATATTAAACTACGTTTATCAGATTCTTTGGTACTATCTACTTTGTCAAACGGATTTCCAGTATATTGGCCGATGCTAACTGTCGCAAATAAATATACTTTACAAAAACTGCAAAATGCATGTTTGCGGTACTGTTACGGCATCCGTAAATTTGATCACATAACTCCAGTTTTTCAAAATTCAGGATGGCTTAACCTTCATGAACGGTATATATCCAGTGTAACAAAAATAGTTTTTACAATTTCAAAGACTCAACAACCTGAGTATTTGGCTAATAAACTCATTAAAGGTTGTGACGTACACGGACGAATGACTAGAAATCGTGGTTTGTATACTGTTCCTAAGCATAGAACATCAATTTTTCAACGTTCCTTTTCATTTAATGCAATTAAATATTATAACAAATTACCTGATGACATCAAGGACTGCTCCTCTTCTTTCACTTTTAAAAAGAAATTAAAACTTTATTTAAAGAGTGCGAGGGGCTAAGTGTTTGCCTCTTATATATACTCTACCATTTTTTCCGTTTCTCTTATTACTATTTTCATCATTACTATTATTATTACTTTTTTCATCTTACTATTGTTTTTTATTTAAACTGCTTTGTTTATATGGATATTAACTTGTTACTTATTATCTAATTAGATAATCTAGTTATTATTATAAAACATTATTAAATGAGTGTTTTTATATTTACTTTAATTACGGTGGTTAGGTAGAATAGCATTGCTAGACCTCGCCACCATTTTTTGTATTTTTTCTGTTTTTTGTATTCTAATTTTATATTGAAATAAAAGACCTCTTTATTTATTTATTTATTTATTTATTATAAGCTGCAATTGGTAAGTTTATTTATTTTTTTTTAGTTGTTGCATGAGTTTTTCTAATAATTTAAATAATTTAGTTGACCAGAATGACAAGAGTAGGTAGACTATTTAAACGTCTTTCACAAGTTCTAGAAAGATAAAAAATGGCAGAAAATTCGTTTAAATAAAAGTATTAAGCTGATTTTCTCTCTTTTATCACCTCCTAAAATTATTCGCTCTTATTTTTAAGCCCCTGTATATTTTTCTTTAAGATCTACTACTACCTGTCATGTAAAATTTTGTGTTTTCCTAAACATGTTATAAGTATATATAGATGCAAAGGGTGTATAATTATAAAAAGTCAAGCAGAACGTTATTTTTATTGAATTTTTTATTTAGAAGTAACCAAAATAACGTAAACCAAAACCCCAATAAAAATATATAATTACCACTTAGTATAGAAACCCGTATTAAATCGGTGGTTAAACGTATTATTTTCCCCTCCGAACAATACGAAGGTTACGTATGTCATTCAAGAAATAATATGCAATAAGAGAAAAAATAATATACGTCATTAAAGGAGAAGGGCCCGCCTCTTTTACGCAATCAAAAGCACTCGAAACGACAGTTCATTTCTCCTATAATTACCATTTACTTCACGGTTTACCATTGTTAACAAGGACATGTGAGGGCCCAAAATGTCGTATTTTTCCACTTAGTTTTTGTAAAACATAAAGCTTTTTGTCACTTTTTCGCTGTTGTTTAGACAGAGATAATACTTTTACAACAGCCTCGAAAATGTCGTTGCAATCAATAAGTACCATTACCATAAAACTTTAGAGATAATCTTGTTAATATTTTAAAATTTTGTATATTATCACAGTGGCGCAGCCACGGGAGGGGTAGTGGGTTTAACCTCATCATTAATTTTTTTAATTAACCTACCTTCACGGTATTTTCCGTTCCTTCTGCACACAATACTCAATTAAAAACTAAATTGGAATTTTATGAACACCCTTTAAGGGCATTTTCAAAAATTGGTCTTGGCTTAACCCGATCTATGAAAACCCTTTCAAAAAAGGATCAGCCAATGTCAACCCGTTTTCATTTAATCCTGCTGAAAGCCAGGGTTAGTCGGGTTAAACAGAAAAGTCAAGCTGTTTATTTCTTAGGTTTTAATAATTTATATCAATTATTACAAGAGAAAAAAAAACAATAATTTGATATTTATTGATTATTTACAGCTTAAATATTGTAAAAATCTTTAAAGCTAACTGCACGACCAGGAACAGAGCAAAAGGTTTATGTTTTGTTTTAACACAAAGCCGATGAATAAAGGCCAAATGGAACATACGTGTTCAGCAAATAACGAAAAACCCAGTGAATCTTGTAAACAGCTGATTGGATCTATCTCAATCCATCGGATTAATATTTAAAAATACCTTAAATAGATAAACATTTTCAGTGATTCTTTTAAAGTATGAGCATAAAAAATATTTAAATGTTTCTGATTGACTAAGTAGTGTAGGTGGTTAGGTTTTTTTTCTTTACAATAAAATTTGCAATAATATAATTTTACATTTATTAAAAGGCATTTTTATCAGGGTAACTCTCTATACCTAATGCAATATTTTCATATAGAATACTACATATGTATATACGAGTATGTATATTTTGCTGGAATAAAGTATTTTGGTATTATTTTTATCTACTCTGCAGTTTTTTTATATCTTGGGTTTCAAATGTATAATTCCTTTTAAAACGCTTGCATTTTGTAGAAATCTCAAATACTTAAAAATGTTAAAGTTATATTATTTATTATGTTTGATAAGCAATAAAAATAACATTCTGTGTTTGCAAATTGATTATGAATAGACTTCAGCTAAACTTGTCCAGACACGTTTTAAAAGATAAAGTGCGACTTACATATTATTATACCGTGTTTTACACAGGTGATTTCCCCTTATAACTTTTTAAATTTTGACATAGACAAATGAAATTTGTTGGCTATATCATATTTGACATACAGTATGTCCACGGATGGACATACTGTATGTCAAATAGAGCAAATGAACCAAAAATTTAAATGTTAAAAAATATTGTGTATGGCAACTGGTTTTACTTTCTAAAAGCAAGATTCACGTTAAAAAATTTGTTTTGTTTTGTACAGGGGCTACAATAACTGCAAAAATTAAAAATGGACCAAGACAAAACTACCTTTATTTTTACTAATTTAGCAAAATGTCAAATATAAAAGGTTTTTATCATAAAATGAGGATCCGATTTCTGAAATTTCACATAAAATAAACAAAAAAACTGTTGGTATCATATTATTTTAATCATGTTTTACACCTTTTTACATAATATACCTGGTTTTACATTTTTGACATTGACATTAATTATTGTGTTGTATTAAAACAAGGTAAATTATGTATAAAAGATAAAAAAATGTTTAATAAAATATGACCCTAAAAACAAAATTTTGATTATTTTATGTAAAGTTTTAGATATGCGATTCTTATTCAATTCTAAAAACCTTTTTATTTACCATTTTGCTAAAGTATTAAAAATAAAAATAGTTTTATCTTGGTCCATTTTCAGATTTTTGTAGTTTTTAAAGTCCCTGTACAAAACAAAAATAATTTCTTAATGTGAATCTTGTTTTTTTAAGAAGCTAAAGCAGTTGCCATGCACAACTTTTTGAACATTTAAATTTTTACTCCATTTGTCCTATTGTAAAGTATTTATTATTATCTACTTATTATTATAGTAGAAAGGTGAACATATTTTTGTTAACACTTATCTATTGTTGAAAGATAATTCACTCACTTGTGTTGGGGCGACCGCTTGACTCATTTTACCTTCTTTTTGTTATCGTACCCCATGTCATTTTTTCACACTATTTCAGCTTTTAAAAATTTATTTTTTAAATTAATCTAGCTATGGAAAAATAGATTTGATCGTTTATTTTTTTCGATTTCTTCAGACGGAGTAAAAGTTTGAAAAATCCTGTTTATGGTCATAACTCTTAATTTTAAAAAATCCTAAAAACGCTATTTTTTGTCCTTTATTAATATTTAGAAGAACGTGTAAAGCAGTACTCGTTATTTCACTATTTATTATCTCTTAATCTTTTTTTAATGAAAAAGAGGTTAAAATAATAATCAAACCTGTTTTTATTAAGGCCTTTTCATGTATCATATTTTTAAATTAGGCCCATCAAATGGAGAAAGAAGTCGGGTCAAACAACTGGATTTGTTTTTCAAAGCCTCCTTATTTTTTTTTAATTGCAATTTGCAATCCACGACACTACAACAATACGAATAGCGTTTTGCCAGAAATATAGGTAGCTGGGCGCCATATTGCGAAAAAATATGTATATAAACCTTAGAATATAGAGTCAACACCTTTACCTACTAAAAAACGGTGGTGTTTTAAAAATTAATTAAATATCTGATTTGAATCGCTATATTTCCGAAAATACTAAAGCTAGATGTACTAAATGTGGGATTTTCTTAAGGTTCTTGTAAAAATATTTTTATTGGTGATATAATATACAGGGTGATTCAATAAAAAATATATTCTTTTTGTCCTTCCCTGTATAATAGGGTAAAACGACAGGGCCTGCCCGAGGGGTGAGCCGGTAAGGCGACCGCCTCAGGCGGTATGTTTACAGGGGCGGCAAAATGACCCAACCGTTGTAATGTTTGAATGTGAAGTGAGTTTTTAAATTAAAAATAAAGTGGAATAAGCGAGGTCTTTTTTGCCCTTTAAAAATATGTGTAAAGGCGGAAAAAAGATTAAATCTTTAGAATTAATTTGAAAAATGTTCAATAAATAAAGGTGGGCACCTTTTTCTTGCTCTTTAAAAAATTTAAACCTAAAATTGTATTCCTTTGTAGGGGCGGCCAAATTGTAGGGTGCCTCAAGCGGCACTTTTCCTCGATCCGGCCCTAACGAAAAACATTTTTTAGATCGTTTTCGTACAGTATTCAAAATGTGCCTTTGGATATGAATATATGTTTAACATAATTTATAAAGCATAATATGTTTTTATGATGTTTAAAACCTAATTAAAGTGTTTCAAAACTATCATTATTATCATGAACAATAAATAAAATGCAGATCAGTAGGGCTCAAGTGCATTAACGCAATGCTTGCACGACTGTATCAGCTAAATGCAGCTACTAGAAGTATTTTTGGTTAAAAATATTGCACCATTAGTTGCTATTAAGATATGAAAAAAACGCATTTTGAAAAAAAAGGTTTTAGATGAACTTTATTGGCAAATTACATCAAAGACCGACGACAGTTATTTTTCTAGATATTTTTTTTCTGAAAGAAACATTTGACCTGTCTGATTTAATAGGAGTTGGATCAATAAAACTACTCTGGATTCGGGAGAAAAGGGTACGTTGTAACTTTACTCTAAAAGAAACGTCAACGTTCTTTAAGATAAAGATATTTAATAATCCATTTTAATGAACTTTCAATCCCCAAAGACTAAAATATGATAATAATATATGGCAAAACTTTATAACTGTAAAAGTATTTTTTTATTGATTTAACCCAAAACAGTTATATGTTATTACCTAATGTTTTTTATACCTATATTGCAATTGGTTATGATGTAATATTTTTATACTACCAAAGAATACTTCTAGCACCTGCATTTTAGCTGATACAGTTAAGCAAGCCTTGCGTTGATACACTCTAGCTCTCCTGGCCTGTATTTTTAGGTTAAACCACATAGCATAGTTTTATATACTAAGGTTAAGAGCTTTTCCGCCACCTGTTACCTATTTTAATATTCAAGTGTATATTGTACATAAATTTTTGATGCGTTAAAATCTGTTTCCATAATGCCCAACATTTATAACATTTTTTTAATGGTTTAATGTAGTCCCATAAGAAAAAATTCCCTTGTTACTTAAAACAATAAAGAAAAAAATAGTTGCAAGGTGTGAAAAAAACAAAACACCCAAACAGCACAAACTTTCCATTGGGCAATTCCCCATATAAGTAAAGCATGCATCCACACTATTTCTTGACCTTGCTGCAGAGCTGAGCTACACTACCAAACAATGGTTAAGCTGTGGAGCGGACATAAAGCATCGCGAGACCCGTGCTTTACTTTATGGGGGATTGCCCAATGGAAAGTTTGTGCTGTTTAAGAACAAGATCGTTTAACTAGGTAAGGTTGCCTCGTAAGCCTTGCAATATGGCGGACCATACGTCACATATGTATTTTGCTCATTATTTAATGAAGTTTTTAACAGTGTAGTTTGTGTTTTTGTCTATATTAAAGAAATACTTTTAAATACTGTTAATTCCAGTTGCTACCGTAATTTCTTTATTTCCTATTAATAAATTATTTAACAATGATTATTCTAGCTGATTTTTAAATATTGTATATCGCGCTCTTTCGCCCTCATAGTATTATCCGTCTAGACATCCTTGTTGGCGCCAAGGAACCAGCAGTGCGGTACATATGTGACGTAATGAGGCAACCTTAGTCAAACGATCTTGGTTTAGGAACACTAGGTTTGTTTCAGCAGGAGTACGTTCATAAATAAAATGTAAAGTAATCCTTGTACTCTGTAATGGAATCAAAATGACATTTGAAATGTATTACATTGTAATAGCAATTTTTGAACGCTACTCAGGAAATGAAACGTAAATGCCTCTTGTAACCTGGTATGTAACGGAAAATAATTAAAGATGTTTATTTATTTATTTATAATTATAATCCAATATACATTACAATTTTAATATACTATAAATCAATTTTTAAACAGATACTTATTAATGCAATAAATTTTAAAAAAACCTGTATGTTTGTGTTTGTATAAGGATATCCTTATTTTAAATTTGAAAAAGTTTGTACGTATTATTGTGGTTTGGAGAAAAATTAGTACCCACCTAAATAAAAAGAGCCTAAAAATGAACAAAGTTGTTCTGACAACCATACTAGCATCAGCAAAATATTTTTGTTTCTTTTTAAAAACTTTAAATCTAAAAATTATAAAAATGTCGTTTGTTTCCTATTCTTTTAAGAGACAAATATGAAATGCGCAAAATCGGTAAATTGTTATCGCGCTCGTGAGCACGGTAAAGAATGTAATACAGAGTTACATTAACAGAGTATTTTTGAACGCTGTAAGCAGTGTAATAAATAATACATTTAGGAACGACCTCTGTAACAGAAATGTTAGAAATGTATACTTTGTAATGATTTATGAACGTAACCCAGGCTGTCAGAAATGTTTGCAACCGTTCGGATCATGCGCATGTCAAATTTTTCATTTTAGCAGTGCCATGTTTCTAACATTATACACTTGTTTGTTGTGCCATTAGTAGTTTTAAAATGTTGGAAACACTTTGGAGACTGTTGCAAGTTTGCAAACTTTCTTTAAACATTACTGACAAATTTTTAACATAACCATTCTAGAATTGACGTATAGCATTATGCACGCGTACGTCTTGTTTATTTTTAGTTCCAGCAAAAAACTATTGCCAACATTTTTGCCTAATGTTTGTAACAATTCCTGCGTTTTTACGATGGTTGCTAATATATTTCCAACATTCTGCTGGAACAAACCTACTATGGAAAAGATGAATCGTACTACGATGGCAAAAACTAAATAAAAAAAAATGGTACCCAGAGTTGGGTCGTATTCGAATACCCAGTATTCGGAATAGTATTCAGAATACATTTTGCCGGTATTCGAATAGTATTCGAATACATTTGTGTGTTTGGTATTCGATATTCGAGAGAATACTATTTTGCTAAGTATTCGGGATTCTGTATTCGAATAGTTTAGAAGTATTCGACGAATATTTTTTTGAGTATTCAAATACTGGCGTGTATTCGAATACCGAAAAGTGTAAGTAGTATCCGAATACTAAAATTGTCATGGTTTGAATAAGAAAAGGGAAGCAAAATAGGAAAAGAAAGAGGTAAGGACCTTTTTTGTTTTTGTCATAGGTTTTGTTTAGTAGTATTCGAATCTTTTCGCTTCCAGTATTCGAATACCGATCCCGGGTATTCATGTATTCGAATACTTTTTTCTTCCAAGTATTCAAATATTCGGTATTCGAATACTTTCTTTTTCCGGTATTCGTATTCAAATACCAATTTTCAGTATTCTGCCCAACTCTGTTGGTAACAAAGCAATATTGGTGGCAATATAATCGACCTTTAAGTCAATGCCGCAATCACAAAATATTAAATTACTTCAATGTTTCTCACTAGCTTTGTTTATTTAAAAGCAGCGTTGTTATCTTAACTGTACCATTTACTAAACGGCTTTAAAATCAAAGAAATTTGTTATCAGCGACCATAAAAATGATTCAGAACTCATTACTTTTAAATCAAAACAAACGCACGTGTGATGTTTTTCGTATTGCCATGAGAACCTTTTAAGCAATATTATAAATTAATTGTTAATGTTAAAATTCTTATCGTATGTTACATTAACAGTTACTAGGAACTGATACTTCCATAGAACTGTGTACCTAGTAAACAACGATCTACAGAACAAAGAGACGTTTAGGCCAGCCGCGCACTAGCAACTTTATTTCGGCAACTGAAAAATTGGGATAATGTTTTTTAATAATTTTTTTAGATTATACCGCGCACTTTTTAATCACGGCAACTAAAAATTACATCTTCATCTATTTTAAAGGTAATTTAAACTCAATACCGTTTTTGTTTTTTTCCTGTTTTTCAAAATAAAAGTAATAATAACAAAAGATCTACAGCAGATCTTCTTTCCTTCGTATCACACTGCTGGAATAAGTCTCTTGAGTTTCTAGGTGAGTCCCAGATCGTTGCTCTTGATATATCCAAAGCTTTTGACCAGGTCTGGCATGCCGCACTTCTTAATAAACTTCCCTTCTATGGTCTTTCAACTAAACTCAGTACTTGGCTCTCTAGTTATCTATCTGATCGACGTATATCAGTTATTGTAGACGGTCATTCTTCAAGCTTTCACCAATGCTGGAGTGCCTCAGGGCTCAGTTATGGCACCAACATTGTTTCTTCTTCACATCAACGACCTTCTCTCGTCCACAACTAATTCCATTCATAGTTTCGCCGACGATAGTACCCTTCACTCCAGTTTTCAGGTTTCTAAACCCATCATTAAACCTGATTTGGAGAACAAACGCAGAGCGATGCAGATATCTCTTTCGCAGGATCTTAATTTAATATTGGATTGGGGCGCCAAAAAACTCGTCCATTTTAATGTATCAAAAACACAATCATGTTTTTGTCGCGAAAACAGTCATCAAATACTCATCCTCTACTTATGAGCGGCCAAGTTTTACAGAGCAAGGACACCCTCAATCTTGTGGGCGTCACATTTGAAAGTAACCTTAACTGGCATAGGCATATTGTGTCTACGCCACGGCAGCTTCAAAAAGCTTGGAATTATCTTTCGAGCCAAAAAGTATTTTTCCCCTTCTAATTTATACACTTTATATGTGTTTATATTATCCGACCTTCCTTGGAATATTGTTCTCATATCTGGGGCATGGCGTCCCCCACAACCCTAAGCATTCTTGATTCTATTCAAGGAAGAGCTATTCGTCTCATTAATGATCCTTCACTTACAGAAAGACTTCCTACTCTTGCCCATCGTCGGGCTGTCGGGATTTTATCGCTTTTTTATAGGTACTTCCACGGCTTTTGCTCTGAAGAATTGTCCAGTATAGTTCCCCCACTCACGGTTCTCAACAGAAAAACTCGTGGGCGTATACATCCCTATACGGTCCAACTGGACAAGCCCCTAGAGTTTCTAGAATGTGGAACCTGCTGCCCGCGGAGGTCTTTCCTTCTCCCCCAAATCTTCTTTAAGTCCCGTGTCAACAAACTCCCTCTTACCTCGCTTAAGACACCTACGGTACGTTAGTATTTAGGCTTTTAGCCTTCGTGGTTTGTCCAAAGATAAAAAAACTGCTGTCTCAGTGAAATCTATGTTAATAAAGCAACACCCTAGTAGACAAATGCGCGAACAACAAATTTATTAGCCACTTTTTGGTTGAGCAATAAAAAATTTGCTAGTGCGCGGTTAGCCATAATCTTGCGAGCTTTACCTTTGACTAGGGATGGCCTAGACAAGAAATCTTGTCTTGACAGGCAACAACTTGTCTTGTCTTGAAAAATAATTGAAAAATAAAAACTTTTTGACGGTTTCTTAAAAACTTATTTTTTTAAAGGTGGTAGACAATGTTATGTTTTCAATAATTCTACTTTCTTGGACTTTCATCGTCTTTCTTTTTAACTGATACACGACGTTTCGGATGGTGTCTATATCCGACCGTTTTTAAGTGATAACCAAGTTGGTTATTTTTAGAGTTATTACTTAAAAACAAAGGTAAACGAAAGTAGTATAATTGAAAACTTATTTCTTGCCTTTACTAAAAAAAAAATTAAGGCTCTGGAAATTTCTGATGTATAATAAAAAGTATTTTTTAACGACTCTATTTTTGCATCTTTTAAAAAATCAAAAGCACATTTAAAATCTTTAATTTGCTTTTTAAGAAATGATTAGTTTTTTTAATACTTAAATACCAATACCACCACCATCATTTCATTCGATTTCTGGAAAGCTTTTGACGTCCCAAATGTAAATAAAAGATGTTTTCGTTTAACCTACGCGTTTAAAAGAGAGACAGAGAAGTTGAAAAACAAAAAATAAAATAAAATAAGATTCAATTTCGTCTTAAAATCTAAATTTAAAAAATTGGCCACCCCTATTGTTGACAATAAACATAATTATGAGGCTATCACACCATATCCAAATCCACAGCTCGATTTACTCTTTCGATCCAGAAAATATTTTGTTTTTTTTATACAGCGTGTTTCAAAACTATGAGATTAAGTGTTTCAAAACTATGAGATTAAGCTTCTAGGGGTTATTTAGGGCAACAGTAGAAAACATGTGAGTATAGAGACCCTGGTCCGGAAAAGTGTCGTCACTACGGCACTATCGCCCTAAGACGCATTAAAAATTAGACGATAAATTGCCTAAATATAATTTAATGCATTTATTTTTTGCCATTTTTTATGATATCATCACTAAAAAATTAATAATTAAAAAAATTAAATTATTAAATTAAAAAAATTATAATAAAGTAAAAAATAAAATATATATTTTTTTAACATTGACATTGACATTTTAAACTGTTGTGATAATATCATGTACAAAAGGCAAAATTAAATGCATTTTATCCTATTTAGGTAATTCATGTTTCTAAATTTTAACGCGTCTTAAGGCTATAGAGCTTAATGACACTTTTTCGGACATGGGTTCCTATACTCAAATGTTATCTACTGTTGCACTTAATAGCCCCTAAAAGTTTAATTTCAGAGTTCTGAAACCATTTACCATATCCCAATACCTAATGTATATGAAATGAATACCTTTGAACTTTTTTACTAGTAAATAAGCTCTATTAGTAAGTTACTAGTGCAAAATTGTCTATAAAACATTTATTGTTGTTACTATATTGAATTTGGAAATAGGCAAATAGTGCTAGCAGTATTAAGGGAAACTCCTTATTTTATTACTGCTAAACCTTAACGCGCCTATGTGAAGAAGTGTTATCAAGCGTAACAAGCTTGCATTATTTCTAACCTAAAAATATAATATTATTTGTTTTTAATTATAGTCTATTTTATGTATTAGTTTTGTATAGTTACTAAAGAAGAAGTCTCCATTTTTTAGTTTATTTTGAAAACAAAATTTGAAAATAAACAAAGTTAAACCTTAACCTTATTTCGTTTTCAAATGTCAAAATAAGGTAGGCACGACCCAAGATCATTTGACTAGGTAAGGTTGCCTCATTACGTCACATATGTACCGGACTGCTGGTTCCTTGGCGCCAACATAGCAAACAAGGATGTCTAGACGGATAATGCTATGAGGGCGAAAGAGCGCGATATACAATATTTAAAAATTAGCTAGAAAAATCATTGTTAAATAATTCATTAATAGGAAATTAAGAAGTTACGGTAACAACTGGAATTAACAGTATTTAATAGCTATTTACGTTACTAGACTCCTCAAAACTACAGGACTCGCCTACGGCTCGCCCTGTAAATGTTTTTCGTCGACCCGTAAAATACCATTTTCCGGTCGAGTATCGTACATATTTTTTTTTAATTGACCGGAAAAAAACTGTGTAAATTTTTAGTGTTATATTTAAACGACAATAAGGACGCTGCTTCAATTATTTCATCTGGATTTTAAATGTCTGACTCCATTTTGGCAAAATGATGCTTTCTTTACTTTACAATATCTTGAACTGTCAAATAGTAACAATTGAACTCTGACAATTTTTGTCATGGCTAACAGGATTTTTTGATATCAGGGACCGGAAAGTAAATGAGAGACCGGAAAGTAAAATTAGTAAAAAAGTAAATTAGTCCTGTAAAATAGCATTTTCTGCTTAAAAAATTGAGTGGAAAATTCAATTTTCCGGTCAATTAAAAAAGTATTTCTTTAATATTGACAAAAACACAAGCTACACTGTTAAAAACTTCATTAAATAACGAGCAAAATACATATTATGTGACGTATGGTCCGCCATGTTGCAAGGCTTACGAGGCAACCTTATCTAGTCAAACGATCTTGGGCACGACCGACTTTATTTTGGCACAATTAACGCACCACCGAGCATGCGTAATGTCAAAATACTGCTGAATTTATTGCTGCTAGACCTTATGTGTATTCCAATAATTCCCTAATAACGCATTCTGAGCTGATATTTTAAAAACAAATAACAACTCGTGATCTATCGTTAAGCAGGAAATTTTTGACATGTGTTCTTTTCTACTTAGGCCAAAATAGAGATTTTACATCCAAAAATTTACACCTTAATTTAAAATTTTAAAATAATATATTTATAACAACGAAAAAGATGTGTGTGATACTTTCTGATGACACCCAGTATTTGAAGACTTGGCTAAAATACGAAAATAATTTAGTTCCAATCATACTAACTACTAACTACTTTTTAAATAGCCTTGTATGGCATAAACACGTAATTTTTTATTATGATGGAGTGTGTGATATGAATTTATACATAAATAAAATGAAACGTTTTGTATGCGGGATCCATACGGTGTAATTTCTGCATATTTCTGTGTAAAATTAAATTAATTAAATTTTAAAAGTCAACGCATTACATAACAGGCTGGTGTGAAAAATAAAGGGGATCAGGACTGAATGGAATTTATGGGAAGGAAATATAGCGGTGTGGTAGGGTTAGAGTTTTAGATTAAAAGTCTTCAAATTAATATCAAAGGTTTCTCTATAATTAAAAAGCGGCAAATGGTAATTCATTGTGAAGCATAGAGACGTAAAGACCTAAATGAACGTAATAATAAGTAACAGATGACAAAAGATTCTTTGACAGTGGCGAACTTCAAAGTGTTTACGACACGTCGAAATCAGAGAGCTTCCCCAGTTTTTCCGCTTATCCCTTAATACTATACAAATCCATGTTTGCGTCAAGGCTTACCGCCCGTTTTTGTTATTCCTTTAGACATTGTTCTTTTCGTAGATTTAAAGAAAATCGCATAATCGCATGGGCGAGAATTCATATCACTTTATACGCCTAAATGCTCTTTTTATAAACCACAATTTGTAGAGGTATAGGCAATTTCATGAATCGCTGGCATTGCATTAAAAAGAACTTTGCATAGCAATAAAAAAATTGATTACGGATGGTTATGCCATTTAAATGAGAGACAAAATACTGATTTTTTTCTCTTTCGGCTCAAAGCAAAAACACTTCTTGTCAAAAATTGTTAGTTTCCTTGTTTTCCCGAAAAGGGAATTTATTGCACAGTGACAACAATGTTATAAGGTATTATAATGTTATAAATTTACGCCTCCTGTAAGTTCTTATTTTTTTCTTACAAAGTTCCTTTTGTTAAAAATTGTTTTTGTTTAAGGGCGTACCATTTTGTTAAAAAAATAAACATATAGCGGACAGTTTATTTTACATTCCGACCATAAGTATCGCCAACCGTATACAGGTTTTCCAAGAATAAAAAAACAACTTTTTGTTTAATACGGGTAAATATTTAAAATTTTTAATAACTTAAACTAAGCACCTATTGTTGTTACCACCTATATTGTAGTATGACATATTTCCAAAACTAATATAAAAAGGTAAATTAAATGCGGTATTTTTCTAAACTTTTTAAAGGATCTTTCTAATGGTGATGTAACATTCAGGGTATGCTGTTTTACAAAAATCACACTTTTATCGTACCTAGTATATAACCATTGCCTTACCGAAATCATCATCGATGACCCGAAAGTTAGTTTCATGCCCCCGTGATGATTTTTCAGTGACCACCCAGAATTTTTTCTAATTTATGATAAGAATATGTTTTTGATATACATATATGTTTTTAAATATATTTTTATTTAAAAATGACTATGGATCACCGATGACCTTATTTTAGGATGATGAGTTTTACATACAGTGCATTCCCTTAATGCCCCCTTTATTTTTTAAACGGATCAATTTTAAAAATTTACATTTTGACATATGAAATTGATGCAATAACACTATAGGCGATTTAGGCCAGTTTTGGAACCCCAGTTTGGTTAGTTAAATGGCTACCAACCAATTTAGGATATCAAAATAGTGACGTCACGCCGACTTTGGTACCCTGTTTGGTTTGTCAAATGTTATACCGTGGCTTGTGGGTCGGTAGATGGGTTTGGCATGCTCTCATCCTTTTCTAAAGCTGTTGGTCTTACTCTAAATTTTATTTCTTTTGATAATAAAACATAATATTAATAATTGCAAATATTTTATTTAAATATTGCTGTTGTGTGTGCCAAGAAATCGTTAAAAAATGCACCAAACGAATTCGGATGCTATTATACACAGACGTAACGGTTGTGACGTGTAACATACCAATTGTTACCTACCAAAGTCGGAGTACCAAAACGGTCCGAAATCGCCTTATATTTAAGAGGAAAATTGACAACTGAAAATTTCAATATGGCTGCTGGACGCCATCTTCGATTAAAAGGTTAAATGGAAGTAGAGGTTTTGTGGCATATCATTTTAAAGCTTTTAAAGAGTTCTTTATAATCCTAAAATATAAATTTATTATCTTTACCTACTACAAAATGGCGATACTTTAAAATTACCTAAATACCTGATTTAGTTGGTCATATTTAGAAAACTAATAAAGTTAGATGTACTTAAAGTGATATTTTTTTAAAGCTCTTTTATAGATATTTTTAATGGTAATACTGATATAATATACAGAAGAAACAAAAAGTATGTATTTTTAATGAAGGACCCTGTATATTATATCAGATCTTTAAATCAGCTTTAAAAAATACCACATTAGGTACATCTAACTTTATTAGTTACGGAAATATGGCCAACCAAATCAGGTATTTAGGTAGGTAATTAGGTAGTAATTTTTAAAGTACCGCCATTTTGTAGTAGGTGAAGGTATTGACTTTGTTTCAGGGGTATAAAGTACCCATCAAGAGATTTAAAATAATATGCAATAAGACCCCCTTTCCATTTAATTTTTTCCCAAGATGGCGCCATCTTGAAATTTTTATCTGTCAATTTCACTCTATAATTTATCCGTTCAAAAAATAAGAGGGGAATCATTAAATAAATGCACTGTATACCAATATGTATCTTTTGCCGCTTTGTCCTTTATTTTTCTATTGAAAGGTACTTTTTAAGATATTTTTGTTTAATAAAAAATGTTCAAGTAAAATGTGGTCCAAAAATAAAGATTTATCCGACAAAAAACTTTATAAATTCTGAGGTGGACCTACATTTTTGGAGTTACGTAGATTATAAAAATCTATTTTATTATTATCTGTTTATTCGTTTTTCGACAATAATTATAGAAAAGCAATCTAGGTCAATTTTGACCCAGTTTCGAAAAACACAGTTTTAAAATTATTTTGGTAAGTCGAGGGCACTGATCTTGATGGATTGCCAATGTTATAACCTGCGCGAAACAAAAGTTACATTTTGTGGGCGAAAAACCGGTTTGTGCGCAAGCCAGTTGAGGGTAAACGCACCCGGCCCCAAACAAACTATCCGCATTATAGGAAAGAATTTGTTGACGGCGTCCTGGTTTTCTGTTCAAAGTACGGTAGCTAATGAGCATTACGGTCAGACCGCGGACGAAGGGTACGGTGTGTTTGTACTTTGCCACGGCTTTTAAGTGCGCATGTTCGTCCACCCACTGCGCGAGGTCGTAAAAATCCGAAAAATGCTTCTTGCCGCTGCGGATCTAAATGTAGGTTATCTATGGTTGAGGGTAAAGAGATAATGAGAAAGAGAATATTAATTTAGAAATTAAAATAATATTTTGTTTTATTTTTACGATAAAAAAAAAGCAAGAAGGTGTAAATTTATAACTTGACACCCGGTAGAAAACAAGTAGGCCACTTAAAAGTTTTTCCCGGTGGACCAAATAGTCCCCAGGCCGACACTGAATACACCCCCACTGTAACCCTATCTTTATAACTCTTGAAATAATTCAGAAAGTATTTGAACAGTTTAGGTGTAAAGGAATATAAAATCGTCACTGTTTTGAATTGTTGACACACCGAATAGACGCCCAGCAAACTGTATTTACATATCTATCAAACACAGGGTTTCAAAGGGTTATCACACACTAAGCAAGAATAATTAGATGATTGAAACGGGCATTTTGTATCAGTCAACCACACACTATTTGCTAATTGCAAACAATTAATTATGGTGTCACGTGATGACAATGCGCATAACTACTGTTCCCTATCTATTTTAAACGTCACACGATATTCAAGAAAACCTTATTTGCATAACATTTCAGCTACTGTGAGTTTGATTATCCAACCAATTAAAATTGATATGCTAAAACAAAAAACAAAAAGAAACGTAAGTGCCCAAAAAATCCTTAACATATGTATTAAATTATTAGCAATCATAAACAAGTTTAAAGAATTTTAATAATATTTTTAACAAAACAGGTATGTAATCATTTTATTTTTTACACAGCTTTATAAAAAAGTGGAGTTTAAAAAAGTGCAAAAAATTATAGGAGGTAATTCCTTGTTTAAAATAAAGGTTAGTTTATTGTTTAAACATTGGATCCAATGACAACTATTTGGAAGATATCGCGGTACCAAAATAGCAAAAAAGTTTTAAATTAAAAAAAATATATCTCAAAAACACAAATTTCTAAAGTATTGAAATATTTATATTATAAACATACACGTTTAAAATATTGTTATACTTTTTAGAATTAGTGAACGAGCTAAAAATACACTCTCCCTACCGTTTTTGTTTACCTACGGTAATTTAAAGAAAACTGTACTCAACGACTTAAAAATATATTTGAAGAGCCTGGTTTACTTGGAAACTCTTTCATCCCTTTTATTGAACTAACCTATTCACAAAAAAATAAAATTTAAATAACAAAGTATAAAGGGAAAATTAAAAAATATATACTATTACATACATTTTTTCTATTCTTTTTGCCATATCCCCAAGAAATTATCACGTTAGGTTTTAGTTTTTTTTTAATTGCGGGTGCCCACGAGATAACTAGCAAGCCTGTCATTTTTTGAGAAGTCTTACATGATTTTGAAACTTTTGGTCGGTTTAACCGGAAGTGCTCTCAACTCTGGTATTTTAAATAGAACACTCTATATATTTTTCTAAAAATCAATTCCACAGATAATTCCAAAAATACATGTACCACCTGTTATACCTATCTTCATTAGTTTTAAAGAAAATAAAGTTCAAAAATGTTATGTTAACCGCCATTTTTATCGATTTGTTAAAAAACAAATGATTGTAGAAAAGGGCTAATAGGATTGTTTACACATATTTAAAAAATTTTTATCCTATTACCGTAAAAATACAATTTTCGGTTTTACCGGAAGTGCCACAGAAATCCACTTTCGTCTGTAAAGAAGCCCTTTATACCACCATTTGTTTTTTAATAAATCGATAAAAATGGCGGTTATCATGACACATTTAAACTCTTTTAATTATTAATTTATATAGACATAGCATATGTTACATGTATTTGTTTAGAATTTCCTATAGAAATGACTTTTAGAAAAATATATAGGTTGTTCCATTTAAAAAATCAAAGTTAAAAGCTCTTTTGGTTAAAACAGGTGTGCCACATAAAATCTGAAACATCCGAAATCTGCATTCTTTTAACCATATATTTGACCAAAATGTTTCAAGAAAATTACAGGCTTGCTAGTTATTTTGTGGGCACCCGGTATTCTGTAAATATTTTTAATAAAGTCTCTTTAAAAATTATTTTATATTACTGTAATTTTGTATTTTATAAAAAAAGAGTTTTAGAAACACATATACAGGGTTATTCCTAACCTTTACACATAAACTTTAGTAATTATTGCTAAGGACAAACAATGACTAAAAATTAGTTAAATGTTTTCGATAGGAGAGATAACTAAATATTAAAAAAAGGTATAATTTTAGGGACGAATAATAATTAATAATAAAAAATGATAAAAAATGAAATAACCTATTTTTTTGTTTCAGAAATAATATGGTAAAATCAATATTTGCAAATCTAATCGCGTAAAAATAAACTAACGACTGATAGTAGAGTGTACTATTCGAAAAACCACACATTATTGTAACTTGTTTTTTTTTTAATAAAAAACAAAAAAATTAAGCCGATCAATTTAACAAAGTTGTGCAAATATAAAATATTTTTTAAACAAAGCATATTTTCCTTTTTATTATTTTTCTCGTAATTTGCGTTATTTTATTTAAATAAAAACAAATTGATATGATTATCTCAATAACTGGAAGTATTTTACTAACTTTTTTATTATTGGTTATTGTTTGTCCTTAGCAATAATTTTCCAAGTTTATCCGTATTGGGTAAAAATTTCCCTGTATAAATTTGGTCGTGTGTTGACCATTGTTTAAAGGTATATTACCTAAATTATTTTAAATAATTAAAATGGCAAATGAAAATATTGTTAACCATTATACCTACCTACTCAAACTGACGGCATCGGCATAGGCATCGAAATTTGTATAAGATGTTTTACGTACATACTACAAATCAAAACTAATTTGTCTATCCTTAAAATGATATCATCGCTGGGAAAATTCAATATTATTGCTTATGCAGTATTACCAAATAACACTTTATATATTTGGCAAATGAAAGTGTTTAAACAAATTAAATAATCTGCAAATATTCGCGTGGGTCATTTTTCTCCTACGTAACTTTCTTAAGTGAAATTTTATTGGGAAC
This sequence comes from Listronotus bonariensis, assembly GCA_014170235.1. Classification (NCBI taxonomy): domain Eukaryota; kingdom Metazoa; phylum Arthropoda; class Insecta; order Coleoptera; family Curculionidae; genus Listronotus; species Listronotus bonariensis. The sequence continues at coordinate 349,270 of JACEGR010000112.1, read as the reverse complement.
AACATCAAATGAAAAACATTTTGTTCTAAACCTTTGAAAAGATCAGTCTGACAAAGTAGTAATAGTTATTATTAACATGTATCTGTTAAAATATTTGCTAGTGTGGTTGGTGACAAAAAGTGTAGCTGCAATATCTAATCAAAATAACTCTGAGGATTCTGCAAAAGCGCTGTGGTAAATATAAATGTTTTGATAAGCAATGTAAAATACAGAAAAATAATACTATGACGACAAATTGTATTAAGTTTAACAAGGCACATAAAAGTATCGCCATCTATTAATTATTGTAACACAATTGTCACCATATTTAAAAAAATTGCAGGTCCTTTAATTAATCCAAAAACTTCTTCGGGTGTTAGGCCAGACACGGTGGGGTCCAGATCCCTTCTTGTATGCTTAAAATCAAAATTTATCTTGGTTGATTTCTAAGCTAAATAAAATTGTTTTGATTGTAAAAATCAATTCGCAAATTATAAAAAGTAAAAACATATTTCAATATGTATTATTTTCGTTAGTTCCAATCGTTCGTTCGTTAAATGTGTTTATCTACTGTTAGCCACGACTATTGCAAATTTTACTAAAGACACACAAAACAACGCTAAACACGTTTCCGATTGATTAAAGGATTGGATTGAACGACATAGGTCAATCCTGTATTTCAAGTGATTTAAATTGAGTTCAATGCGATCGTGGGTTTAATTTGTACGATATTTACGGTTTTGGCAAAGGTTTGAAAAATGACAGTTAAGTAAAGCAGCTGATAAGTTTAGAAAATAAAAATTGGGAAATAAAATAACCTTAAATATTGCTAAAATATTTTGATAGTGTTTCTTTAGTGGTTTGCGTAATTGTTTTGTTTTTTAAAGTTATATAAAATAATTGAAGAAATGCTACAAAAGTAAGGTTAGAAGTTTCGTTTTATTTATTTGTTCTCTTTAGCATTGTATATTATTTTCTTTGTCAAAACTAAAAATATTTAGAACCGGATTATCCGCATCCAGTAAAATCTAGGACGAAGAGCACAGTGTTAGGTTCAAGGCGATTCGTCCAATCGGATTCGATTGTTACGATATGTACAATCATAGTCTTAGAAGCTCGCTTGCTAGTGCTAATAGAGCAGGCGTGCATCGACAGAATATACATAAAGTACACACATACACAGTATAATTTGCACCAGTGGGGAAATTAGGGATGGCAATGATATATATCGATTATTTTCAAATATCGATATATCGGAAATTAAATATCGATAATCTTCATCGATATTTAACTTCTCGATTTATCGATACATCGATATCAAATATTTTCGATATTTGTGGTAAATAAGTCAAAATTAAAAAGAGTCAAAAATGTTGTACAGTAAAATAAAAAAAATAAAGTAGAAAGGTAATTTTTAATATTATGCCGTATTTATTTACCCAGTTCCTGTTAAGAAAAAAAATGGAATATTAGATGATATATATTTTTTTCTCTCCCAAATATCGATATATTGCTCTTTGATATATCGAATAGTCGATATTAGCCAAAACAATATTTATCAATATTCATATATCGATGTTCTTTTAAAAATTGACATCCCTAGGCGAAATTACAGATTTGCCGCCTGTGGGCTATTCCTTTTGCCGCCTCTGAATTTTGATACCTTAGTCCACAATCATATTAATTATATTGTCTATCAGACTTGATGGTAACCACTCGTTCATTTTTCACTTTATTTTTTCATACCGTGTGGATGTAAATAGCCTTTCCTTGCTTACTTTTGTACCCTTAATTTTTTCTTCATAAAATTTGGTTAAGACTAATAGGAGAATATAAACTATTTTTTGACGTAAAAATGATAATTGCAACAATCAAGTAGACGGATGGGCCCAATCTTAGGAAAAGCCATTGAATAAAAAAATGCAGCTTATTATTGTTTTATCTTATTATAAATAATTAATTCCAATTGGCAATTTCTGTCAAAGTTCGCTTTGTAAAAAGTTAACAAATATACTTATGTTAACATTCAATTTAAATAGTTCGTGTACGACATGAGCTCTAAAGGCATGCTCATTTGTATTTTTAAAGCTTTTTTATTTTACTTCAAATAAAATAATTAATTGATGAAATGGATTATCTTTTTAAACAACAAATTGTCTAACCTTATATTTTGTCTAACCTTATATTTTGTGGGGGAATTTTTTTATTGTCAAGTTGCAGTCGTCCAAGAATCAGTTATTCTATTCATTTAAACCAAAAGACCATTTTTATAAGATATTGAACTAATTTTTAATTTAATAAAAGTTAGACAATTTTAGTCAGTTAATATAATAATTTTGATAATAAAGCTTTTAATTTTTTATGATTATAATGGGCGAAAAATGTCTTTACCCATCTCGTTTTCCTGCTGTTTTACAATGCTCTACTTATTGTTAAATTTTTTTCTTTATAAATTTCTGCAAGCTACTTAAATATATGTGATTTTTTAAAGAAAATCTATTAAGTGACTTTTACCTCTAAATCATAAAAATCTTTTTCAAAAAATTACTTATTGGCTAAAATGTTCCCATGATTGTTCTAAAGTAACACAACGTTTATAACCTATAATTGATTTACGGATCTAAATAATTAATTGCATAAGACTTGTTTGGGTTAAACATATTTAATTCAATTTTTAAACTCGTGAAAACACACCCATTTCTTTTTTGTGCTAAAGTCGCAACCAGTAAACTAAAACTTTTATATCGTTTTTTTACATTTTAGGCAGCTGTCTAATATAGCTATTCAAAGTAGACAGAACCGCCCGTACTATCAAGAACATTATCCAAACAACTACCCGCTCTATTCTGAATACTATAAACCACAAAAGCAGCAATATGGATATCCTCAAAATAATCCCCCAGATTACTTCTCCAACGAAATACCTAAACCTCCCTACCAATACAGGCCCCCGTCTTACCCTTATTACCCTAATCGCCCTTACGATACATATCCCTCTTATTTCAAAACCCCATTTATCCAAAAACCCAACAATCAGTTATGGATGCTCTGTTTTCCATTGCTCAAAATGATGATCTACAGTGTGTTCCAAAATTGCTTTGCGAAATAACATCGGGGGCCTAGTCGGTAGACAAGGAGGATTAAATTTGCCTCTTAATGTCAATCTTGAGTCCTTGGCAACGTAAGTAATTTAGAATTGTCTTTAAGCTAAATAAATTTATAAAAACTGATGCTAATTTTATATTTTAATACAAGGTAATTGATAAATCGATCACCAAGGGTACAGCTTCATGTATCTTTTTTTCAAAATGTCTTTGGTTAACTATTTGGTATCACATGCATAATATTTTGAGAAAGGTTTCTTCTAAAAAAAGAAACTAAAAAAATATTCCTCGGTAGAACGCTATTCGCCTTTGAATAATATTTACGTGAACGCCATTTTTTCAAAATTTATTATTTAAAAATCATATTCTTTTTAAAATAAACCGGAATTAAAAAAAAAAAAACGCAAAATAATAATTAAACCTATTTTTAATATTGTGTTTTTATGTAGGTATCATTTTTTAATTTATCAGGTGGCGAAAATAGTTGGGTTAAACAACTGTTTCTTTTAAGCACTACAACAATACGACGGGCGGTTTGCGGAAATTTTTCTTTATAACTTTTTTAAATCGTTTTAAAAATATTAAATGTTATGTTTGTGGTACCAAATTGTAAAAAAATGCTCTTCTAGAATATGCTTACGAGCCACCTTCGTTCTATGTGAATTTTTTTCACATTTTTTATTTCGTCTAGAGAAATCGTTAAAAACAAAAGACTATTAAATATATTTTTCCAAGGCTATTTGACTCATAATTAAGTGTTTTAGCCTATAACCATGGCACTCTATAGCTTAAAATTTAAAATATTATATTTTTTAAAGCAGAAGTGTCAAAAAACTGCATAATATGAGTGTCATTGTATTTAGAATGTTGTATTTTTGAAAATATAATAAATTTTACCGGTGGTCATTTTCATTTTCTATCATTTCCGGTTAAACCGGGAGTGATAGAAAACAACTGAATAGATCAACCAATTTACATTTATGTTAAATATTAATACACCAAATTTTAGTTTTCTGTCTCTAAATATAAAAAAGTTATAGTTGGGTATTTAATTTTTAAACCTAAACTAACCAGTAATGGCTAATCAGTATTCAAATATTGAATATTGTGATATCCATATAATGGCTTAATTTATTTTTATGATTAATGGGCATACACATGGTCAGTCAGACCTTCGAGCCTTCCTGAACTGAAAGGAGGCTCGCGAGTAAGTGCGAACGTGTGTATACTAAGCTGACGGCGCGTTCAATGCAAATTCATAGCAACGGTCTTACTCGCAGACTTGCCTTCATACGTACGAAAAAATGCCTCACCGTGTGTATGCCTATTTAGATTTTTCGACCTAAAAGAGCACTTTTTAAAGGCATTGCATCGGTCTTTTAGAAAACTCGCTAAAAATAAGAAAGCTATCAAAACTCGAAAATTAAAAAAAAACAATCTGTTTTTTAAATATGAGCTATATTGGTTTTGTTTGGTTTTTGGGTAACAACATTAAAAATTTAAACTTATACGGGTTGTAACTCGAAAGCCAATGACATTAAAAACAATTATATAAAAAAATGTATCGCCTAAAGTTTTGTCATCGATTTTTAAAACCACCCAGTATACCACTTTGGGCTATAAAAAAATAGTAAATCTTCGTACTTTCGCAATCCACTTGCTTTAAAAATTATTACAAACACTGATTTTAACTAACCGGCAAAGCAAATTTAATAATAAAATATATATTTTTCAGATTATTAGCTGGCGTAAATAGTGCTAACATGTCTCCAGTACTTCATTTTGGAAAAGCAGCACTATTGGGCTTTGCCTCCAAAGGAAACTCAAGATCGTGTCAGTACTCTTACCCACAATGCCCAAGTGATCCGGATAAGTTGGTCCAGTACTTAAATAACCACAATGGCGGATTTTTTAGATTTTTTCAGGGTTTGAATTTCCCAGGACAAAACAACTTGCAACATTATGCACCTCAGTACTTAAATGGTTATAGACCTGGATATTTTGGCAAACAAGCTTTTGCAGAGAAAAGAATTCAAAACAAACCTTTAGATTTTGTAAACAGTTACTTTGATAAGGACGCTTATAATAAAAAGAACACAGCTGGCTTAATTTTCCCCAAATCTCATATACTACTCCAGTAAGTTATGCCAGCACAGGAGTACAAAAAGTTATTTTTCCAAATGACAAATACGAACAGCCCTCCAATTTTTTGTAAAAACCAAGGAGAAATCTTTAAGATTTCCTTCAGAATCCGATAACAATGCACCTTATAGGCATGGAAAATTTCTTCATTTTGATCACATCGCGGAAACCAATGACAATTTTCTAGACATCCAAAGGCCCCTTCCAAACCATGTACCTACACAGAATATTTTTCCAGATAGAACTGGAACAGGAGAGTTGAAACTAGATTTAAAAGACTTTGATTATAATTCTCCACAACATTCAGCCTATAATAATCTTCAATACGATCAGCTGCTATATGACAGCTTTCCTAATGATGGCAGTGGAAATAAACCGACGATTCTAACTTTTCCAAACAAGTAATTATCTTTCAATGATATAATGGGCCTAACTGTGTCAAGTTTGATTCCTACAAACGGCTCCTATAAGAGATTGAAGGAACCATAGGATTATTAAATTTAATGGAAATTATATAAAAAAATAGAGTCCAAGGACTGTAGTAACAAAATATAGCACCACCATGCTTTGCATCAAAATTGGAATAAAAGGCCAGGTAATTGATTGATTTTTCATGGTTTGATTATGGAAAGCATTTCTTTAATTTATTAAACAAATCAATTTAAATAATTAAAACTTAAATATTTAGGAGTGAAATGAACAGATGAAAATTGAAGGGTTTTTTGCAAAGACAACCAATGTCATTTCTAACATAGTGCCAATGTCAAGTTTTTTTCCTAATTTACAAAAAAACTAATGCTTATAGAACATTTAAATATATTTCTAAATGCGCAAAATACAGTTATATTTACGAACATATTACAAAAATTATATAGAGTTAGCCATATAGGTTTAATATATATTTTTTTAATATCCTGACCATATTGACAATTTGACATTGGCTGTTTTTGAAAACATCCCTTTAATTGCAAGATGGCTACTGGAAGCCATCTTGGCAAAAAAATTAAAAGGAAAATGGAATTTTGTCGCATATTATTTTAAAGCTCCTGAAAAGTGTTTTATGACCCTAGAATACAAGTCAATACCTTAACCAGCTGCAAAATGGTAATACATTTATATATTTTTTTAAATACCTGATTTGGATTGCTATATTTTTCTGAAACTAATAAAGTTTAATATTATTAATATGGTATTTTGAAGGTTTTTTTTATTGGTGATAATATACAGGGTAGAACAAAAAGTATATATTTTTAAATGGAACACCCTTTATATTATATCACCATTTAAATGATCCTTAAAAGGGCATTAAGAAAATACCACAATGGTTATACCTAACTTTTTACCTATGGCTATCCAAATCAAGTATTTAGGTAACTAAATTTAGCACCAGCCACAGCTCATTTCCTGTATTTTTTTAATTGATTTGTTCAAAAAATATAATGAGGTGCAGAGAAAATCACTCTACAGTACAAGGAATCTTTACAAACGTACCTAAGTTAGCCATGGTTTGCTTTGCAATATTGCCAATGTAAAGCTATAAAAATACTAATTAAAAAGCACGTTCATTAGTTAAATACAAAGCATCTGGGTGCCATTTTTAAAAATCTGTTATCAATTACCTTGTTTTCTTTTAAATTAATTTCTGTGATAAACACTCAGGCCGATCTGAAGAAAAACTATTCCAACCTATTGGAAAATAAATTAACCCAAATTGAGAGGATTAGTTAGAGTATCTACCAGATAGAAGTACTTAACATTTTGTTTACCTTATACATACATATGTTGTTATAAAATAAAGATTTTAAAGAGTAAATATTGAGTTTGTGATGATAATCTTTACTTCAACCTGTCGGTTTAATTTATAGTTACACATTCTAGCCAGTCTGTACGAAATACATTAGCATAAATGGATTGCTTTAAATGTCGGCTTAAATCAAATTTATTTTATGTTTTATTTGTTTTCTGGGAGATTAAATTTAAACAAAATATTATTTGGCTGTTCTCCAGAATAAAATTTAAAAGTTTATTTAATATTTTAAGAAAATTAAAACTTTTATACATTATGAAGAACAATTCTGCTCTTCAATAATATAATAAAAGCTATTATTGCTTTAAAAGAAATAAAATTATGAAATATTCAATATTAAGTTACTTACAATACAATAAAGGTTCATTGGCACTCGGTTGAAATCATTTTTATGCATCAAAATAAAATCTTAACAAGACGCCAGACGAGAACTGGGCCAATGTTTGCGTCTCAAAAATGTGGTAAATAGTTTACCAAAAATCTGGTAAACAGTTTACCTAAAAACTTATAAACTTGTTAGAAAACTGAAAAAATTAAAAATGAAATGTCTGATGGACATTTTAGAGTTTGACACTACTTTTGAAAAAATTAACTAGTAAAAGATACACCTATTAGGTATCTTAACCAGATAAAAGAATAGTAAAAATGTTTAGCCATATAATAAAGTATTTTATGTTTTATTTGTTTTCTGGGAGATTAAATTTAAACAAAATATTATTTGGCTTTTCTCCAGAATAAAATTTAAAAGTTTATTTAATATTTTAAGAAAATTAAAACTTTTATACATTATGAAGAACAATTCTGCTCTTCAATAATATAATAAAAGCTATTATTGCTTTAAAAGAAATAAAATTATGAAATATTCAATATTAAGTTACTTACAATACAATAAAGGTTCATTTAATCTCCCAGAAAACAAATAAAACATAAAATACTTTATTATATGGCTAAACATTTTTACTATTCTTTTTATCTGGTTAAGATACCTAATAGGTGTATCTTTTACCAGTTAATTTTTTCAAAAGTAGTGTCAAACTCTAAAATGTCCATCAGACATTTCATTTTTAATTTTTTCAGTTTTCTAACAAGTTTATAAGTTTTTAGGTAAACTGTTTACCAGATTTTTGGTAAACTATTTACCACATTTTTGAGACGCAAACATTGGCCCAGTTCTCGTCTGGCGTCTTGTTAAGATTTTATTTTGATGCATAAAAATGATTTCAACCGAGTGCCAATGAACCTTTATTGTATTGTAAGTAACTTAATATTGAATATTTCATAATTTTATTTCTTTTAAAGCAATAATAGCTTTTATTATATTATTGAAGAGCAGAATTGTTCTTCATAATGTATAAAAGTTTTAATTTTCTTAAAACATTAAATAAACTTTTAAATTTTATTCTGGAGAAAAGCCAAATAATATTTTGTTTAAATCAAATTTATTATATTATTAGCTTAAAGTATAATTTTCAGACAAAAAAATGGTACAAAAAGCTAAAAAAATGCTTCCTATGGGGACTAGTGAGCCCTACATGACAAATTCTAAAAATAATGTTTGATTATTATTATCCTAAGCATTTGGTTTAGAGCTACCCTCACTAAACGTGTTTTTTAAATCCAGTTATCTCAAAAACAGCTGATTTAATTAACTTTTACCACGAATACACACTTTATGTAAAAGATATTAAAAATATATATTTACGTAAAATTTAAATACAAAATGGCCTAAAAATCGTTTAAATGTGTAAAAGGTACCGCAGGTGGCGCTCTAAGGACTTTGACAATAAAATTTAGAGTACTTCTAATTTTTCACCCGACAAGACCCCCTTTAGTTGCAGATTGCAACAATACTCCCATTATTAACAAAATAATTTAAAAAAAAAACACTAAAACTAGATGAAATTTTTGATAGTCGGTATCTTCAAACTTTTGGACTGAGGTAAGTTTTCCGTAATTTTTAGAGACACCCTGTATTTGTTATTTAATTTATTAATAAATTAAAGAAAACTGCTGTTATAGCTTTTTAATCTAAAGAAAAGTCTAAAAATAAAGGAACGTCACTCCGTTACTCCAATCCGTCTGAATTTTTAAGGTCTTGGGTTTTTGTAGTCCTCGGTGCAAATGCCTTACTGGCAAAGAACATAAAGCTCAAAAGGTAAAACCTTGAAATTCTTTGGTCCTGCATAGATTTACTTAAAATTTTAACAGAAGGTAGTAAGAAAACCCTATAACCCTAAGATTGGTTGTACTTCATCTCGGAGGTAAAAAAGCTTATTACATTTTAACCACAGGAACAGCATAGCAACATTTAAAAAAAATATATTTTTCAAGTTATTCGCGATTAAAAAGTAATAAATCTTCGAGGAAAAAATCGACGTTTTAATGGGTTTTTCGCGAATAACTCAAAAACTATGCTTTTTTATAAAAAAAACTGTAAGAAGCAAAATTTTACCTCTTAAAAAACAAACAAAATTATAATGGATGGTATTTATTTGGGTACACGCCAACAGTTAAATTAAAAGTACTAAAAAACCAAAAAATTAAAAACAAGTAAAAAGATTATTAAAAATCGACGTTTTGGTGGCAAATCTGCCACCGTTGTCAAGACAAGTTAAATAAAAAATAATAAAAATAAAAATTTAACTAATATTAAGGTTTTAAAATTTAAAATTTATATCTATTTTTAGGATATTCTGAAATCTTTGACCTTTACTGTCTTGACAACGGTGGCAGATTTGCCACCGAAACGTCGATTTTTAATCATCTTTTACTTGTTTTAATTATTTTGGTTTTTCCGTACTTTTAATTTAACTGTTGGCATGTACCCAAATAAATACCATCCATTAAATGAATCCGCCGAACTACAGAACATATCTTTAAAACAAAATTATTCTGTTATAATTTCTTTACGACCAACATGTACCGAGATAGGGCGTGTTAATGGTTAGCTTTTTTCGTCAAATTTAGAATTTGATAAATTTAAAGCCAAATAACGGGAAAATGCTGCACTTTTCAAGGAAAACTTATAATTTTTTTTTATAGAGCATTAGTAGACCTTTCTTTTTTTAAAAAGAGTCTCTAGGATAAAAATTAGGTGAGTTATAATTAAAATAAGGTCAGTAACTATTTTTTTTGTACCCCCTAATTAAAATTGACCTTTATCCTTCCTATTTGCAAAAAACGGCAATTTTTACTTCGAAAAATTGTTACTTTAATCGGCAATAACTTAAAAATATTAGTTTTATGTATAGAGTAGTTTTTACTTAGCATCACTTTTTGATGGATTCCTGTGGTTAAAATGTAATAAAAAATGTTTACCCTGGACATGGGGTGGCAACCACCCAGGGTTCTGGCGTGCTTTCGTTCGATATACAGGGTGTTAGAGATATAATGATCGTAACTTTAAGAAGTGATTCCTTACAATATTCTAAGTCAGCGTTTCTTAACCTGTGGTCTCCGGACCCCTGGGAGTCCGCAAGCCTGTGTTAGGGGTCCGCGGTCTTATCTATGGACGTTTAAATTAATAATTAAATGTCAGCGATCACGCACGAACCGGTATGTACTTCAATAGATTGTCCTAATTTAATTGTTTTTTTTTATTAAGGGGGTCCTTAAAACTCTGCTGGATTTTCTAGGGGTCCGGGGACTGAAAAAGGTTAAGAAACGCTGTTCTAAGCAAAAAGGTTCATAATAAATTATATTCGAAAATCAATCGTTTTCGAAAAAATTGAACGAAACAGAGCTGCAACTGATTTATCAAATTGTTATTATTTTTTTTATTAACGCTTACTTGCAAATGCAAAGCTTTTTGTCAGGCGTAGTGCGTTCGTACATCTCATGTGTGACAGGATTTACCTATAAGTGTCGATACACACCACTAATATCCTCGATTACTCTTATTACTTACTTATTTAAAACGATGCGATACACCAAAAAACAACATTCGTTAAATTACCTAAAGTTACGGTTAAATGTTTTTCTAACTGGTAACCTTCGACCAGGAAAACTTTCTTCGTAGATGCATCTAGCTTCTTCAGAATTGCAATGAGCCTCTCCGTAAATAAAAAGCATACCGTTATACTCGCGTACCAAAAACATCTCTTAAGTATCAAAATGCACGCACTGATACAGTAATACATACTAAAAATATAAAGTGATTTCATTTAGCTTAAACGTTACTATTAATAATGTATGCAAGAAACTATCACGAAAGCCGGTGAGGTATTTATTTTTTTGCCTACCGACACCATGTCGCGTACGGCGTTGCCAATTGTGTGAAGGATTTTGTTTGTCTGTTTTTCTTGGAGAGATTGTATTTAATAAGCAAGATACATATATTTAAAAAAACAGTTAATTATTCAATATGATGCATTGATTCATTTTATGCTATTAGGCATATGATTTTACATTATTAAGGTGCAAAATTAATTGATTTTATGACTAAAAAGAAATAAGTTCAGTATTTTTTTCTCCGACACGGCTGATTTTGGGACATATGGTATAACTTAAAAGGAACTTTTTTGCTTAGACTAATGCAAGGAATTACCTCTTAAAGTAACAAACATTACTTCCCCAACACCTTGTAGACTTTGAACCTTAAGCTATTCCCTACCTTCTGTTAAAATATCAAGTCAATCCATGCAGGACCGAAGAATTACTAGGTAAAATGCTTCGTCTCCTGTACCTACCCGTAGTACAGCTAGACTGTCAGAAATTAATCGGCAAACGAAGCATTTTTTACCCCCAGTTTTCCCAGCGTTGTCAGAAACACATTACAGAAGCCGGGAATCCGGGCGACGGACCTCCACATCTCTAAATCCGGCCCTGCGTACAGGGTGTAAGTGGACGGTGGCCACTGGAAATTTGAGAACACCTGCAGGAGATAGCGTGGAGAGGGAGGCAGAAGACAATTTTGCCCCGCCTTCATAGCCTCCTTTAACGTCTAAGCAATGTCCTTTAGTCCAGATCAACAGTTTCACATGTGTTCTGAACCACACGGAATAATATATTCACTTACGAAAACCGGTGTTTCGACTCGGCGAATGCTATTGGCTTACTAATTACTTCCTATCACTAGCGTAACGGAGGGGAAGGCGGTCCGCCCCGGGCCCCCAGTTAGAGAGGGCCCCCAAATAGTGGTCCTCATACAAAATAAGGTACATATTAGGGTTTAGGAGCGTTGTTTTGAGGGCTTTTTGTTTTTGTTTTGTACCAAAATACAAAAAGGGGGACCCTAATTTTGGCAAAGTATATCATATTAAGTTAGGAGGAGGCACTATTTGTAGGGTAAAGAACTTTTTATTTGCTTGTCGATAATTTGTTCCAAAAAAATTAAGTTACTAAAAGCGGCTCCAAATTTCCTTTCCGCCCCGGGCCCGATACTTCTAGGTATGCCACTTCTTCCTATGATAAACTTTTTTATTTTTAAAACATTATCATGTTTATAACTTCTTGTATCTGACAGTTAAAAGATGATACAATATGTCCAATGTCCATAGATAGACTGAACAAAATGAAAAAAGTTGGACATTTTTAAAACTACTTAATTAAAAGGCTTAAAGAAGTAATAAAAAAGTTTAATAATTATTTTACTTATCGCCACTGATTACTGGAAAAAACTAAGTGTAAACTGAAAAAAATGTTTTTTCTTTTTATAAGAAAAAAACCAATATGATCAAGTTAGGTTTAAATTTATGTACATAAATAGTAACACAAAACGTTAAGATTTATTCATCAAAAAGTTAAGATTCCTGCCATTTAAATAGGTAGTAACAAAAATATTGATTACCAATTCTTTTTTTTTTGCAAAAATACAATCTTTGTAATATTAAATTTGATTTTATATCGTAGGACGATTCTTTTAAATGGTTATAATATAAAAAAATGTTTTTTTCTAAATCGTTAGAAACATTATTTTGTTTTTTTAGTTTCTTTTTTCAAAGAATTTTTTTCGTTATTTTAAACCACGCTGTATACCCTACTTCAATTTTTATTATAGCTTTGAGCATTTCAGGTAAAGAGAAAACTTTCATAAGAATTAACATTTTTTTTTAATATTAAAATAAAACAAAATACAGGTATAGTCATCTTTTTCCAAGGACACGCTGTATATTGCTGACTTGCAATGAAATGCATGAAAACATAAGATCGTAGTGCAGGACAGTATACGACGAGTTTTAAAATGCTGCTTAAAGTTGCTTAAAAAGTGTTTTACTTTTTTCAGACACCTATTAAAATAAAGTTCTAATAAGTAACGGTAGACATCCAGGATTTCTTAACCAAAGTAAACATTTTTAACAAAAATTCTATTTAATTAAAATATTTTACAAAACAATAATATTATAAAACGACTTATAAAAAGTCCTTTATCCAGCTTCATGAAAAATTTAACAAAAGGCATTAAGTATAAGGTAATGTTATAAAAAATAATGTTTTACAGCAGAGTAACTATTTTTTTACCTAATTTTATTTTAATTTTAACCTACATTTATACTAAGTACTTCTTACATTAAGTTAATTATTAGAAGAAAACATTAAGCAACGTATATTTATAAGTTCCTTTAAATTTATCATACAATTTTTTTAGCGAATGACTTGTTTTTTATCTCATTCAAAAAATTTCCCATTGGCAAATTTAATTTTTGCTAATAATTTGGTCGTTTTACTTCTTTTAACGAAAATTAATTTTGATAAGGGGAGTCCGACAATTTCATTTTTTTTAAATTAAGCTATACTTCCTTAGTAGGTAATGACGACAAACAAATTATCGCAGTAATCTCAAAACCATTGTCATTTTCCTTTTTACTTGTACTAAATCATTATAACTAATAAATTAACCATTAAAACTTAAGTAATTATTCTCAAGAAAAATTTGTTTTTGGATATAGGAAAAAAGATAACTAAAGAAAAAAAAAGATAAATAAAGATAAAAGATTAACATACAAAAAATTATGACTAATACAAAACATAACACAAATTTTAACTTCTAACCAATAAATTTAAATAAATGTACAAAATTTTAATAAACATTAATTTAATTACTATTACATTAAACTAGATATCTACTTATTGCACTTGCGGCCTGTGAATTATATATTCAAACCTGTTTTACCATAAAAAAAAACTAACAAAATAATTATCTCTTTATCATCACATACCTCTTTACGACTAGGACTAGTATAACAAAATTAAAAATTTGCAACAGAGGTCTTTTAAAAAATATTTTTGAAAAGAAATAAAAGTATGTTACCAACTTGAAAAAAAACATATTTTTTAATACCTATTTATACAGGCATGTTACCAGTGTTTCTGTGATTATTTTTACCAAAAGATACAACCTAAAAACTAAGCTCTATAACAAACATATTTTGGTAAAAAAATACCTCTGCCGTAAATTTTTACATGTTAAAACTAAAAATTATACTTAAGGGTAACTAAATAGTTAGTCTTTGCAAGTACGTCCCCTCTTTACAAGCTGATTACAAAATCTTGGTGAAGCTATAAAATCTCCTAGAAATACACTAAGAAAGTAAAACTCCTTTTGCTTCTCTCTTGATTGTTTGTAGTTGCTTAAAAAGAAAAAAAGTGGTATGAATACTATTTAGTACTTTACTAATTTAATAAAAGTGCGAGTCTATAACTTATTATAGTAGTTATTTCCAATTTCAATTTTGTTTGCGTGTCAATAGAAAAATATTAAATGACAAAAGTTAACTTTAAAAGTAGACCATATTTTATTCAAACTAATATTATTTATTTAATACATGTTAAAAATATTGGATAAGAAGGCTTTGCAACTTGCGAATTGATCCTGCATATCCAAATTTCGAAAAAGAATCCAAAGCAACCTATGCCTCACCCTGTATATTTAAAAGTTAAATTCAATAACATAAAATGTCAGTACCAACAAAAAAGTCCTATAATATTTTTGTAAATATCGGTATCCCAAACGATCGTACCACGTTTTTACTTCTTTTAATTGGGGTAAAAGATTTTAGGACGCCTTTCTAACAACTTATAAAACCAAAAGTTATACTGGTTAGGCAAATAGAAATTGGGCTATCGGCCAGTAATGCAACAACAAAGGATGTATGTGACGCATCCAATCTAAAATGTTTACATGCGGGTATTCACGTTAGACTATCTCTTTTTCCTCACCTTGCCTATGTGTTATGTTATTTAGCTGTTTCGGTATACGTAAATTAATAGTTTTCAAGATACAGGGTTTTAAAGCTTTATAAAAAAGTTGATATTTTATCGATAAATTAAATATTCCATTTTAATGAAATTAACCAGTGAGGCTTATAGCATTAAGGGGCCAATTTAGTCCTAACCTAAATAAATTTAGTAAACTCAGTGGCGTTTCCAGAGGTATTTGAAAGAATATTACTGGCAAAAATGTTGTACGCCAGTAATTTTTGTTTAATTTGTAAATTTTATGTAAATTGGGCAAACAAAACTACAACTTTCTTGCCTCTCTATTTTTATTAACACGCTTTTATTAGCTTGGGTTGTAACTATCTATCTATCTATCTATGTAACGGAATCTTTGAGCCTAATTTTTACCAACTTCCAGCGATTCAATTTCTTTGAAACTTTGCACACGTATCAAGGACCGATGACAATGCAATAATTTAAAAACAGTATCCCGTTATCCTGATTAGGACCGCCAGGATAAATAAATTCCTTTACAGATCCTCTGTGTCTCTTGACAAATGGCGAAGGAATTTTTTAGTGAATAAACTGGAGCATTTATTTTTAAAAAACTAATTGATATATCGAACTAAAAAATGAAAAATAAATAATAGTTTAAAAACTAAAAAACACGCTTTTATATGCAACCGAACTAAAAATTAGAAAATAATTTTTCATTACAAAGAGTTTGTCACTTCAGAATAAAAGCGTAGGGTGCTTAATATATTAAATGTTATAATTATTCTATTTGCAAATATCCATGAGGGAAAAGTTATGAAAAAATAGTAAAATGCACCCCACGCTTTTTACTCTGAAGTGACAAACTCTTTGTAATGAAAAATTATTTTCTAATTTTTAGTTCGGTTGCATATAAAAGCGTGTTTTTTAGTTTTTTAAACTATTATTTATTCTTTTATGTTGCTTAGTTTAAAAAAATATTGTTTACCGAATTGCATATATTTTGACCACACATACAAATTATCGTTTTCAAAATGTTTTTAAAATATTGCAATAACAGTTATGCAACAACCATAACCAATACTAACTTAAATAACTTTAACATCTAACGAAGTTTACTAAATCAAATGTTTTTCAAATTTATCCTATGTTATTTGGATGTTTCAAAGATATGCAAAAACGTAAACTTTTTTTTCTTAAAAACTAAGCGAGATGCAAAAAATCAGGACGCAAAAAGATTGTATTTTTGTTTGCTTAATTTAAATAATATGTAAAATTTCCTAAAAGTTAGTGGAGTACAATTTTTATCAAAAATATTCGTGCAAGTGCTGCTGGAGACGCCGCTGGACTTAATTAATTTATTTAGTTTACGTTTAAATAAGCCCCTTAATGCTTCAAATAATTATGATAAGTTATTTGTACATACATTATAGGTACCTAAAGAACTTAAGTATTATATATCCCAAAAATACTCCTAAATGGTACAACTTTTTAAGGCTATAATTAAATAATTCTGGCTTGGTCTCCCCTATGGTAGCTTTTAAAATTTAATCAAATTTTTAGAACAGATTGAAAAAAATATTGTATATTTTTATTTTGCAGCAAAGTGAATCAAAGCAAAAATTATTTAAAGTTAAGTAAATTAAAAAACATTTTAAAATTGATGCATTTTTAAAACCAAAACAAACTTTGTTAACTTTGTTTTACTCCTTTTAATTGAAACAACATTTTTTCGGCAAAATTCACCTTTTAGTTCAATTATTAAAATCTGTTTTTAATATTAATTTAAATAACCTTAAAATAATTAGTTTTGATTTAAAAAATCATATTTCATTTATAGAAAAACGTACTTAATTAAAAATACTAGATTCTTGACAAGGAGCATTTTTTTAAGGAATACATAGATTTGATTTTATATATTTTAAGTTAGAGACTTGCTTTGTATACTGCAATCACAGAATTAATAATATTTTTTCGGAATGAAATAATCTTTATTTTAAATAATAAAACGTAAAGTTTTCTTATTTACATAACCGAGTCAGAAAGCCTTAACCGATTTCATAACATGCATAAATTGAATTAAACCCTTTGATAAAATGTCACACGTTAATAATATTAATTAGTGTACTGTTTTACATAATGGCGGTAGTCATTATCAAAATTTAAACACATACGCGAGAAACATTGAAAAATCAAGATAGCGATCAAAAGGGTTATTTAATTAATTTAACACTAATTAAAACAAATTTGGGGGTTTAGTTTTTACCGTATAATAACATATGTATGTAAAGTAACATCTTAATTAAGCATCATTGGAATTTTGTCGTTTTAGGCATACATAAGTTTTATTATCTATATGACGCTTTAAAATTACTAGGTATATTGTACTTAATTAATCTCTTAAATTATCAAAAGTATTTAATTATAACAAGTGACAATAATGCTGCAAGGATTAAATAAAAAAAACCGTTATTTTGTTTTTAATATACTTTAAAAAGTAGTTTTGTATAATTCTTTTGACTTTAAAAATCTATATTTTTAATTGTATGGCAAATAATTATGCCTTCTATTTCATTTATCATTTTTTTATTCTTTTAGGGCAACAACTGTATGTTTCCAAAGCTCCAAGATGTTTTTTTTTATAAATTCTTCGATCACATTAAGTTAATTTACCTGTGCTTCTAGGTATTGAATTTAAAATATAAAAGCTTTAATGCTGTGCAATACAAATAGATAGGAAAAAGTGATAAAAGATAAAAAAATATTCATTTTTAAATAGTTTTTGTTACTTTTTTAAAAGATATTAAAAAATATATATACAGGGAAGGTCAAATTCCACGCTTTTTCTAGAAAACTTATATTTGTATTTTAAACTAAACTTTCTTGCTTGTCCAAACCCTTTTTGGACAAGCACTTAAAAAGGATTTTTGAAGAACCAAACGATACTAACACACAAGTTACCGGTAAATAAAAAATTACATATTTTCTCTTTAACTTTAATTTGTGAATTACTCAACAACTATAGATTTTATTTTTTTTAATATACTTACTTAAATACTTCAGTCCCAATCAACTTGCACCTCACGGTTTCCCAGTCCTGCGAGATTTTTTCCGCATGATGAAGACAAACTTTCGGATAAATACAGACGTTGTCACTCAAGCTCTGTCACCAGTCGTTTTTCAGCTTCTATCATGTTTATCATTTCATCGTTACTAATGCTTCTTCTGAGCCCTTCTACTGACATATGTGCCTACAAAAATCATTAGATGAAGATTGTTTGTGTCAATACCTACAAAATTAATTTTGAAATATTTTAAAACTTTACTGTATATGTATAGACACCAGTGTGGTTCATTTATGATTGTTCTTTAAATTTAAGCAAATAATTTGTCAGACAGATTTTTGCCATTTTACAATTAGGCTTAAAATATACTTATGCTGAATGTAAAGCGTATCTTTGTTATCTATTATAAAATTCGAATTTGTGATAGTAGTAGATTTTTTGTCATTGTGAGACCTAAATAGATTAACTTCTGTATCTTTATACTAAATAAACAGGGTGTTTTATAACTTCAGTGCTAAAATTTAAAGGGTAATTCTTAATTTTGTTTTATAAAAAAAAGTTCCTATGAAAATATGTCCGAGGTTGCTTCATTTATAAAATACAATTTGCACTAAAACACATAATTTTTGCATTTTACAGCACCTTTTAGACAACGCGGTAATGCCACCACGAACGATATTTTTAAGGAACCACTACCTAAAAAACCCTTATAACATAAATAACTAATTAAAATTTTAATCAAAATCGACTTGAGGATATTAAACATATTTATTAGACACCGACCTATTTTAGAATTTTAATGCCTTGTATTTAAGAAGTGAACTAAACACATATGATTATGGGAAATTTTCTTTCATACAACAACATTAAGGATCACCCTCTTAAGTTTTTTACCGTAGTTGGAAAAGACCCTGTATTATGGGGGGTTTTACATAGAAAAGTTCTAGACACAATGAGCTCAAAAGCATGTCGTTTAAGAATTTTTTACCAGATGCTAGTAGCCTTAAGGGGAAAAACTTTGGTAAAGAAAATGTTAATTTTGAAATTTGTGAAAAAAAGTTGATTTTTGGATTACCCCCCATGGAAAAACCCAGGTTTCAAAAGCGAATCCTTTTTTGTATTTGTTTCGTGAATTTGATCAAATTTTATTGAAAGATTCTAAATTTTAAAAAATTATCTATATTTAATAAAAATCTATAGCTAGTTAAAAATTTTTCATTCCAAAAATTTTTTATGCAAAGTTTTCAGATACCTTTAATTGAAGAGCTTATTGTAAAAATACGATTAGCCGCAAAATCACAAAAAAGAAGTTATTAAATTTTTAAGTTAAAAAAATGTGTTAAATCTACTTTTATTAAAAATAAACTTAAAGACTTTTAAATGAGTTAATAAACTTAAAGGATAGTACTTAAAAAAATAATTATTTTACAGGGTGGGCCATAGCTGTATAAGCAGTTTCAATATCCAATCAAACAAAAATTACAAAAACATACACATATTTAATTATTATTATTATAAACTACAAATAATGAAAATTTTTATATCCAAAAAATTTTTAGTGACGCCCCTTACGTTGCTAAAATTCCTAATCCGGAGTTATACATTTTTAAAAACTTGGCGACAAGTTGCTTGCGGAATGGTGTTTAGTTTCCTGCACAATGTTTTGTTTAAGCTGGTTCAACGTGGTTGGATTATTTTCATAGACCCTTGATTTTAGGTAACCCCACAGAAAATAATTATTTGGAGTAAGATCCAGGCTCCGAGGGGTCACTGAATATCACCACTGTCGTGAGATAAGTCTTCCAGCAAACATTTCTTTTAACAAATATGTGGATATTGTAGCAGTGTGGCAGGTGGCTTCATTTTGTTGAAACCAGGTCGTAGCATTATGTCCTTCAAATTGTTAAAGAGCTGGGACTAAGAATCCCTGTAACATCTCATAATAGTTATCAAGCTCTCACCGTAACGGCAACTCCTCTTTCATTTTCGAAAAATATGGACCAATAATTCACTTGCTGATATTGCAATCCACACAAAAGCTTAGGAAAATGAAGAGGACGTTGATGTTTCTGTCGGGGATTGTCCACTGACCAAAATTGTCAATAAACGCAATTCTGCAAGCTATTTGTGTCCAAATTTTTGAAAATATGCAAATCCGGATTAAGAATGTCAGCAACGTGAGGACGTCACTTGAAAAATATAATTTTTAGGTCATATAAATTTTCTATTTGTAGTTTAAAATAATATCAATAAAATATGTGTAAGTTTTGTAATGTTTGTTTTATTGGATATTGAAACTGCTCATACAGTTATGGCCCACCGTTTAGCTTATTAGTATATTAACAATTAAATAAATTAGAGAACAAAACAGATCTCTGTCGCTGTGTGGCTTATCGTATTTTTACAATAAGCCCTTTAGTTATCAAAAAGAGTGAATATTTAAGCAAAATTTGGGATTTGTCGACAAAACTTAATTAAATTTACGCTTTTTTGTTTTTAAATTTCGATTATTTCTAGGAAGCTAGTTTTTTTGCAAATTTTAAATTTTCTTCACCAAAATGCTTCTCGTAAGGCCACTAGCATCCGGTACAAATTTGGTATTGGTTCCATGTCCCAGTTTTTTGATATAGTTATCTGAAAAATATTATCTACGCCAGTGCTTCTTATAGGCTTATTTGTGTGTAATTTTGTAAATGTTATGGGTTATAATGGACAGCCACTCCCCACAAACCTAAATTCCGGCTAAGGCAATACCTAGACACCACCAACTAAAACGTTATATATACGTAGCTGCCCTGTTATATTTTTCTTTTTTCTTTATGACAACTCAAGGTATGTATAAAGCGTAAAACTTTCGAACCTCTTAAACCTTTTTTTGGGAAAAGAAAATTTTATTATGTTTTGATCTTCAGAATCAGCCAGTCAGAAATGTAAACAGGCAATGCGTGGAAAGGGGACGGTCTAACGCAAATGCCGGCATGTAAATATTTTGGATTGGATGACTAATAGTGCTGGCTTTGATATTGCATTCTTGACATTTTGGAAACCTTGTTTAAAGGTATTTAACTTAAAATATTTTGTAAGAAAGTAATAACTTTTAGGTAATATTTATTCATCTGTACTAAAATTAATGAAATTATTGTATATTATATAATAGTACACAAAAATATTTTCCTATATTTTACCAGTATATTCACACTTAATTTAACGATCTTAACCTTCAGATTCATTAAAATTATATAAAATTTAGTTTTATGATTTTATTTTATCTACGTGTTTCAAGACTTCTTTAAGATACACTACGCTCTAAATATGAAGGGCCCAGTTCCAAAGTATACAATTTCTATTTATCTTGTTCAATGCAAAAATAAGTTTCAATAGATGTATTTTTTAGCGCAGAATTTAAATTAATCATTTTTAGGCCATGACTTCATCAGGGTATTCAGATTTAGAAAAGAATGCATTAGATTTAGTTTACAGTTTTTTTTGTTTATTTTTAAAAAATCAAGTAATATTGGCGATTGTACACTTTAAAACGAGTCCCCTCATATGATAATAGGAGTACCCTAGTACACCATTCGTTTTCGCGGTTTTAAGAATTTTAAGAATCTTAAAACTCTTCTTTTTAATAATAAAATAAAATAAAAGAAATTTCTATATTTGACAATGAATAAATAATTTTGTATTAATGTTAGATAACGTTTTAAGGGTTTATAAAAAAGTAGGTTAATTTAACCGTTTTTGCCCTATTATTGGTACACCACTCTTTGTGTAAATGTCTTGTCTACAAGTTTGATAAAAATAATAGTTCTATATTAAAGCCAATCAACTATAGTTTAAGGGTGTGTAGCAGGCCAAGCATAACAGTATTTTTGCATGCGTTATAGAGTTACGTTGTTTTTAAGCAGTATAAAATGAAAGTGAACAACCTTCAGCCTGCTTCAGCATAACAAAGGATATATGGGGGTCTAAAAATATAGGACAAACGTTTACACGGTCGATTATTTAAAAGATAAATATACTTATTTACAGTTTAATATTTCAATGATATATGTGCTTTTGTATTTCATTTTTACCAGTTAAGGTTTATTTAAGAAAATTTTAGCACCATTTTTTGTTCTTATGGTTACCTAAAAAACAAGTTACTCCTCAGGAGTAACTAAGTTTTATATACAACTGCAATAAACAACGATAAGTGTAAAAACTGCCAAAATAAAATGTGTACTATGGTAAAAAGATTTATACCAGCATTGGTTGCCTACCGGTACCATTTAAAAAAGGGTAGTTACTTACTTGGATTCTGCAAGAATACGCTAATTTTTCACAAATTTGAAAGCCTTACGGCAACAATAATAACCGGAAAACCAACTAATTCCACTGCTAATTCAAAAATAGGCTCTTGTGCAGCTGTCAAAATTGGCCGATCTAACAGAAAAAAATCGTACAGTGTAGGGCAACATATACAAAAACGTTAAACTCCCGTAATTTCATGTTGACGAAAAAAAAGTAATGAGGAAGATACGAACGCTAATTCACAAAAGGTAAATGGTATTTTAAGCACGGTAAAAGAAACAGTGGGTTAAGAACTATGTTTGTAAGTCGCTCTTAAGAGTGAAAGTGACCACCACTCTAAAACATTATAAAAATTTACTGTGGAGGGGTACTTAATATTCTAAATATACATAATTAAATAACGAAAATGTTAAGTAATAGTCATTATTATTGTTAAATTAAACTAGGGCTAAATTTTAATAATTGATGACCTGACCTGAAAGTCATCGGTTTGCACCAATATATTTCATTATTTTAAGCGTTCTTTTTTTAAAGTATATTAATTTTATTGCAAAATTGCGTTTTCTCTTTTGAAATGCAATTACGAGTTAGATGTTTATTGGGTTAATTATGTTTACATACATATGTAATAAATTTATAAATATTTGCGTAAAAAAATTATGAAATACATACATATCGGACCCATCTTCAAAAATAACAGAAGTCAAAAAATTTTAAATTTTATTTTCTTTTTATTAAGTCCTAAAGATACATATTTAATCAGAAAATTTATTTGTTTAAATAATGGCCCCATAAATTTTAGTAGATACTTTTAGTTTCAATTGTTTGGATACGAAGTTTTTATAGAAGCTATAAAATCCCATGATTAGTTTCCGAAATACATTGTATCAAATATTATAATATATTATTATTGCATTTTTGCCTGAAATGTGTTATCTTGTTTTATTTGCATTATTATTCTATCATGGACGTAACCAGGATCTTGTTTAAGGGAGAAGGAGGGCAGGCAGTGGAAAACTAATAAGATACCGGGTGTTTCCTAAAGGTGGTCCTCCGTTATGTTTTTTACCTTTAAAGAAAAAATAAAATTTGGTATAACGATGTTTGATACACATGTGCATTGGTTGATCCGAGGATCTATTCACTTATTTTCCACACTTCTAGTTTACCCAAAAATATCTACTATTTTTAAATTTTAAATGGCACCCCAAATTATTTTATCCTAATTCAATTGTATATGGCATTCTTAATATAATGTCACTTCACATGTCCTATATAAATACTTTTGCTTTTAAAAATTTAATATTTTAAATTTCTATTTAGAGTGCCATAATTATACTTAGATGGTTAAATTTGGAGTTAAGCGGCTGTGAAATAATTAATATTTATTGTTCTTAACGACTTCTTCGCAGGATTGGTAAAGTCTCAAATCCTGTTCATGGTCATAACTTTTTTTTAAACAGAACAAAAAGTGAAAGCTGTTAGCGATGTCCACAGAAGAGTCATTCCAGAACAATATAGTGCCACAGAAGCAGTATTTTGGAAGACGTTATTTATTATTGCCAAAAGAACTCACTAAAATAATTCTAATTCATCCGTATACTAAACAACACTCGATTCACGACAATATAAATTTATTGGGCGGTTTTAAGAAAAATTGCTACTTAATGTGTTCCTAAAAAAGTATGAAATTAAGTGCTTTTTGCCAAAATGCCATAATTTTTTTGTACCTCTGTATATTATTGATCCAGTAAAGACGTTCTATTTTCTTCATATTTATTAAATAAAAAAGTATGCCTAGTTAATATCAGCTAGGAGCAACAATTTTTAAGATATTCCAGATTAAATTTCACACAAAAAAAAAATCATTTGTATTCTTTTTAACCTTTATTTAGGCCATTTAGCGTTTTTGAAAGGTCTGAACAAAGAACTACCATAAAACTCCCTCACGCTAAAATGAAACGATTTTAACACAATTTACCTTAGTTTATTCAAACATTGATAAGGGAAAATATGTAGTTTCAATGTTTTTTGACCTATCGATTGCTTTTGATACCGTCAATAAAAAGTTTCTTTTATCCAAGTTATATAATATGGGTATCCGAGGTAAGATTTTGAATTGGTTAAACTCTTATTTAACTGATAGAATGATGGTGGTAAAATATGACGGTGTATACTCTGAGAGTAAAAATATTGATATGGGTGTCCCACAAGGGTCTGTATTGGGACCTTTACTTTTTATACTTTATGTCAATGACCTCTCTCAATTTATTCAAACCGACCATATTACAATGTATGCGGATGATACCACGATTGCTGTGTGTGCTGATGACTTGGATGAATTAAATAGTAAGGTACAACATGTATGTAATAGTATGGAGATGTGGTGTAAAAGAAATGATCTTATCCTTAATGGCCAGAAAACCGTTCATATGGAACTTTACAATAAAAAGTCACTTCCAAACCAGTTTGCAGTTAATAATAACATTTTACTAGAACCTAAAACGGTTTTTCTTGGTACACACATTGATAGTCAGTTGACCTTTAGCCCACATATAGACTACGTGTGTGCAAAGCTAAGCTCAGCTTATTTTGCTATTCTGCAGCTCAAGAACACTATAAATGAGTCTGGTCTGCTGTCCGTGTATTACTCATTGGGTTACAGCTTCATGTCTTCTAATGTCGTGGTATGGGGAGCCAGTAATCTCTGTAATCGTGTGTTTGTTGGACAAAAGAGACTCGTGCGTCTTATTTTTAACTTAGATTACCAGGAGAGCTGTAAAAGTACCTTTATTACTAAAAGGTTACTCACATTTCCCTCTCTTTACTTGTTTAGGTGTCTGATGTTTATTGATAAAAACAGAGAAATTTTTAAAAAACTGGGAGAATCCTCTAGTTATAAAATAAGAAGAAATAATCTTCTTGAAATTCCGTCCCATAAGACAGCGTTTTTTGAGAAGGGCCCATTTTACAACTGTGTAAAAATATATAATGCCCTGCCTAACACTTTAAGATCACTCAGAGGCACTCAGTTTCAGAAGGAAGTAAAGAGGTATCTTCTTTTAAACGCTTTTTATTCAATAAATGAATATATGACTAAGAGTGCTTAATTTTGTTTTTTTATTGTTTTTAATCTTGTTTGTTTGTTGTGTGTGTGTGTGTGTGTGTGTGTGTCTATTATTTTATTTTTATGACAATTTTGCTTTTTAACCTTTTGTATTTATATTCTGTGTAACATTTAATGTAATTATTTTTTATTCTATATTTATTTTAAATGTGTAAGTATTTATTAGCGATGTTTGTAGATATGTAATTGTCAAAGCTATTTATTTATTTATTTATTATTTTAAATTATTTTTAAATTTAAATTTAAATGTATTGTTGACGACCCATTGTACTGTAGTGTACTTTTTGGCAATATATGATATCTATCTATCTATCTATCTATCAAATTACCCTCGTTATAAATTGATTATACAGGGTGTTTCCTTATTGCGGTAAAAAAATCTGTTATTTAACAAGATATGACAAATAGTCTTGAATAAGAGTTGCATAGGGTTGACAAAGAGGCCTGTACTCTAAAAATAACTAGATGTATACAGAGTGTCCCCAAAAAAAGTTATTGCTGTGGGTTTTTTTTTAATTTTATTTTTTTGACACTCTGTATACATAAAAATATTTTTAGGACATGCCCATTCAAAACCCTACAACTCTTTTTGTCGTATCTTGTTAAATTATGATAAATATTGGACTTACTCGGACCATTGGGCCACCCCAAAATGTTTGGTCTGCCAAGGGGTTGGAACTAGTCAAAACTGTCCTGGCGACTAAGAAAATATCTTCCAATAGGTACCCAAGTACATATATACA
This sequence comes from Listronotus bonariensis, assembly GCA_014170235.1. Taxonomy (NCBI): domain Eukaryota; kingdom Metazoa; phylum Arthropoda; class Insecta; order Coleoptera; family Curculionidae; genus Listronotus; species Listronotus bonariensis. The sequence goes on along the minus strand of JACEGR010000112.1, from coordinate 322,859 downwards.
TAAAATTCAGCTTTTACAAAATGACGAAAGTTAAGTTTCAATTTATTAACCTTGGTACCTGGTACCTGCCAAAGGCCACTATGAGTCAAACTTTATAGCCTACCATATGCTTCTACACTATGTTGAGAGCGTTGTACTGACAAACTTTTAGCTTTTACAAAATAGCGAAGGTGTTGCCGCTTACGGGCTCTTAGTCTATTTACTTGGATAATTATGTACATATTTAACTTGTGTCACTTTTGGATACAAATATATTTTGGTTTTACGTAAAAATTATTTCTATATAACATAGAACGGAAGCTTTGACGGCCTTGGTCAATTGAGGAATCTAGGTTCTTAAAAGATTGGACCGAGTTAAGTTGGAATTGTTTACCGGCGTTTTGCCATCGATGCACGCGGCATCTTCAGGAATCCTTACTCTGCGAGATTGGAATATTGAAACACATTAGAACATATTCGGTGTTATAGACATCGATCAAAAATACATTTTTTTTTTGGTTAAGGGCTCAAGCTTTTCAAAAATACTATATTTTTGGTTGCTGCACAGGATGTAAAAACAATTATTACCACTTTTGCAGGTTGCTTTGTTAAGAAAGTTCGATCCTGGTAAACTAAAGAATACAAATTTCGTACTATCTTAAGTACCAGTATTTATCATATTAAAATATTACTACATTTATTTATTTTATTTATTTGTTAACGGAATCAGGATTCCAATAAATTATTTACTCTACAATACAGTTATTCTTAAACAATATTTACAAAAATTGGTGTAATGTTCAATCCTAGATTTACATTTTATAGTTGTTTTCTTTTTTCAATAAAAGATGTTATTTGTTAAATAATATTCAATTTATTTGGTAATGCTTATTAACAGTTTAGAAATTGTGATTTTATTTAATTGTTTTTTAAATACATTAAGCGTAATTAAAAACACATTTTATATTTTTGCAGTAAGAGTTAAATTCAGACTAAATTCTTATCAGTGGTGTACCTCGTCCCATATCTGTCCTGCAGAAATGTGGCAAAGCAAAATGGGTTACAGTCAGTGTCGTACCAACAGGTATCGGGGCCCTGGGCGAAAAGCAAAGAGGCCAATAGCATCCGGAATAAACGTGATTTGGACTACAGGGTGTACCTAAAAGGTCTGTTATAAAATGCTACCACAAATTCCTTGGAGCAAAATACAACGATCTAACCCAATTTATCTTAGTCAAAAATTCGATCGTTAGCGAGGTACAGGGTGTCAAAGTTTCCATTTAATTTTAGTAATTTTTATTTATTTTTTTATTGTTTGACAATTGTAATTGTGAAATTCGGTATTGGGGGTTTATTAAGCTAAAGAATCGAAATCTGCTCATGTTTTTGTTGTAAAATATAGAGGGAGCCACCTGCATCAACGATCTAACGCAATTTACCTCAGTTGAAAAATTAATTGTTTGTAAGATAAAAAGTAACAAATCAAAAAAATAAAAGAAAAACTTTAAAACCCAGTATCTCACACACGATTAATTTTTCGAATAACGCAAATGGTAGTACATAGTTGAATTTTGGCTCAAAGAATGAGTGGTAATATTAAGTACAGACCTTTAGGACGTAAAAATTTAAAATATCTCAAAAACACTGGCTCGTAACGATATTTACTAAGTATATCTTTTTGTGCAAGAGTGTGTGAGAGAATAGGATTCTTTACTTGAGCCATGAAATACCGAGACAAAAAAAAGTTATAGAGGAGTATAGGTGGCTTCCTCTACATTTTACAAAAAAAAAAACGTAAACAAATTTTGACTTCTTACCTGAACAACCCTTTAAATCTAACCTTTGAGAAAAAAATGTAAATTAAAAAAAAATATTTAAAAATTCTAAAATACAGGGTTTAAAAATGTACGCATCAAATTTCAATGGCAGATTTTACGTTGAAAATAAGCCCTACTTTTCTTTATAAACATCTGTCCGAAAACGGTTTCTTATAGAGATACAAGTTGTTAAAATTCTAAGAAAAAAAACTTTTTATCATAATTTTTCAACCGTTCTAGATATTTAACTGATATTTCTTAACAGCAGCAGACATTTCTTTCTATGTAAAATATTTTTAAAAAATTACCAGTGACGTCTGTACCATATTTGTATGGACTATTTATTAAGAAAAAAATTATACGCCACTGCTTTGTCCTAAAATACAAATTATTTTTAAAATTTCCAATGAATTTGAAAGAAATTTAATTATTTAACTTTTTTCGAACGATGTATAATTTTTAAACAAAAAAATAAAAACCACTTCTGGACATTTGTTAATAGAGAAAACTAGCGCTTATTTTCGACGTAGAATATACCATTGATACTTGATGCATAAATTTTGATAAACCCTGCATCTCGCAAAGCATAAACTTTTTTTTGGCCAAACGGGTTTGTAGTGGCATTTTGTACAGACGTTTTCTCTGTATATCCTAGTTTTTAAATTAAAAATAAAAAAATTCTAGGTATGCCCTTGGCCGGTATAGGTCTGTCTGTACAACCCTGTCTGTACGTTTACTCTACTAACTATTTATTAAATAATTTACTTGTCAATTAAGAGATATACCGGGTGTCAACGCATCTATTAGACAAGACATAACTTCTGGAGTATTGGACATATCAAAATAAAACTTGGTATAAGTAAATGGTATGGAAAGAAAAGAGTTTTCGCATGTTTCACACATTTCCTTTACTTCCGGTTTTACCGAAAATGACTCCAATGTTGAATTTTTAAATGGAGTACCCTGTATATTTTACCCTTTTTTTAATTTCTGAGAGAATTCTAAATAGTAATTTGCCATTTTTAACCATTTTATGGCTACATGATTTTTTGAGAGCCATTTGTGCATCTAGGTGGCTACGATCCTTTATTTATGACTTTATTTTTAATCCGATCGCAAATAAATTTTATTGGTATCGTTAGATTTGTTAAAAAATCCCCTATTTGAAAAGTGCTTGTCTAAAAGGGGTTGCCATTTAAAAAATTAAAAGTAGGCTTCATAACTTTCTTAAATGTCACATTTTTTGCTTACAATTATCTGAAAATTGCAAAATGTACAGGGTGCTCCCTTTAAAATTTCAAAACATAAGCCATTTCCACTAAACCGGAAGTGACTGAAAATAAATAAACCGGAAGTGACTGAAAAATAAAGATATGCGTAAACACTTACCTACTTATACCATTACCAAGTCTCATTTCAATGTGTCAAATACTCCAAGAGTTATGGCCTGTCTAATAAATTTGTCGACACCTGGTATATACCTCTGTATATTTTCTAATCCAGTATTATTATTGGATGTATTTATTTAAAAACTGGTGTATGCCTAGGTAAAAATCACCGAGCAATAAAAATAATTTTGTAATTGAGCCAAGTATCCAAAATATAAAATTTTAAAACAAAAATAAAAATCCTAATTTTTGAAACGAAATAGTTTGGAAATGTATTCATGAGGAGCATTAGAAAGCGAGTTCTTTGTTTTTATGCAAAGAAGACATAAAGTTTCTCGCGCTATATTTAAAATTTATTTTCCCGGCAAGAATTACAACGTCTTTCTTATTTTATATCAGTATATTTTAGGTTAATTTCGAAGGAAAATGTATGAAAACTACGCTCATTACCATAAATAAGCTTTAAGCCAAGTTTTTATGGCACTTTTTTAAAATACATAACGCAATTCACTAGTAACAATGAAGCATTTCATATTTTTTAGGAAAAAATAAAAATTATAACAACCTAATGAATAATTTTAGGCCTGGGGCAATATTTTGTTTTCTGATACTTTCATAAGATTTGGAAACTTATTTTGGCTTGTTTTTATTTTTTTTATAGTTTTTGCAAATATCCTAAATATCATTTACCCAATTTTGTGGTGATTTGGCAATATTATTTTTTGATTAAAGGGCTAATTAAGCACTAACTTAATTAAATTTATAAGGTCCAGTGGCGTTTTAAGCTGCACTTGAACAAATATCTCTCAAATAAAAAATGCAGATTTTATGTTTCTTAATTTCTTCTGTGGATCTGGTTTAGTTTAAAAAAAACCCACTTAAAATCAATCTATGATTTTTTATTTTACAAATTAGGTTTGTTGGCCAATGAATAAAGTGATATGTTTTGAATTCCAAGTATAATGTCAAATTTGCTGCCAATATTAATCTTTATTTAAATATAAACGTAGGAATCATAAGAGGGTTATTTAATAAAGTTTTAAATAAAAGGTAACGTAATTTTTCATTTTAAGTTAGTCATCGTATACTAAGTGGCCACTTTCAGTAGGTTTTTATTTTAAATGAAACACCTTGTATAGTGTAACCAGAACTAACCATTTAAACTAAAATTTCTTTAATATTCTGTAAAATTAAAAATTAATATAAAAGTCAAACATTTTTTAGTTGTTTAAAAGCAGGGTTAAATGTATGTATCTAAAACATTGGGTCTAGATATATACATTTACACAGTTTCTATTACGTTTAAGATAATTGGTATATACAGTACCAGCCAAATTCAAAGGTATATGGGCCACTATAGCAGCAATAAAGGAAGCACGATTAGTCACCCTATCCGAAATGTTTACATACGGCATTCGCGTTAGACCGTCTCCTGCCTATTCACAATTCTGTTTGGCTAAACTTGTATATTTTTAAAATATCATTTTATGAACTACTGTACAATACCTTAATTAAAATAAGGTGTATGTACTTTTGAAAGAAAAAAGATAAAAAATCAAATAGTAAATGTAAAATAATGAATTTGTTACTTCTGACAAAAATGCATACATTAAAAAAAAATCATCCTGTGTCATCCCGACTTACTCAACAATGGGGACAATTGCCCCCAGGAGTATTTAATGGGTTGTTCAGTGGAACTGGCAGTTGTGTGAAGTCTTATTTTTTTAATAGAGCATTATTCGTCTTTTTGTAATATGTATTGCCCCCCTCACAATCAAAATCATTTTCTTCTGGTTGTTTTGTAGGTAAAGACCTTTTTTTTGCTTTCTTGCCCCCCTTTCCATAATCCTTTTTGCGTACGGCCCTGTACTGAACAGCCGGTTACATTATAAAAAAAACCTTAGTATAAGTTAATATAGTTTCATAAATACAACCGATACTATGGCAACCATTTAAATGTAATATATGAAATATTTTATTTTTAACAATAAACTTTTTTTTTATATTAAGTATAACATTTCTTTGGCTCACTTTATTAGCCCTATCATTTTCAACATAACATTTCCAAACGCCATGTATAATTATCCTTATTTTAAAATTTCTTAGGGTAATTTTATTTAACTAAGAAAAACACAAAAAAGGCAATTGGGTAATATTTATTTCTTAGTTAAAAATATAAAAGTTTAAAATCACATTAAGGCTACCTACTATTTTATTTTTATACAAATTTCTAAATCTAACTAAGTTAAATTAAAAATGCCCTTTTCTATTCGAAAAGGACTTGAATATCACAACTTTTTATCATCTGTTAGTAAATATTTTTATTTGTCTTTACAACATTATTCCCTATATTATAGAGAATAGTCCATTTTAAGTACTAAATGTATATACACGTTTGGTTCCTAAAAGAATAAAAAATAGTAATTTTAGTTTACAATATAATAGTCCATTTTAAGTAACAAGTGTGTATAGGTACAAGATTGGTTCCTAAAAATTGAAAAATGGTAATTTTAGTTTCTTAATTACATTACAAATATTTTTTAAGAGTGTGAATTTGGTAAATAAAAAGTTATACAAATGTTGAGGTGGCTTTCAGGGGCGCCATTAGGGGTGAGCAAGGAGGGGAGGGCATTTGCCCCCCAAAAAAAAAATTTTAAGCATGTAAAATACGGTTTCTTTTTTGGCAAAAATACTCTATATACTGATGTTTTAGGCCCCTCCAAAAATCAGCGGCTAGTTGCGCCACTGGTGGCTTGAAGTCTTTTTACAGTTTAACACACGTGATTTACGTAAACATTTTTATTATTATTTTTACCTACGAACGTGCTCTTTGGTTTTTAATTGCTGCAATTTTTCTCTTTGACAAAAACAATAATGTCGGCATTAAAGCTGCTCGACTATTCTAATAAATATTGTAATCGATTTTAAAGTACTTATTAAAAATTAATTTAAGAGCATGTAATAAACTTATTATTTGTGCATTGAAGGTATTATCATAAATATAAATTGCAGGGTATAAATTTTAAAGCATACATTTTTTAAATAAAATTTCATGCTAAAAAAAAACAATACAGCAAAAAATCACGAGAAAAAAATTTACCGTGGAAAAAATACCGGAAAATAATTACCAAAAAAATTAAATAAAATCGAATAAACAGTGGGTATACTGCAAAAAGTGGCCGAGGAAAATGTTGGCGATTATTTGTTTTGCCATCAAATAATTATAATATTATATAAATAATATTTAATAATTATTATAAATATTATATTTAAAATGTACAAGGTGTCTCAAGGAGTTTTGAACCAAACTGATGGACTGAAATTCGGTACCCCAGGGTAAAACTGATGACTGTGAATTGATATCGGTGATGTTGCCAGATCTACAGTTTCGCAGAAATCAATTTAAAGTTTTTAAAATTAAATAAGATACCTTTTTTAATTTCATTGTCAGTTCTTGCTGTTTTTGCTATAATATGGCATGAATGTCCAGTTTTTTCTTAAAGAATTATTAGCAGAAAATATGTTTAATTTAGTAAAAATAACTTTCAAACTTGTGCCTTGTAACTTTAGCATAAATCAAATTCCTAGATAAAATAAAAAATAAGACTTGTTATTAACAAAACTGACAAGGCATCAGTTTGAAAGTTGCAAGGTATAAACGGTAGGTAATACCTACTCAGTTTACACTTATTATTTTTACTAAATTTGAACATATTTTCTGGTTTTAATAATTAAAGAGAAAATTGAGCTTTCATACCATTGTAAGGTAAAAAACAACGGGAATCGAATAATAAAATAAAAAAATAGGTAACTCATTTAAATTTAAAAACAAAAATCTCTTCTTCTGCGAACTGTAGATCTGGCAACATCGACGATATCCGCTGAATTCAGAGTATGCTTTAACAATGGAGTACCGAATTTCGTCCAGTTTATTTCAATAAAAAAAAATAAAATTAAATATTTTACTAATTAAATATATCATTAATCACAAACCAATATTTTTGTCTTGATCAGTTTCTGCAGTATTTTTTAACGAAATATTATATGTGACATTAGCAAAGCAAAAGACAGTTTTTGCATAAGCAAAAAAATTATTTATTATTAAACCTAACTTTAAAACCCTATATGGGTAAGTGTCAAAAGAAGCCCATAATTTACTTGTTTCTTTATTTATCCTTAGGGAAAACTATTATATACTATTTACTGATTTTTTTTATATTGTGTGCTCTATTGAAGTTCTTAATTACTCTTCATATATTTCTTTCAGACAAATGCCAAGCAGATCCAAGCTACTCAACTGTTTTCTTAATTTCATCGCATCCTAACTTTTTTTCATCATTTGAAGGACCTGCAGTCCGGGGAAAGGACATGTAGGATAAAAGTTATGGCAACCATTTCCGTCCACTCCTGCGATTAGTTGGCCCATGTGCGCGGCAAAGTGGTATTTAGAGGTCAATTCTGCCGTAGTGCTAATAGTTGTTTCCCTGAAAACCATTAGCTCGTTAGATTTCCTCTTAAATCCATCAATTTGTTTTTGTAACCTTTTGTCAGCAAAAACAAAATGAAAGATCGTCAGAATATTTTAAGTAGCATAACATGTTTAATTTCTAATTTTTAGATTTTTGCGCTTTTAAGATCGCTGAAATAAATGAAATAAAACAGGGTGTCTTAGAATATCTTCTAGATTTATATAAAACACATGAAAATAATATGACAAGTTTCTATAAAAAATTTCCAAAGCCCCTAAGCAGAAATGTAAGGTCTGTCAGAAATGTTTACAACCGTTCGGATTCTGCGCACGTCAAATTTCGTCGTTCCAGCAGTGCCATGTTTGTAACATTATACAATTGTTTGTTGTTTCAGCAGTAGTTTTAAGATGTTGGAAACTGTTTGAAATGTTTGCAAACTTTCTTTAAACATTAGTAAACAATTTTTAACATAACCTTTCTTGTATTGACATATAAACAGTATGCACGCCTTCTTTATTTTTCGTTCCAGCAGAAAACTGTTGCCAACATTTCTGACTAATGTTTGTATCCAATTTCAGACTTTTACGATTGTTGCTAACATGTAGTCAACATTCTGCTGCGGAACAAACCTATAATAAGTCCTTAATGTTTGCCAACTAAAAGTCGGTTTTCTTCTTTAATAACTTATAGTTCTTGGTATAATAAAATAATTTTTTTATTGTAATAAATGAGGGCCTAGTTCCAAAGTGTACAATCTTTGGCTATACCATTTAATACAAAAATAAGATAAATGTCTTAACAGTTGTTTTGTTCAGGGATGAATTTAAATAAAATATTTTTTAGGCTATAACTGAAGTCATAACAAAGTATTCAAACGCATAAAAGAATGCACTACGTTCAATTTCTAATTTGCTTGTTTATTTTTTATAAAATGATGGCAATATTGGAGATTGTAGACTTTAAAACTAGTCCCCTCGAATATTGATTAGAATCCGTCCATGTAAAGCCAGGGGCGAACTAACATTTACAAAAAGTTGCTAAATATTTTCACACCCTGTATAATAAAAAAAATATATATTATTTTTGGATTGCTGAAACTAAAAAACTTCTGTTCAATGTCGATAAATGGAAGCGTTTTGGACGACGATAAAGTGATGGCATCCGTCATTAATAAGTTATTGGCAAAATGCGTTTAAGATGATGGCATCCATCATTAATAAGTTATTGGCAAAAAGATAACAAAAAGACACGAAAGTGGGCAAATGCAGATACTCCCAAGCAGCAAGCTGACGTCATATTGACGAAAATTGTCGCATATACTTTTTTTTAAAAGCTAAAATGATGCGATATTTTATTTGAAAATTAAAATAGGAAAAACTCCTTACTGCATGCAATTTTGCAATGCAAAGTACCATCTCTCGGAACACTGTCCAACTTGGAGATGCAGATTTTTACACTAGCCGCAAAGATATTTCTTTCAAAGCTAAGTGAGATCACCTCACCGCAGACCGCTCTCGAATTATTTTTGTCTCAATGGGTTTAGACGATAAAAAGCGAAGATATTGCAGAAACGTAGCAGCTTTATTTGTCCATCACGCCATCTACCTGGTATGTCAAAAAACTATTAAATATGTATAATATTTTTATTAACACGTCTTTAAAACTTTTATGTAAAGTTTTAAACAAAATGTTTACAGCTCCTAACAGTCTACTTTGAATATCTTGCCTTCGCGACTAGCCATCACCAATTAATCTGGCCAACAACACACACTTATTAGGTAATGAATAATACATTTAATTATGTCTATTAAAAACTCTTTTCTTTAAAAGACCATCACTTTTATTTTTATTCGTCTCAAAATACATAATAAACATTTTGTTTGACCTTAATTTTTATTTGCATGATTTTTAACAATAAAATGTTATGAAAAGGCCATTTCCTTTAAATTATGTAAAAAACATAAAATAATGTTGTTTAGCTGCCATTATAAATAAACAGATCAAAAAATTGCTTTTAATGTTAGTTAAATACCAATGTTAATAATATGGTTTAAAAGTATGAATATGCTGTTGAAGTTTTGCCTTCAAAAATCCAATATTTATTTGCCTGCAACAAAACGCGTGCTTTATTTAATCAGGATTGGTATGCCGCCATTTTTGCATGCTTGCCGGCAATTCGCCTGCATGTAATATTTATTGGCAATTAAGTGTTTATTTAGGGTTGACTTTTTAATGTGTATTAGATCATATTTTGGGACACCCTGTTTATTTCTTAACAGAGCGTTAAAATTAAGCCGTTTCCTTAAATAAACATTCCAAATCCAGTAATTAAATGCAGCTATTATCAACAAATGGTATTGTAGACACGCACTCAAATATACGTAACATCAACAACTCGAGTTCAAGACACTTTCTCCGTATACTCTAATGTGCAATGTGTATTCTGTAATCACACGTTATTACCTATGTCGTAATACAAGTCGATCGATTACAAATAAACATAATGTTTAATGCTCTTCGCGATGACAGATTTAACTTGTGAAGGTTAAATAAAGTTGTTAAGAAACAGTCATCAAATTAAAGCGGTTAACCAATTGTAACCAAAAGAACAGTACAATGTGTCCGGAATTGGTGGAGGAATTTTTGGGATATTAGAAATATACAGGTATTTTACAACTTATCCGACAAACTTTAAAAAGCTAATTCTACAATAAAAAAATATGAGAAAAACTTCCATTGTACGTATATCTTAAACATTTTAATAATTAAAAAAATGGTTTCGTGTAAATAAATAAAAACCATTTCTTGACATGGTAAAATTTCTATTTAATTAAAGAATAAATAATAAAAGGTGATTTTTTTACTGAAAAAATTGATATTATCGATTCAAAATGACCGCGCCGAGAAATGGTTTTTGTTGTAGTTGGAAAACTCATTGCAAGTTTATTTGTAACTTTTATAAACTTATGTGCCCCAACAAAAATGGATATTTACCATGTGTGCATCGGCACATTAAAATATTTAATAATAATATCAAGCTGTAAACACTCCATCAGAGATGAGTTTTGTCTTTAGTTTTATTATCCATTACCGGAAAAAGCCAAATTTTAAAACTGACACGACACGAATACCATTGAAAAACTAAATTATACTTACTAACATAGTAATCTCAGAAAAAAACAATGTTCTCTTATACTTATTTTTATTTAAAATCTACTTACATATTATGGAAGTTGCTTATCAGGTAAAAAAATATATATATTTTTTTATCTTTCGACAAACCACGAAGGCTAAAAGCCTAAATACTAACATACCTCTGTGTCTTAAGCAAGGTAAGAGGGAGTTTGTTAACACGGGACTTAAATACTTGAAAATTTTTCTAGAAACTCTAGGGATAAAGGAACGAACAAAGTGGGAAGTTCGGGGCCTGTCCAGTTGGACCGCATAGGGATGCATACGCGCGGAACTACGAGTTTTTCTGTTAGGAAACAGGACAATTCTTCACATGCAAAAGCCATGGAAGTACCTATAAAAAAGCGATAAATCCCCCACAGCCCGACGATGGGCAAGAGAGGGAAGCCTTTCTGTAAGTGAAGGATCATTAATAAGACGAATAGCTCTTCTTTGAATAGAATCAAGAATGCTTAGGGTTGTGGGGGACGCCATGCCCTAGATATGAGAACAATATTCCAAGGGAGGTCGGATTTGGGACACATATAAAGTGTATAAATTGGAAGGGGAAAAATACTTTTGGCTCAGAAAGAGAAATCCAAGCTTTTGAAGCTGCCGTGGCTATAGATACAATGTGTTTGTGCCAGTTAAGGTTACTTTCAAATGTGACGCCCACAAGATTAAAGGTGTCTTTGCTCTGTAAAATTTGGCCGCTCATAAGTAGGAGATGAGTATTTGATGACTCTTTTCGCGACAAGGAACATGATTGTGTTTTGGATGCATTCAAATGGACGAGATTTTTGTTTTCCAAATCAGGTTTAGGGATGGGTTTAGGAACCTGAAAACTGGAGTGAAGGGTACTATCGTCGGCGAAGCTATGAATGGAATGAGTTGTGGACGAGAGAAGGTCGTTGATGTGAAGAAGAAACAATGTTGGTGCCAGAACTGAGCCCTGAGGCACTCCAGCATTTACTTGGTGAAAGTGTGAAGAAAGACCGTCCACAATAACTGATATACGTCGATCAGATAGATAACTAGAGAGCCAAGTAAAGAGTTTAGTTGAAAGACCATAGGAGGGAAGTTTATTAAGAATAATAAGAAGTGCGGCATGTCAGACCTGGTCAAAAGCTTTGGATATATCGAGAGCAACGATCTGGGACTCACCTAGAAACTCAAAAGACTTATTCCAGCAGTGTGATACGAAGGAGAGAAGATCTGCTGTAGATCTTTTGTGGCGAAATCCATACTGCCTGTCATGCTAAATTTTGTGTTTTTCTAAATACTGAAGAATTTGTGAATTAATTAATTTTTCCATTACTTTACAAAGAACTAAGAGAATTGAAATTGGTCTATAGTTAGATGGAAGAGATTTAAATCCTTTCTTGGGAATAGGTTGAACACGTGCAGCTTTCCAGCTCTCCGGAAAGATACATGTGTCGTAAGAAATTCGAAAGAGCCGAGTTAAGATTGGTGCAAGTTCTGGAGCACGACTGCTGGTAGCCCAGACGATTTCTTGGTGTTAAGGGAAGAAAGGATACGCTTAGTGTGTTTTACTTTGAAAAAATATCGGGAATTTTATGAGGTACTGGGGTAACCGCTGGAATTGGATGGTTTACGGGAGGATCAAGGGTTGAATTGGCAGCAAATTGTTTAGCAAATAGTTCTGCCTTTCCTTTAGCAGTAGAAATAATTTCATCTTTCAAAGTTAGTGGTGGAAAAGAACTGGTTCAAAAATTCGTACTTATGTTTTTCGCAAAGGACCAAAAAGATTTGCTGCCATTTGAGCGAGAAAGAACTTTGTTTTTAATACGATTGTCGGAGAAGTCTTTATTGTAATATTTAGAAGGCGCCACCTCCAGTATGTTGCATAACATTAAAAGGAAATAACTTTTTTAGCCACTCTGTATTTAATTTTTAGATAGAAATTCTAATTCTTTAACATATTTATCCTAAAAAAGGTATACGTGGTAAAAATTAAAAATATGAGCCGTTTTTAAGATATCTGGATTTAAAAAAATATTTTTCTGTATGGCCTGGTCTAAAGTATTTTAGAATAAAATGTTGACCTTTGACAGTGTAAATCTTAAGGCAATTTTAAAAAGAATAGTATAAATAAACCTATATCCTAAACGGCTTGATTTTAAGATACAGAATGCTAAAAAGTTTTTTTCTTAACTTTTTAAAATGTCATATAAAAATGTCTTAATAAAAATCAACACTTCCTATGAACTTACCTAAGCAAGTTTAATAACGATTTTTCAGTTTCAGTCAATTTTTCTTTTTGTGGAGTGGCAGTCAGTTCACAAATTAGTTTGGGAAGGCATGCATTTTTAATTGTTTGTAATATTTGTGATCTGGTGGACTGTATAGCTAAAAGTAAAAAAACATATTGTTAAAATAAATAATTTAATTTTACTTATTTTTTACCTACTTAAAAAAATTATACATAAGTAGGTACATCAAAAAATCTGTAAAAATGTTTATATTTTTTAAAATATGATAACTTGTTAATTGAACAGTCGGCTCGATCAATGTTGTAACTTATATTTTATTAACTTTTCAGGAAAAGCAAAAATCTATAGAATGTATTATTTGTGCTTTTAATTGAAAAAATGTTTTGTAATTATGACAGTTAAAATGTTAGTCAGTAATTTACACAATTTTTTTTTGTAAGTAACGTTGTAAGTGCTTTGTAACATGTATCTTACAAAGTTTTCCACAATTTCCATTTACTATAGCGCCCGGGATACAATATGAAAAACGTGGTAAACTATTATTGTATTTTTATTTCTTAGTCGGCCTTACTGGAAAAAAAAACAAAACTAATAAAATAAGACCAAAAACAACAAATTTACCACTGACTTAATAAAAAAAATGTACCAACCTACGCCCAAGTAATCTCGTACGCTACAACCTCCAACCTTGTTTCACGGAAGTTGAGCAAATGACAAACTTATTTATTTTATTGAAGGGGTTTAAAAAAATTAAGTTTTATTTTCTTAGACAGATACTTTAGGTATCATACAACGTTAGTCTATGATTAACTTAATTTCACACTAAATGCTAGTTACTATAGTAGTTACAACCTTGCTAGAGCCGACTCTATTATTAGTACTAGACTATTTATTTGGCGTCTAAAGGTGCGAATGCCATGATACTTTTATTCGCTCCTTTATTTGGATTTTTTATTTCATAGTTAAAATCAAACAAACTTAACCTTCAAAACAGACCAGGAAGAATATACCCGAACAATGCCAATTTTATTTTATGTAAATTTTTTTGATTGTTACTCGTCTTGACTAACTGTTTTCTTTTGCATTTAAATTGTTGGCGACTTTAAAATCTACATACCAAGGAATATACGTATCGAGAATCTTAAAAAAAAACAAAACACCAATATTTTTAGAAGACAAGTAGTGATACCGCGGCGCCGAGACAAAAGATTCTCGTCACCCGTATCGAGACGAGACAAAAATATTCCCTTTTCTCGCCGAAAATGTTTCTTTTGTTTTGAGATCCATCGTACTCTTGACAAAGGATTGCAAACAGGGTAAAGAGGCAATAAAAAACTAAAAACTTAAAGTCAAAGTAAAAAAATATATATTTTGATAATTTTTAATACGTTTTTAATATTGTAATAATACTCGACATCTGGGGTTTTTTACATAAATTATATAGATTCCATGCTTATTTTTATGTTAATTAAGGAGCAGGAGCACACTTCTTTAAATGTCTTTAAAACGTCACAACTTTTTGTGCTTTCCTGTATATAGCATATACGTAAAACCTGAAATCTCCCATGCTTTCTACACAAAAAGTCATACTCTGAGCAACCGTTTCCAAGATATTTTCGTTAAAGATGTTTATTGCTACTGAAAAAAAAATCTATAATTACAGCTTGAAAGATGCAACTAGCACATAATATGCCTTCCAAATATTTTTGGAGACGTCAAAAAGGGTAAATTATACCCCAAGGTTGTCGATTCTGAAATTGCTCCCAAACAACCTAAACCCCAATATTTTAAAAACGGCTGCACTTTTTTGAAAACATATGACATTTTACTATTTAAATCAGATGGTGCATACAGGGACAAACAAAAAAGTTGGGAAATTTAATAGAAAAGTAGTATAGATGGCGTCTTCTAGGTAAATATAAAAATTAACATCCGATTTAAACAGCTTATGTAAAAAAATATCTTGATACGTAATAAAATATATAAAATGTATCCAAAATTATTGAAATAATTTAAAAATATTATTTTCACCTTGACACTTCGTATCTTTCTTATCATCAACTTTTTGGTATGTTTAGTTAAATCTAATATTTTGACATAAGAAATCTGTGGTGTCTTTGTGTACCATTATTAAGAGAAAACCCTGTATAGGAAATTAAAAATTATTTTTTTACTTTGGATGCCCATATTTTCGAAAGTATTTAAAGTAGACATATAAAATATAGTATTTCGATATAGATTTTAATGATTTGTTTCTTATTTTGATACAGTACTTACATGGGTTATTCTAAGTATTTAAAAAATGCACTTTTACTAAAACTCATGTTGATGCCCATATTTCCGAAAAATTTAGAATACATACTCATAAGGATGGTATGTTTAA
The DNA here is from genome assembly GCA_014170235.1 of Listronotus bonariensis. NCBI lineage: Eukaryota > Metazoa > Arthropoda > Insecta > Coleoptera > Curculionidae > Listronotus > Listronotus bonariensis. Next base: position 307,418 of record JACEGR010000112.1, on the reverse strand, counting down.
AAAACACATTAAAATTTTTTTTATGGTACTAAAAATTTACCTGTAGGATTTTTTTATATAAAAAATGATATTTTACCATTCAAGTGTTTAACTGGATTGTCAATTACTGTAAAAAGCTCCTAGTTCGCTAATTTAAAAAAAATGGATTTTGACTTATAACAAAATTACTATTGAGGATCACCTATTTTGAATAACCCTGTAGAGCTTCATTAAATTATAATTACTGCTAAGTCAAATATACTACGCGATCAGTAATAATAATATAGGTACATGAAAAATGGTAAAGGTCAGTTTTATGACCAATAAACCAGTTTTATCAATCTTCCAAAAATAATTCTTGTTATGCAAAAATTCTTTAATAGCCTTGAAAAACCCACAGGTATCGTATTGACGTACCTGTTTTTCCTAAATATTACAAATTAAAATAAATACAAACAGGGTGGCGCAAAATTAAACAACACTCTGGCGATTGTACTGTTTATTATTTGGCCCAGATGTAAGCTAGGGTTCTAGACTTCCAAAAAAATGCTCAATTGGACACCAAAAGGAAAAAGAAAGAGAGAACCGCCAAGAAAAAGTTAAAGAAAAGGCATTGACAAAGAGATAAGAGAGAGAGGACTTGAGAAGGACCTGTAGAACGACAGGGACCAATGGAGATTGGAAATCGAAAGACGTTCCAGAACGTTTATAGTAGTAGTATAAGCTATGGTACATTTAACTGGTGGTCATACTAGTTTTCTTGGAAAACACTTGTGATTTTAGTGCTCGAAGATATGTTTAAATCTAACAAGATAAAAATTAGGGCTTACAATGTCAAAGATTAGGGACCAATATATTCACCATTTCTAAAAAGCTGACTAAATTAACCTTTAGTTTTAGAAGGACAATAAAATTGCTGACAACTTTTAAACAGGAATATAAATATGATAATAAATGATGTGGTCTTTTTGAAGGTAAAGGTCGATTTTCACTATACGTTACGTCACGTTCCTTTGCATAAAATATTATTTTACTCAAATCATACACTATCCGTTTCGTAAACTCGGCGTCTGGTGAGTTGGGAGCTCACGGTAACTCGAAATGTATGTGACAGGTATGGAAAGTAAAAGGGATGTATAGTTAGAATTGGCCTTAAGGCTGCGAACAGGTATAAAAATAGTCGTCAAAAAACCGGTAGCTACCTTGACTAACCTGCAAGGTACAAAACAACAATTTCGTGTATGATTAATTTAATAATGGTTAAATAAGAAATGCAATGTCTGGCAGGGTACACGCAGTTGCAAAATTGCTTTATTAGACAAAAAATATGTCGAATTTTTCAACATTGCTTGTAATTGCAAAATTAATATATTATTACCAAGATTTTAAAGCATTCTACCTTAATGCCCAGTGTTTGTGCTATATTGTGGTAATCAAAAATGTCTCTACGGAACAAAAATCTTTCAAGAATTTTTTAAATCCAAGTATACTTTTAAACCTAAAACCACTTACACATACCACATTATTTAGGTAGAAAATTGATTTTTTTATACATGTTTTTTAACAATTTCCATGTCTTAAAAATGCTTAAATCAACTGTGCAGTTTACTTTTTCCTTAAATTTCATATACATAAAGTAACAATTCGCCGTTAAATTTGACACCCCAGTAATGTAAATTTTAAAAATTTACATCTTTATAACTGCTTACTTCAACAACTTTCCATTAGTATAGTAAATTTGTATAGTATAATATTAAGTAAAAAAAAATAAAATACTTTAAGAAGTAGCATTTAGAAATGATGAGAATGTGTTTAAATTACTTTATATGAAGGGTACACGGGGTGTCATTTTTATATTTTTGAGCTTGGCACTCGCCTTCTTTTAATGTAACTATTTTTACTATTAAATTTTGCTGCAATAAAGAAAACGGTAAGGATTTTATTGCTGTTTAAATATATGGCATACACGGAAAATGCATAAAATTAAAATATTAAATCCCATTGTCTTAAAAATATTAATAGACTTCTTCCTTCTTCTGTGTACCCCTCTAATTTTTTATTTTTTTTGTTTTAGAAAAAGAACAAAAACATCATGCCGTCAAATCTACATAGATACATCCTAAAATGATGGTTTTAACTATTGTTATCTGCAAAGTTCTTTAAAATGGCAGTATTTTCATTTATTATCCTTGGTTACAATTTTTTCTTTATATTTTATTGTCAATAAAAGCGACAGGATACAAAAAAACTATATAAATAAGTTTTTAGCAATCTCCAACAATGTAATATTTCGTTCTTTTTAAACGACTATAAAAAGAGACATGGAAGGCAAAATGATAAAAAAACATTTTTCTATTGGAACGTTACTTTTACTGCTAATTTAAATATTAGGGCACGCCCCAGTTATTTTAAAGCATCACCCCCATACCTAGATGTTTAACAGATTCCTCCTCTATATCTGCATCTATGTCAATATCCGCCTTTGAGTCCCCATACCCAGGATTGGTAGGTCTGGGCGGACTATGTTGAGATTCTTCCGTCCTGTTTCCTCCGATCAATTTATTAAACAATCCAGAATAGTCCGAGATCACTAATAACACAAAACAAATTACAAACAATATTTTAATGATAATTTTTCCGGTAAGTACCATCGTCGCGTGTTATTTTTTTCTGACAAAGTTTGAAATATGTGTTTTGCAGTACATAGTGAGTAACTAAAATATTGTTAAACTGATTAAACGCTCCGGTGTTCCCGCTCACCTTGTGTTATTTTTTCCCCTCCGCGTCTCTCTTTTGTGCACCGTATCAACAGTATAGTGAAAGCGAAACCCGAGTTGATCATTTTAGCACTGACACGCTAATTGATGCAATTTAACAATAGCTCTTATTTATATAAGTACAATTAAAAAGTCATGTCCATGCCCATTAAAGATGAATTTTAGAAAACACTGATTTTAGTTTTATATTGAAAAATAATAACTACAAAATACATTCCAACACAATATTAACGTAATATTTAAAGAAACATTATTAGTTATTTTAACTAAACTCGTAAATAAAACTAATTATATTATAAAATAGTAGAGTAGCGTAGGCAAATACAGGCGTAGGCAAAGTCTTATCTGCGTGGCCCTCTTTATCGGTGAAAATGAAATATAAAAGAAAATGAAGTTAGGAACAAAGAAATAACACCTCTTTTAAAAATACAGAAAGTACCTACCTCATGTAAATATAAAATACAGGCATAGGCGAACTCTTATCTGCGGGGCCTCTGTTTTGTCGATAAACATAAAATAGAAAAGAAAATAACGTTGACAGCAAAAAAAAAAGTCCTCAGCTTTAAAAATCTACACCAAACTACCATATTTATATCACATTTCTACCTTTTTATCTTGCGCAAAATTATAAGATGGCAATGTCTGTTTAGGCTTTACTTTTTATGTTTCGGTTGGCTTCACATTTACTGCTTTAACTGCAAGGCCCCCTAACTGTCCCTCAAGGGCGAGTTAGTAGGCAAACGCGTACATCGCCTACGCCTAGCTATGCTACTGTTTACTTTGGATAGTGTCAATAAATATTAGAAAAAACCAAAGGAGTTTAGTAACTTTCATCAATATTTTCCCTTATTACGTAATTTTTGGAGTCATAAAGTTAGAAACATAAAAAAGGTTAGTTGTAGTTGGTAATTATTAAAAGCACAAAGTATTTTTTTAATCGTTTTATTTTTATTACCGTACAAACATATTCAAACGAAAATATCAAAAACATTGTTAAAAACGTCCCTATAGCTATCATAGAATAAGAAACAAAGCCTTCTGGTATGTAGTGCATTAAAAAGTTGCACAAACACTCTGATAACACAGATCAGCTGAGCACAATAACTCCAAAATTTCTAGGAGGGTAGTTTAGATTAAATTATCTTTGGGATAAACTCCAATATAAACTAGGATCAGTACCATTTCTTACCATCCAAACCACACATACTTTCAAGCTACAACTACCTCCTTTTCCCAGTTAAATACCCTTTTTCATCCTTTTGTTCCCATAACGTATATGGCTACGTTCGCAACAACCTGGCTTAAGATAGAGGTCCAACATCAAATTGGACAGGTTCTACATTCTTGGGTTTAAACTTAACTTTTAGAAAATGTATCTGTTGTATTGACCAACTATTAAAACATGAAATTTTGTGACTCTCTTTCAATAAAGTACGATAATATCATTTTCCAGTTTTCCTTGGCAAAAGTAGCCATTATTGGTAAGGTTAATGTCTTAAACAAATTCTTGCTTAGGATACACAAAAACTGACACATCACTGTAAATAACTTGTTTACCAATTTATTTAAAAACCGATCTGCTTTCTTAGTGTCCCCAATAATAATCAAAAATCCTTTAGATCTTTTTAATCTTAATTATATCAAATATTAGTAATAATTGTTCTCCTTCGTTGCTCAAATCACGACTTGATTACTGTCACCCTTTGCACTGTTTGACTTAAGTTTAGCTGACTTAAATGAACCGAAAGACTTTTTGCCACCTATCCTTAATACTTTTTCTGCTTTTTTACTATTTCTTTAAAATATTTACACAAATTATCAAAGCCTTTTATCCAACGTATAAAACATAATTTTTGAGAAAAAAGCTACAGACATGAAAAAGCAATTTTTTTAATAAATATTTTAATAGTATTGATCTATTGACTTTATAAAAAAGAATCTACTAAATTGATAACGACCATGGTCCTCAGTAGTATAGATTCTGTTTGTCTAATCTTCCGTTGGACGATGCGTACGAAATTTATCTAAGAATGTGCGACCGCAATTGTTCATTTTCAGCTTCCCATCCATTGTTATAAATTTTTCGACACGGGAAGACCAAAATTTTTCGACCAGCTAAGCTTCCACATTTGGGTGTTTTTTTTTCTTTCAATCATTTTTGAGTTTTTCTGGTTTATAAAATATTATATCGTCATTCTGATAAAAGGTGTTAATTAAGTAACCAATTTTGATAAGCATCTTCGAGTATTAAAGTTTTTATCAGCGACCACCTAGCTTTCGATTAAAGATCTCAATTCTGTCTTGAGCGCTTGCTATTAGTCTATTTACCCTGTGTTGTGATAAAACATAATGTCTCCCAGTTTCTGGTTAATTAATGCAAGGTTTAACTTCTGTGCAATATTTTATTGCACTCTAAAAGAAAAGGCATAAGAATGTGTAGTCTCTCGATGAGGGGAGGATGACTAATCTATATTTATCCTTAATCAGACCATATTATTGTATATTCTTGACATTTTTTATAAGCTTCAATATAAAAACTATGTAATTTAAATGGCCATATCTTTTTAATTAATTAAGTTAGCAAGAATAAAAAAAAAGAAAACGTTAAACTAATTTATTAACAATACTTTTCAGAGGGTAATTAAAATATTAAGAAAAAAATATCTTTGATCACCGTGTATAATGTGCTGTTAAAGGAAATAATCATGTTTATGATAAAGTTTGCCCTAATTATTAAAAGAAACATAAACAAAAAAAAACCCAAGGTTATGCGGTTATTTTTAGAGGAATATGATACCTGTGGAATATTTTTTCCCGGCTTTCCTTTATAGCCGATCTGAAGAAGCAGCAACTTTACACTTTGTGGGCGTCCATAAATTACGGGAGACATTTAGGGGTGGAGGAGGGGGCCGAGATGAATCCCACCACGGGGGAGGGGAGGGTGGTTGTGCAAATATCACGTAGTTTTTCTGCAGCTAGAAACAGGAAAGAGTTAACGAATTTTGGGTTAGGTCCCCCAAGAAAAATGCGATGCAGGTGATGTAGTGTTACTTTTTGGGTGGAGGACCTTTTTTGCTGTTTTTGCTACAAAATCAATTTCGATTTGAAAAAGAGTTCCTTGTTGCATTCCCATAAATCTCACGTAAGATTAGGGAATGGGGAGGGGGTTGAAGAAAAACTCACCAGGGGGAGGGGTCCAAAATTGTGAAAAAACGCCTGTAAATAACATTTCTGTTCATTCACTTAAGGCAGTTTACACACTGATGCAACGCAACTCACACGATCAACTCAAGCAACCAGTTTCATTAGTCTGACCCATAAGGATTTCGTTGAAGTACTTACCCAAGTGCAATCCGATTGATACAACCATGCGACTAGTACTGCAAGCTGCCTTGAGGTCAAACACACTAGGCGCTCAAGTCTCAGTACGCTCACGGTTTGATCAAATATTTTACATGCTTTTTAAATGAATGACCTTAAATGATATATTAATAGCATGTTAAATTTTTGACCGGTCCTTAAGCGTACCGAGACCTGAGCCCTAGTGTGCTTTGACCATTATGGGTGTCAGATTGCTTGGGACGATTATGTGAGTTGCGTAGCATCAATTTGTAAACTGCCTTGAGACCCATAGTATACGTTCATTCGCGATTTGCTCAAAGATAATACTACCTTTTATTCGTGATCGGTTTTCGCCGGGAGTATTTAATTGCTTCCGGAGCAAACTTAATTTTTCTATATTTAAACTGAAAATGCTGCAAAATGATACCACATTTAAATACCTACCGACACCTACAGGGCCGTATTAACTGTTTCAGGCGCCCTAGGCTAGAATTCCCAGAGCGCCTATTTTCCACCAAAAAGAGTTTTGAAGAGCAAAAAAAGTCCTTCTCTCCTTTTCACGCCTATTTGCCTATTTCATTCCAAAAACCTTATTCACCACAGAGAAATTAGTCACCAAAAATCCCCTACACTTTTTTAAAACCTTCCCTGTCTAGCGCCTATTACTCCCCTGCTCCCCTGTCTGGCGCCTATTTTCTTTCATGGTGCCCTAGGCTGTAGCCTAGTCAGCCTAATGGATAATACGGCCCTGGACACCTAGAAGTATCGGTAAATGCTTCGAGAGCAATAAAATAAGCTCCCAAATGCTTCCCCAAAGCTCCCAAAAATAAACGCCCGGAGTTTTTCACAATCCATCTCTACTTTTTATTTTAATTATTGTTTTTTTTTCATTTTTAAAAATTTCTCGTGTTTCTTATTGTTTAGGGCATTTTTAACACATAAATATTTAAAATTTTGTTTTCGGTATTATAATCAGCCTCAAGAAATAATTGCTCATATGAATAAAACAGAAGCAAATTCTTTTACCTAAGTTTTTGAAATAAACACATTTACATTTAATGCAGCAAAAAAACGGACTTCAAGTAAAAGCATTTGCTTCTCTTTAATCATACCACTGAATGTATCTCACACTCAAAATAACGACCTTGAGTTTTCTTCTTTTATATGTATTTACATTCGCAGGTGCTAGTTAATATCGTTTAGAATGTATGTTAAATACTGCTAAAACTCCTTGAGTCAGATACTTGCCTGGTGCTTGTTGGATAGTTACTTGAATAGTTGGTCAGGCCACAAAAAGAAGCAATTTTTATGTAACTGGCACACTTCCGAACGGTTATGCCACTTCCGAGATAAAAGTGAAATTACTGATTCTTATGTCATAGGTTATACAAGTCTGGTTATAATAATTTAAAATAGTAAAGAATGTTGTACATTATTAACTTTTTATGCATATGAAATTTGTTTATTTTTTATAATCAAATGGGGAATGGTCTAAAACTATATTAGCAGGAGTTTTATAAAAAGGTAGAGGATATACAGGGCAGGTCAAAAAATACGAAAACTGTTAAAGGGTAACGTATTTTTCTTTTAATGTAAAACTAAATGTTAAATGGGAAACCTATTTAAAATCAAAAGTTATTCCTAAATGCAGATTCATGGCTTTCTATTCAAAATTTTATTAATTTTTATACGTATTTTTTCTAAAAAGAGTTTAAATTTCCTGTCCTTTTATAAGACTTTGAAACTTAAAAACAAACACCAACTTTACCCTTTGAAAATTATATTTGGAAAAAGTCAAGCTATAACTTTGGCGTAACCGTTATGAAATGCTGTCAACAATACATCCTACAGCGTGATTAAAAGTTTTTGGAAAAAATTATTCATTTTTAATTGCCTTGTACATGTGCTAATGAAAGGGAGCAAATACATTTGTGATTAAATTTACCCTTACTTATTTCTAATGTTTTATTTACTTAATTGTGTTGATGCGTTAGTTATTAAAATAAATAGTAGCATTTAGAAAAATTCGAGGTAATGCGATAATTTTTTTGGATAGTATACAGTATGACCAAGGGTGAACTTTACAGTAGCACAAATTGACCAAAATTTTTTAATCTGTAAGAATGTAGTAATACCATTCCTTTTTATATTTTTGGACAAACCACGAAGGCTTAGAGCCTAAATACTAACGTACCGTGGGTGTCTTAAGCGAGGTAAGAGGGAGTTTGTTGACACGCGACTTAAATACTTGAAGATTTGGGGAGGAAGGAAAGACCTCCGCGGGCAGCAGGTTCTACATTCTAAAAACTCTAGGGATAAAAGAACGAACAAAGTGGAAAGTTTGGGGCCTGTCTAGTTGGACCGTATAGGGATGCATACCCCCGACACTACAAGTTTCTCTGTTGGGAACCGTGAGTGGAGGAACTATACTGGACAATTCTTTAAAGCAGAAGCCATAAAAGTACCTATAAAAAGCGACAAATCCCTCACAGCCCGACGATGGGTAAGAGAGGGAAGCCTTTCTGTAAGTGAAGGATCATTAATGAGACGAATAGCTCTTCTGTGAATGGAATCAAGAATGCTTAGTGTTGTGGGGAACGCCATGCCTAGATATGAGAACAATATTCCAAGGGAGGTCGGATTTGGGACACATATAAAGTGTATAAATTAGAAGGGGAAAAATACTTTTTGGCTCGAAAGAGAAATCCAAGCTGTTTTAAAGCTGCCGTGGCTATAGATATAATGTGTTTATACCAGTTAAGGTTACTTTTAAATGTGAGGCCCACAAGGTTGAAGGTGTGTTTGCTCTGTAAAACTTGGCCGCTCATAAGTAGAGGATGAGTATTTGATGACTCTTTTCGCGACAAGGAACATGAATCCAATATTAAATTGAGATCCTGCGAAAGAGATATCTACATCGCTCTGCGTTTGTTTTCCAAATCAGGTTTAGTGATGGGTTTCGGAACCTGAAAACTGGAGTGGAGGGTACTATTGTCGGCTAAACTATGAATGGAATTAGTTGTGGACGAAAGAAGGTCGTTGATGTAAAGAAGAAACAATGTTGGTGCCAGAACTGAGCCCTGAGGCACTCCAGCATTTACTTGGTAAGAGCTTAACGAATGGCCATCCACAATAACTGATATACGTCGATCAGATAGATATCTAGAGAGCCAAGTACAGAGTTTAGTTGAAAGACCATAGGAGGGAAGTTTATTAAGACGTGCGGCATGCCAGACTTGGTCAAAAGCTTTGGATATATCAAGAGCAACAATCTGGGACCCACCTAGAAACTCAAGAGACTTATTCCAGCAGTGTAATACGAAGGAAAGAAGATCTGTTGTAGATCTTTTGTGGCGAAATCCATACTGCCTGTCATGCAAAATGTTGTGTTTTTCTAAATACTTAAGAATTTGTAAATTAATAAATTTTTCCATTACTTTTCAAAGAACTGAGAGAACTGAAATTGGTCTATTGTTAGTTGGAAGAAATTAAGATCCTTTCTTGGGAATAGGTTGAACACGTAGAGCTTTCCAGCTCTCCGGAAAGATACCTGTGCCGTAAAAAATTCGAAAGAGTCGAGTTAAGACTGGTGCAAGTTCTGGAGCACATTTTTTAAAACGACTGCTGGTATGCCGTTCAACCCAGAGATTTCTTGGTGTTAAGAGAAGAAAGGATACGCTTAATGTGTTTTACCTTAAAAATAATATCGGGCATTTTATGAGGAACTGATGTAATAGCTGGAATTGGATGATTTACAAAAATTCCTTTTTATATTTTTTGCAAAGGACCAGCAAGATTTGCTGCCATTTAAGCAAGAAAGAACTTTGTCTTTAATACGCTTGCCAAAGGAGTCTTTGACTTTAGAAATTGTTTGATTGTAGTAGTTTCTTTCTTCAATGCTGACCTGTCGGTTTTCTGGACTAGGATCCTGAAGAAACTTCTTATGAGCCTGAACTTTTAAAGTTCTAGCTTTAACACAAGATTTGGAAAACCAGGATTTGTTGTTTGGGGTTCTTGATGGTGTGTGAAATATAGGTTTCAATGTCCAATTGAATTGACTTAGTTAGTTGATTGCAAAATTTACGTTAAGAAGTATGTTTTGTCTTTAAAAACTACAGAAATTTTAAAATAGACCAGGAGAAAACTACCTTTATTTTTAATAATTAAGCAAAGGAATAAAATTAAATGAGCATCCAATACCTGAAATTTTACAAAAAAACAACAAAATTCTTATTAAAGTATAGGTTTTTTTTTTTAATTTCTGTTTTGTACCTTTTTCACGGCTTCTACCTAGTTTTCATAATTTTAATCACAGTGTGTCAGATATTTTTTAAAGTATTTTAATGTGTCTACTTTTAAAATTCAGTTAAAAAAGGTGTTAAAGTTACCTTTTAAACTTTTATTTACATATGAAGAACACACGGGAAAAATGAGGAATGTCCAAAAATAAGAAATGTTCAGGAAAGTGTTTTATAACATTAAAATATTGATTGTGCCAAAGTTATATTACGTACTTAGCTATTAGAAAAAGTATTTAGTTTAACCATTTTATTGTGAACACATTTTTGTAATAAAAGTAACCTAAGAAAAGCTATTGTTAAAAATACAACTAAGATATCTATTATGTTCGGGAAAAAATAAACTATATTATTCTTAAGACATAAAAATTTTACTGTATAATCCTTATTTAGAAGTGATGTTGGTAATACTGATAATTTTTTAAAAACTTCTTAAAGTTCAAGATAATTTTTTCCATGTACTTTTAGTTTTTTAGCAACATCCACTTTTCTTCCCTAGCTTTTAGGTTTTTTTTTGCTTTTTCTTCTATACAATTTAAAACTAAATTAAGCGCTACCACGTCTAATTAAAAACTATGAAATAGAGGAAAAGGTGGTAATATGTAACCTTGCGGGTAATTTGGAACCCCCAGTTTATTCTTAAACTGCTACCAAAATCTCTTATTTAGTAGCCCTGTTGCAATCTTCATTTGAAGTGTAAGTCATACAGAAATTGTCGCGTTAATATTCTACACTGGAGATTTAAAATTGTAGGTTAAGTTTATTTCGTATTTCTCAAAAATTTATTGCTGCCTTGTATAGTACAAATTAAAGTGATTTAGTGACGAGTTTTTAAATTAATTTTGTGTGAAACTTTTAAAAAACTGGATTATTTACCAAATAAAAGGTAATTTAGCATAAAAAAAAAATTTGCAGCATTTAATTTTTAATTCATGGCTTGTGTTTTGCTTATATGAAACTTCTAAGAGGATGGTAATATAAACCGGGTTTCATTTAAAAATGAATACTTTTGTCTGACTCATCTAACTAACAATAATGAACCAAATAGTATTTCAGTTGATGTATTTTCCGGAACCAAGTCAGGATGATGATGCCTCTTGTATATTTTGTACTCTAAAGAACAACCGGGAGAAGTGTGGGATCAGTGCAAAAATATCTACTGTGGCCTTGTCAGAAACAATCAGGATGTAAATATTTCGGTTTCCACTAATAAAATAATATTTTTCTCCAAATATGTGTTGACTTTTTTTGGGTTCCATATTACCACCAAAATTTTTTGAACTGCCACTTTTGACTTTTTAAAAAAAATGAAAATGGCACTAAACCCTTTATCATATAATTTTATTTAAGTAAAGCACGTAATTTTCTCACATATATAGAATTAATCCTTAAATAAACATAACGATACCACTTCCACATTTTATTAAAAAAAACAACATATTTTTTAAATTACCACCTCTTTCTCTAATTTTGCAAAATTTGCAACAATCATTAAATAATTGGACCCTCATCGTTTTTTTAAGGTACATATGGTACATATGGATTTTTAAAGGTCTTTTAAGACCTGAGTCTTATTAATATGCCCGTTTATTTTAGTACTGAAGTAATCATCAACTCAAGAGATATGTATATAATATACTGCAAAAATATGATTTTATAAAAAAATGGGCTTTCATCGGTTTTTCCGTCTTGTCTTCATATGGCGACGTATTAAAATAAGCATTGGTATCGAAAATTAAAATTAATTTGTTCTAACCCAAATTATATTTAGAACCTTGCCACTTTACTAATTAAAAACATAGGCAGTTTTCTCTTAAGCAATTTTCACATTTTTGTAGTTTTTAGGGTCCCTGTAAAAAACAAAACATATTTTTTATTGTGAATCTTGCTGTTTTTAAAAGCAAGCCGGTGCTTACACACAAATTTTATAAACATTTAAATTTTTGGTCCATTTGTGCTATTGTAAAGTCCATTAGTGGACATGCTGTGTATATGTATTAACAGGGCTAAGTTAAAAAGTAGGTGTTCATCATTCTGTAATAACTTGTAATTCTAAATAATTTGTACCTTTAATATGTTCTTATTATTATTATTTGTTTTTCATAAGGTACTTTGGTCTAAGGAGCATATTTCATATCATATTATAATTCTACACTAATACCATTGCACACCATGTTGGTAATTTTTAAGATAACGACCATAGAGTAGAGATTTTTTAAGAAAATTTAAACCGCTTTAATTTTTTTGACATAAATGTACGTGCAAAGATTGCCAAGATTGTATCTTAATGTGCCAATTTTGGTGTACAAAATGCAATAAAAAATTATTTGTTTTACACACATAAAGATATCATGTACACAGATCATGGCATATTTTTATTTTAAATAGTTTGTATTTTACATGCTATAGGGTACATATTATTAAAAGAAAATATTCATGACATAATCGGGTTTAATTTAAGACACCCACGGTACGTTAGAATTTAGGCTTTTAGCCTTCATGGTTTGTCCAAAGATTAAAAAAAATTGACCAACTTTTTAAATGTTTGTAAGGACTTTAAAAGTTAAAAAATACATGGTTTTTACTTTACCTTATTTATTTAAAATATCACGCCAGAAAATAATCACATTTCTCTTTGTTTTACCAGGTATACAGGGTGTCTCTAAAAGCAGCCCCTGATCTTTTTTTTTAACGAACGGAAAAAACTGTCCTGTGCTGCCCCTTCGCCTTTTTTCCCGAAGCGTGTTACACAAAGATAAAAAAAGGTCTTTACCTTTAAATCGAGCCCCTTGCTGGCACCCTCTACTATCCCAAATAAAAATTAAAGAGCAAAAAAAAGGTCCTTGTCTTTTAAATCGCGCCCTCTTTCCATCACTTGCCGCCCTAGGTATGATAAATCCAGATCACAACCGCACAACTGCTCACCGTCCACTGCACTGCAATTTTGCCGCCCCTTAAAGGTGTCATCTGGGGCAGACATCCCCCTTCCCCTAGATTCGGGGCTAGCGTAGGCTCCTTGGGCCAAAATACAACGATTTAACGCAATTTACCTTAGTCGAAAAGTTAATCGATTGTGAAATACAGGGTGTTAATGTTTTTATTTTATTTTAATTATTTTTATATATTTTATTTAGTATTAGAAATGTGTTAACAAAATTTGGTGGTAGAAACCCCTTTAAAGTAAGGAATTTAAAGCTACTCATATTTTTGCTGTTGCAGTCCTTTGCTTTTGTGTAAAGTGTCATTACTTTTTCTTGCCTCGGTATATTATAGTAGATAATTTTTATTCTTCCATATTTTTTACACAAAAAGGGTATACCTGATAAATATCGCTACGAACAACGGTTTATAAAATATTTTAGATTAAACCTTTTATTTCACATAAAAAATACCCTTACATTCCTTTATTATTTATTAAGGCCATCCGGGTTTCTCTAAAAGGTTTGTACAAATTGGTACTACAATTTTCTTACACCAAACTAACCCAATTTGCCTTAGTTGAAAAGTTGATCGTTTGCGAGATACAGGGTGTCCAAGTAAAAAAAATAAATTAAAAATTTGACACCCTGTATCTTGCAAACCTGCAACCTTTCGACTACGGTAAATAATTAGATCATTGTATTATGACCCAAAGAATTTGTGGTCTGATTTTGTATTGACCTTTTTTACCAGGTGTCCTAGATAAATCGTGAAGGAATGCAATCAAAAACTTTTGTATGGAATAAAATGTTTAATCTGAATTATCTCAAAAACGGTTTGCTTGTAGCGATATTTATCAAGTATATCTTTTTGTAAAAAAGTATGGTAGAAAAAATTCTTTACTAAAATTATAATATACCGAGACAAAAAAGAGTTATGATACTTTGAACCTAAGCAAAGGACTGCATGTGGCTCCTTTACATTTTACAAAAAAAATAATAGCATTTTTCGATTTCCCACTATAAAAACCTTTTGATACTAAATTTTGAAAAAAAATCTTTTAATAAATGAAATATTTAAAAATAACTAAAATGAAAGATAAACTTTGACACCCTGTATCTTGCAAACGATTAACTTTTCGGGATAAATTGCATTATATCCTTGTATTTTGGTTCAAGGAATTTGTGTTAGCATTTTGTACAAACCTTTAGAGACACCCTGTATATACATTTTTAAAAACCTCATTAAAAGTAAAATTATTTTTACATTTTATGAAAAGATAAATAGACACTATTTATGCACCCTATAATCTATTTTTATTCATGAGATTAGAGTCGATAAAAATTTTAATACATGAAGATAGAGTGTATAATCTCTCTAATATATTTCGAAAACACAAAGACGAGCACGGGAAACATGATTGATATATGAGGAAAATGAATTTTCATTTTACCAAAAACATTAGTCGATAGTCGTTCTGGCTCGACACAATTTGCTCTCGCTTGACAGGTCCCATCCATCATTTCGCTTGTCCGAATTGAACTCGACCAAATATTTCAAAAGTGTATTCATTTTAGAACAATAGAGAGTCACTTATATTTTTATACACTGAAAAATCTCAGGAATTTTATTTAAAAAAAAACTACAAAATATAGTGTTCATGATTTTTAAAACTTTCTAGTAAATAATAGGAGTTGTACAGGTTTTTTTATATTCTTGGCACAATACATAACAACGTAAAGCTTTAGTAGACTAAGATTCAGCAAAGAAAAAGCCATGGTGAAATAAATCCCTATTTTAATTTCAACATTAAATTACTTTGAAAGAAACGAATTTATCAAAAATATTAAGAAACCTTTTTTGTTAAACCAGAACTAACCAGAACAATAGAGAGTCACTTATATGTTTATACACTGAAAAAATATCAGTTATTTTATTTAAAAAAAACTACAAAATATAGTGTTCATGATTTTTAAAACTTTCTAGTAAATAATAGGAGTTGTACAGGTTTTTTTATATTCTTGGCACAATACATAACAACGTAAAGCTTTAGTAGACTAAGATTCAGCAAAGAAAAAGCCATGGTGAAATAAATCCCTATTTTAATTTCAACATTAAATTACTTTGAAAGGAACGAATTTATCAAAAAATATTAAGAAACCTTTTTGTTAAACCAGAACTAACCAGAACAATAGAGAGTCACTTATATTTTTATACACTGAAAAAATCTCAGGAATTTTATTTAAAAAAAACTACAAAATATAGTGTTCTTATGATTTTTAAAACTTTCTAGTAAATAATAGGGGTTGTACAGGTTTTTTTATATTCTTGGCACAATACATAACAACGTAAAGCTTTAGTAGACTAAGATTCAGCAAAGAAAAAGCCATGGTGAAATAAATCCTTATTTTAATTTCAACATTAAATTACTTTGAAAGGAACGAATTTATCAAAAAATATTAAGAAACCTTTTTTGTTAAACCAGAACTAACCAGAACAATAGAGAGTCACTTATATTTTTATACACTGAAAAAATCTCAGGAATTTTATTCAAAAAAAAACTACAAAATATAGTGTTCTTTGATTTTTAAAACTTTCTAGTAAATAATAGGGGTTGTACAGGTTTTTTTTATATTCTTGGCACAATACATAACAACGTAAAGCTTGTAGTAGACTAAGATTCAGCAAAGAAAAAGCCATGGTGAAATAAATCCTTATTTTAATTTCAACATTAAATTACTTTGAAAGGAACGAATTTATCAAAAATATTAAGAAACCTTTTTGTTAAACCAGAACTAACCAGAACAATAGAGAGTCACTTATATTTTTATACACTGAAAAAATCTCAGGAATTTTATTTAAAAAAACTACAAAATATAGTGTTCTTTGATTTTTAAAACTTTCTAGTAAATAATAGGAGTTGTACAGGTTTTTTATATTCTTGACACAATACATAACAACGTAAAGCTTGTGTAGTCTAAGATTCAGTAAAGAAAAAGCCATGGTGAAATAAATCCTTATTTTAATTTCAACATTAAATTACTTTGAAAGGAACGAATTTATCAAAAATATTAAAGAAACCTTTTTATAGAGCATAAGATTTCCTTTAAAAATACGTTATTTGTTATATAAAAAGATATTGATATTTATGGTAGTTTAAAAAGTCCAGAATCTAAGTGACTTAATTTAAAAAATGAGAAATGTTTAAGACTTGTTAACAAGAAAACGGTTATAATTTAATTTCCTTTAAGAATATGAAATGGCCGAAGATTTTAAGATTGACTGATTCCAAGATTCTGTATAAAAAATAATTTTAATAATGCACCTCTTAATCTTAATATTAAAGGCTAAAAATTTCAGGATATTTTTTTTCGTCGTCAGAAACAATATTTTTATAGTACCGTATAAGCAATGGGACAGCTAATTTGGCAGCATCGTCCATAAATAGTTTAAAATTAAAATATTTAGGGTTAATGATTGTTGTTATAAGTTCCTGATGCCATCAACTATTAAAAATGTGTTTAATCCTAGGTATAGGTTGATATTCAAATGTGGTATTATTTTGCAGAATTTTCTGTTTAAAGATAGAAAAACTGAGTTTGCTCCAGGAGCAATAAAGTTTGCGCCGGGAGCAACTGAATGCTTCCTGCGAAAACCCATCACTAGAATGAGCGCAAGAAGAAAGATTTGCTGTAAAGTGGAATCATTTATGGAATTATTTAAAGTAAACGGTTCTTCCTTAAATCGAATTATATTGTTTTTTCTTTATGAACTGATTTAATACTGTTTTAATATTTATTATAGATGTATTCCACACAAGAGTTGTAATTTTGAATGGCTATTTATTTGTTTGAATTGGTAATAAAGTAATTACCAATTATTAGTAATAGAGCCTTGAATAACTTAATAAAAAAATTACACGATTAATAATTATTTAGTAAACAATTAATTACATTAACTGGCATATCTTTAATTAAGCATCCTACGCTTGCCTCCCAATAAAACTGTTGCACTAAAAACAATGTTTCAATTCAAATTTTAATTTTTAAGGGTATTTAGATTTAACTATGGTAACAATATCCTAAAACTGTATTTTACAAAAATATATATTAAAAGAAGCATTATTGTATGCTTAATACCTTCTTTTTTTCTGGCTCTAAAAATAGAAATAAAATGTTTTTTTTATATTTCCGAAAATGGCTTCTATTTCGAATTTCTCTATATGTAAAACACAAACACAGTCATGTTCCTTGTCGCGAAAAAAGTCATCAAACACTCATCCTTTGCTTATGAGTGGCCAGGTTTTGCAGAGCGGGGACACATTTAACCTTGTGGCCGTCACATTTGAGAATAACCTTAAATGGCATAAACACATTGTATCTATAGCCACCGCGGCTTCAAAAAACTTGGATTTCTTTTCCGAGCCAAAAGTATTTTTCTCCTTCCAATTTATACACTTTGTATGTGTCCCAAATTCGACCCTCTCTGGAATATTGTTCTCATGTCTGGGGAATGGCATCCCCTACAACCCTCAGCCTTCTTGATGCCATTCAAAGAAGGGCTGTTCGTCTTATTAATGATCCTTTACTTACTCAAAGACTTCCTTCTCTTGCCCATCGTAGAGCTGTGGGAGATCTATCGCTCTTCTATAGATACTTTTACGGCTTCTGCTGCGACGAATTATCCAGTATAGTCCCACCTCTTGCAAATCCCAACAGAGAAACTCGTGGTGCCGCGCGTATGCATCCCTATACGGTTCAATTGGACAGGCCCCGAACTTCCCATTTCGTTCGTTCTTTTATCCCTAGAGTTTCTAGACTGTGGAACCTACTGCCAGCGGAGGTCTTTCCTTCCCCCCAAATCTTCAAGTTTTTAAGTCCCGTGTTAACAAACTTCCTCTTACCCTGCTTAAGACACCCACGGTACGTTAGTATTTAGCCTTCGTGGATTGTCCAAAGATAAAAAAATGTATGCAAATATAGGGTAATTCAAATTCAACAATTACCATTGGGATCTTGAAAAGTACAGGTGATACAAGGATTGTGCAATTCGGGCAAAGTTGTGTATTTATTGTAACTAACCAAAATACTTTTTAGAAAGTTTTAAAACCCCGAACATTTTGGAAAGTATCTGTCAAAAACCGAAATTTGAAATACTGGTATAAAATGAATTTTAAAATAATTGCACATTAACACGTTTTGTTACTCATTGGTTTTCAAAAATAAACATTTTCTTAGTTGGCCCTGATCCCGACAGTTTTTTTGTACAATCTAAATGCCACTAGTACTGGTCAAAAACGCTTGCCTGTCCAGGTTTTGTAAAAAACTGGATTGTTTAAATAAAAAAAAATATATATATAAATTTGATAAAAAAGATCTAAAATTTTAAAAAGCACGACTTCAAAAAAAAAAAAAAACACTAAAATTATAATATAATAAATATAAAAGTTTTAAAATGGTTGGTTGTTTAGCTATTATTACTAAGTATGTATATTTAGTATGTTCATTATTAATGTTACTACTAAATTGCTGGTACTCTTTAAATACAGGGTGTCCGCTAATTAATGGTACATAGAAAAACAACAGTTTCCTTATGTTAAAATATTAAGATTAAACCACACATAACTATATTTAAAAGCTATAAGAAAGATATAGGGTGTAAAAGTGAAAATTTTTTTTTTAATTTATTTAAATAATGTTTAATAAGTTTTGAATATTTTAATAAAACTCGGTATCTAGGGGTTTCTTGACATGAGCTATTCAGATCTAATAATATTTTTATGTGTAAACTAAAAGGGGCTGACTACACTATTTAATTATTTTCAAAACGTCTTAACTTTGTCGTGCTACACTGTATGTACCATCTAAGTAAACCAGCCAAGCCAAACTCGCCTAGGGTAGCACAAAAAGTTGAGGCGTTTTAGAAAAATTTAAATGATGTAGATAGCCCTTTATATTTTGCACATAAAAACTAATATCAGATCTGAAAAGCCCATGTCAAAAAGCCCCTAGATATCGAGTTTCATTAAAATCTTCAAAATAAATAAAAAATTATCGAAAAAAACTAACCATTTTTTTCACTGTGACACCCTGTATCTTTCTTATTATCAACGTTTGCATATAGGTATGTTTATTTAAATCTTAATATTTTGACATAAGGCTTCTGTGGTTTTTCTGTGTACCATTAATTGGCGGACACCCTGTATGTAAACAGTACCAGAAATTTAGTAGTTACTTTATTAAGGTACAAACTAAATAATAATAGCTTAATAAGCAAAAGCTTCTTATTACTCAAAAACTTATTACAGACCCTATTTAAAAACTTTTATATTTATTATTTTATAGCTTTAGTGTCTTTTTTTTAAGTCGTGCTTATTTTAAATCTTAGAATTATTTTTTAAATCAAATTTTATATTATTTTATTTTATCTACTTTTAATACACCGTTAGAACCAAAACTTACACCGTTAGTGGAAAACTCTTAAAAAAGCAGACGTAAAATGCTTGATAAATGTCATTATGCTACTTAATAATTTGTCACTATTAAGTGAACCACCTGCGTACAGTAATGGTTTTGTTTTTAATTTACCTCATAACTAATTGTTTTGATATCATGTTTCAAATCATAAATTTGTGAACAAAATTTGTAAATGGTAATGTTCATGACAAATTTATATAAAACACTACGACCTTAATCATCAAAAGATCTCCTAATGATGGGTTTCATCTAATTGCCGAGGAAAAAAAAACATGTGTTAGTTTACACAAAAGGGTAAAAATTAAACCATTATGATTAATATGATTACCACCATAGATAAAATCATTTCAATATTCGACCCTCTGATCATCACACTCTGTGTTACTAATGGGATATTGGGAGGTTTATCTAAAATTCCAAAATGTCGTAATAGAACAAAATAGAAGATGATAAAAAATTTTGACACAAGCTTTTAGGTAGCTCTAGCGTTTTGTTTATAATTGTAAACTAAGAATAAAAGTTGTTTTGGTGCCTAAAATTTAACATTGAACCATATTTTGAAAACTGGTACATGAAACTATTAGTGTTTTGTTTTGATGCCTACTACAATAAACTTAAATATCAATTTATGTAACAGTAATCGCGACGTCAACTGAACCAAACGGTCAAGTTACCTTTAATTTCGTCATTATTTCTTTTAGTTTATGTGTCACTAGTTTTAAAATTTGACAGTTTGCAAATAAGTTTAATAGAAATTAATAAAAATTAATAGTAATAATGAATTTGGATAACTAAGAAATCGAAAAGGAATTTATAATCTTTTAGTAATATTTCTACAAAAAAAAGTACATACAATTTTTTATAATTAAATAATAAATGCATAGTTATGAAGAGAATAATTGTTTCTTAAAAAAATAAGGAAACAATGTTTTTTTGTTGAAATATAAAGGCTGCGCTACAAAAATTAAAATTATAGGATTAGATAAATAAAACATGTGTTAAAAGGTATTTTATACAATTTTTATACGGTCGTGGAAAAAATATAGTATGTAACACATGCATAAAGTGTCTTTTTTAACTCATGGGATTACCGCACTCGCCTAACGGCTCGTGCTGTCAAACTTTCCATTCTTAAAAATAAGTATCACTTTATGCACTTCTTACATTAATAACCATTATAATATTTTTAATTTAGGAACCAACTTACATGTGTCCTTTTACACTCTTGCCCAAATTTATATGGGGTCATAGATATACAAGTTTTGTAATAAAATTCGTTAAATTTACTTATTACAAAAATCTTTTCTCAGTATTGTGAATTGATTTTCTTTTTACCCCAAAAATATAATACAGTGTGGGCCAAATAAAACTTGCACACTTTTTAACTAATAATACCTTTTATCTGCGCCCATATTTTTCATTTTTAAGGTGCTAATAGGTAGATATGTTTTCTCTAGGTTTGCAAATTTTGGTTAAATATTTAAACAGGACTGGACTTACGGGACCTTTTCCAAAATGATGCATTAAACTTTGTTGCAAAAAAATTTAATTTTATCTTCAATTAGACTACTACAGTTATTTTTAATTAATTTACTGTTAAGTTTGGTTAGCATCCAACTCAGTAACCATGGTAACCTCACATTTTTGATTTTCAAAGAGAAATGCTTTATGGAGAGCATGATTTAACAAAAATAATTATAATTTCTAAATCCTCAAATTAATGACAGATTTGCTTTTACTGAATCATTTCCCATAGTTTGTCTACAAGAAAAACGTATTTGCTTAATTGTTGCTAAATCAGTTTTCTTTTGCAACGAGGTTAAATAAACTATTTTGAAAAAAGTCTCGTAAGTCCTGTTCTGCCTCAATCTATTTGAATTGAAATGAAATTGGCAAACCTAGAGAAAACATATCTACCTATTAGGTCTTCAAAAATAAAAAGATAGGAGCAACACACAAAAATTTATTATTAGTTAAAAAGTGTGCAAGTTTAATTTAACCCAACCTGTATATTGTTTTTATAGGGTTTTCTTACAGCAACCAGGAAAAAGTTAACTTTTGTACGCACTACTTTGTAAAAGATACGACTCGATAGATTTTCTTTTTTTCAGGTTCCAAAAAATCTGCATAAACCGTGATGTAATGAATTTTATTGGTTTATACCCATCACAAAAGTTATCGCCTACATTTTATAGGTTAAACTTTAAAAATTTAATGTCATAATATTAACTCAGTAATTTATAATTATTTCTGATTATTAAAATTATACGCATATTGTTTCTGGGAACTATAAATGTACTTATATACCTACGTCGGTATAATTTGCCTTATCGCTATTAAGGGGTTCTTAATAATATTATGGTGATGTTATTCGTAGAGCATAATTATTATTCTGGGAACAAAAGTAATTCGTATTATTATCTATAATGGCAGGTATATACCACGAACTTAATAGCTCCTCGAAAAGAGACTTTGTCCTACCCATAAATTTCATTTCTTAAAAATGAATGCCTTTCTTACATTTATTTCTTATCAACATATCAGAAGCAGAACTGTAAGAATATACGATCAGTTACACAAAATTATATGAGTCTTTTTCGGCTAAGTAGTACTGGTAGTGCACAATATTGTGCCAAGCATATTTTGCACATATTAAAACATTAAACGATGAATAGTAATAAATCAAATACAAATATGTAATAAGCAAACACATTTTGCTCTTATTTTATGGATTATAAACATTTTTCTAAATATCATTATAAGTATTATAAAAAAAAAAACAATTTTTATTAAGTGTAAGCAAGTAAAATTGATTTTACTAAAATAAGAATATAAACTAACAGACCTACAGTACAGTAATGTAAAATATACAGGGTGATTCAAAAAACATATGCCATCGCTTAAGGGAGATTCCTTAGCCAAAAATAGGACAAAAATGTCATATAAACATGGGTCCGCAAATACTTGCTTTCCAAGATACAGGGCGTTTAATTTTTATAATTTTTCTTTCTTTATTGAATATTTTTAAAACTACGCCAGCGATTTGGCTAAAATTTGGGACATTAAGGTACATTTATTAGTAGGCATATTTTGACTATAAGGAATTTGCTATATTTTTACCAAGGGCGTACTTGTGGGGTAGAGACATAATATTTTTTTAATTAAAACATGTACGCCACTGATTTTAATAAATTTTGATAGCGCAATTAAATACTTTACTAAATGCCTAACAAAACTTGTCTCTTAGCATTTTTTCGAATTTTGTTTGGTTTTCGGGATATTTGCGATTTTAATACGGGCTGCAGCTACTGACCTCCATCTACGTTAAGTTATAAAAATCATCAAAGAATGCTTTAATTTAAAAAAAAGAAAAACTAACCTGCAATTTAACTTAAAAAGTGGCTAAATGAGATGCTGAAAATGTCCTCCTTCAGCTTCGTTGCATGCTCTTAGTCTTCGTCCTAAAGATTTGCGTACTTTTGCGCAAATAGTACGATTTTGTCTTATTTTTTTAAATGCCCCCTCTATCCTTTGTAACAATTCCTGCCTCGTATTCACGACTCTTTTGTAAACAATTTCTTTAACATGTCCCCAGAGATAAAAATCTAAGGGATTGATGTCTGGTGATCTCGGTGGCCATGCGACTGGTCCTCCACGACCAATCCAGAGAGGACCATACGCTACATTTAAAAATCTTCTTACTTCAGCCGCAAAATGTGGTGGTGCTCCGTCATGTTGGAACCATAATCTGTTATTGTTTCTTAGATAAAGTGGCAAAATATCGGGCATTTCGTTTATTAAGAAATTGAGGTAAGACGCTCCATTTAATTTATTCGGTAGAACTACAGGTCCGATAATTTCATTTCCAACAATTTCAGCCCAAATATTAAAAGAAAATTGATGTTGGAAATTTGTTGTCTGCAAAGCGTGAGGGTTTTCTTCCGCCCATGTATGATTATTATGAAAATTTATATTGCCCCTTCGTGTGAAAGATGCCTCGTCAGTAAAAAGTACATATTTAGAAAAACGCCGTCATTTTGCAACTGATTGAGAAACCATTGGCAAAATACTTGTCTAGGCCCATAATCCTTGGGTAAAAATTCTTGTACCCTTGTAAAATGATATGGTTTTAGTTGTTGTTCTTGCAAAACTCGCACTACCGAAGCTTGAGAAATGTTTCCTAGTTCATTGGAAGTTATTCGGGTACTGATATTAGGATCACGTTCTATCGAATTTAGTACTGCTTCTTCAGCTTGAACTGTAGGACGAAATCTTGAACGCCCGGAATTTGATTTTACAGGTTTAAAACAGCCAGTTTCTCTTAAACGCCTTACGATGTACTCAAAAATGATTTTACTAGGGGCTTTTCGTAGCGGGTATCACTCAGCATAAAGTCTGACGGCTTCTCTTGAATTTTGTCTGGTTTCACCATAAATTACCAACATATCTGTTAACTCTGACGAACTATAATTAATAAAAGGCATTTGTAATGAGTAAAGCCTGATTTATAGTTTCAGTAACATAAGACTTAAGACTTAAAACTTAAGCGTTAAGACGTAAGAAGTAAACAGTAATGACAAGTCAATTTATAGTTCCTTAATTTAAAGTATCTCCTTTAGTTTTTTAGGTTATGAATATTGTTGTTGTCATTTTTAAAAATGTATTTTATAAAATATAATTTAGGTAGATTGGTTCTATGCTGTTTACAAAGGACATCAACGACAACAAAAATAAAATTTAATGTAAAATGGCTCATAAATAACCAAAAATGTAAACATGAGGCTGCCGATTATCGGCGAAAACGACCGATGTCAACCGAGCCGTAAGACTTAAGACTTAAGAAATAAAAATAAACCATTTCTTACTTCTTACGTCTTACGGCTTAATTCTTACTGCTTAAGTTTTTGGCACTATAAATTATCAGGTTACTTGTCACATGTTCATTTTCTTACGGCTTAACGTTAAGTCTTAAGTCTTACGTTACTGAAACTATAAATCAGGCTTTAGAAAAAAATTTATGATAAAAACAATAGTGGTAATACAATAGCCAATTTGTCAAATTTAAAGCAATTTTTTTTTCAAAGCCTTCTTTGATGTTTTATAGCTTAACGTAGGTGGCGGTCAGTAGCTGCAGCCCGTATTAAAATCGCAAATATCCTGAAAACCAAACAAAATTCGGAAAAATGCTAAGAGACAAGTATTGTTAAGCATTTAGTAAAGTATTGAATTCCGCTATCCAAATTTATTAAAATCAGTGGCGTACATGTTTTAATTAAAAAAATATTATGTGTCTACCCCACAAGTACGCCCCTGGTAAAAATATAGCAAATTTCTTATAGTCAAAATATGCCTACTAATAAATGTACCTTATGTTCCAAGTTTAAGCCAAATCGCTGGCGTAGTTTTAAAAATATTCAAAAAAAAGAAAAATTATGAAAAAATTAAACGCCCTGTATCCTGGAAACAAAGCATTTGCGGACCCATGTTCATATGACATTTTTGTCTTATTTTTGGCACAGGAATCTCCCCTTAAGCGATGACATATGTTTTTGAATCACCCTGTATATATATATATATATATATATATATATATATATATATATATATATATATATATATATATATATATATATATTATATATATATATATATATATATATATATATATATATATATATATATATATATATATATATATATAAATATATATATTTAATTTGCAAAATATGTTTATAAGTCCACTCGAGAGAAAATCCTAGTGGCAAAAGCGAGATCCTCCATTTGTATTTTTTTTGGTACATTTTGACAAATTATCTATATTTTCTTTAAAAAGTCTAGCCAGTTAAAATTTTTTCCTTAACACTTTTTTATGCAAGACTTTTAGATGCCTTTAATTAAAAAAGGCAAATGTTTTTGCGAAATTTGCGATTTGACGATAAAATTTGATAAAGTTATGAAAAAAGTACAGATAGAGGATTCGCTTTTAAACCTTAGATTTTCTCTGGGTGGGTATCTCAACTTCTTTCACAAATTTCAAAATAACAATTTTTATTAACGAAGCGTTTCTTTTGAGGACAACAGCACCTAGTAGGTATGATTTGGTGTGGGTCCCATGTCTTAGTTGCGCGCATAGATGCAACCTCCTGGTAACCTTAGCACTGCAAGGTTTTAAATGTATACATGTGTATATTTCTTTATAAATATGTAATGGACCAAATTTGGCCTCTCTACCTTGTTAGCTTCCGAGATATTAGACCGTACTAAAACTTTTTAGGAGATGAACTATTGCGTGTTAAGATTAAGAATATCTGTAAACTATTAAACATCATTGGTTTGGAATTCAGTAATAAGAACATAAGTTGCTTAAAACTTGCTTGGGACAATAATTTATCCAATTAGTACGGAAACGGTATACCACTAAATAGTCTAAGATCTGAATAGGAAGCGACCTGCACCCATTTGTTTACCGGATAAAAACTATTTTATATTAATAAATATAGTATTTAAATTAAGGTATTGCCTAAAAAATTATGGTCAGGGCTATATTTAAATTTAAAAAATAACTTTAAAATTTTTGACACACCCTTGAACATGTGGTGCCACTTAAACTTTGAAGGTAGCAGTCATTTTCGGTTAAGCTAGACGTAAAGAAAAGAAGTGAATAGATCAACCAATTCGTAGTTAAATATAATGATGTATAGATGAACCAATTCATATTTAAATATAAATATGTATTGGCTGATCTCTAAGTTGATTAATAATTGGATGGAAGACCTCTGGTAAACACCGTGTTCGCTTGGATTTGGTTTAAATCCCACGTTAAACTGTAAGTCTTGTTGGATTGATATTACCCACTCCTTAACTAAGAAGTAGTTCAGAAGTAGGAGTTATTGGTATAACATTCATGTGGTATTTTGCCTTGTCTAAAAGGTGCAATATAATGTTGGCATGTTTTGGTACTTGGACAACGTCGTAGGGTTCGGAAGATAAACTGGGTAAAATAATTGAAAAACCGGGCACCCACGGTCAGTTGTTCTTTGGTTTTGTTTTTTGTTTTTATCTTTGGACAAACCACGAAGGCTAAAAGCCTAAATACTAACGTACCGTGGGTGTCTTAAGCGAGGTAAGAGGAAGTTTGTTGACACGGGACTTAAATACTTGAAAATTTGGGGGGTTAGGAAAGACCTCCGCGGGCAGCAGGTTCCACAATCCAGAAGTTCGGGGCATGTCCAGTTGGACCGTATAGAGATGCATACTCGCGGAACCACGAGTTTCTCTGTTGGAACCGTGAGTGGAGGAACTATACTGGACAATTCTTCAGAGCAGAAGCCATGGAAGTACCCACAAAAAAGCGATAAATCCCCCACAGCCCGACGATGAGCAAGAGAGGGAAGCCTTTCCGTAAGTGAAGGATCATTAATGAGACGAATAGCTCTTCTTTGAATAGAATCAAGAATGCTTAGGGTTGTCGGGGATGCCATGCCCCAGATATGAGAACAATATTCCAAGGGAGGTCGGATTTGGGACACATATAAAGTGTATAAATTAGAAGCGGAAAAATACTTTGTGGCTCGAAAGAGAAATCCAAGCTTCTTTGAAGCTGCCGTGGCTATAGATACAATGTGTTTATGCCAGTTAAGGTTACTTTCAAATGTGACGCCCACAAGATTGAAGATGTCTTTGCTCTGTAAAACTTGGCCGCTCATAAGTAGAGGATGAGTATTTGATGACTCTTTTCGCGGCAAGGAACATGATTGTGTTTTGGATGCATTAAAATGGACGAGATTTTTGGCGCCCCAATCCAATATTAAAATAAGATCCTGCGAAAGAGAGAGAAACAGCGTTGGTGCCAAAACTGAGCCCTGAAGGACTCCAGCATTTACTTGGTGAAAGCTTGAAGAATGGCCGTCAACAATTGGTTCTACTTCTGTAGATCAACGTAGGCATTTTGCTTTTGTGGGCTCAACGCATTTTTACAGAAAATAACTAGTGCATACGTATTTTTGTAATAGTTGTATATTTTTTTGTTTTTGTTGTACTTAAATTTATTAAACATTTTAATATGGTAGTGTGTATAATGTTTAAATTGCTTGAAATTAACTCTTAGTATTAAAAAAAATATACAGTGTTAAGCTATGTTGCAGCATTATTGACTTCGGAGATCCTAAACAAATAAATTAAAATTATTTTACAAATCTTATCAAAACTTATTGCTTTTTGTAAAATAAACTTTAAGGGACATTATAAGGTCGCCTATTCCCCTCACTAACTAAATATAATAAATCAAATATTACGGCAACAAATTTCACGGACCACCGATTA
This sequence comes from Listronotus bonariensis, assembly GCA_014170235.1. NCBI lineage: Eukaryota > Metazoa > Arthropoda > Insecta > Coleoptera > Curculionidae > Listronotus > Listronotus bonariensis. Next base: position 279,305 of record JACEGR010000112.1, on the reverse strand, counting down.
TTTGACGTCCGCTATTTTTAAGCAGTTCTGTTTGTTTTCTGCCATCAATAATAGAAAAAAAAACATAAGTCAACCATACATTTGAGATCATCAATTTTATTGTAACATGCATGCCAGAAAAAATAATACCACTGCCAAAATAGTTGGGTTACACAATTATTTGAAAATTATATTTCCTTATGATGTTTGAGTAGGATAAAGGAATATTTACTTACTAGCTAGAATAATGATGAAAGTAAAGTATTAATAATATATGTATGTATAACGTAGTAATCATAATGTATTCCAACGTTGCGTCACATAAACAAAACTATTTTTTTGTAATATAGTGTTAATGACACTCGGCGAGTTTGCATATTCTTTCCACTAATATTATAGTTTACAAAGTGTCATTATAGAGGAACTATGGTTAGTTACTTTTAAGCAAACGCAAAATGTTGTTTTTTCTTTAGTTTTTAAATTTTATACAGAGTGACCCAATAGTTCTTAAAAGAATTGAACGTTTCAGTAATTTTGCGACACCCTATATATGACAGATTTTATTCAGTGGCAGATTTACCAGCAGGTTGAAGCCAAGCATATTTCACGGGGAGGCGATTTAGTTTATAGGATTTGTATTTTGATTTACAAATATAGACAAAAAAATAAAACACAAAATACGAATGTCCAAATTTGGAAAAAAAAATTAAAATATTTAACATAAATTAAAATATAACCCATTATACAATGCTAAATACTAAATAATTTAAAAATCTTCACTTAAAAAATTGCTAAACGTTTTATTAAATACACTTTAATGGTCATGAATTTTCAGAATATTACAATTGCGATTTGACATTATAGTCAAAATATAGTTTTTTAAGATATCTTCTTTAATGATAATTGTTATATTTTTTCTTCGTGTACCTAATTATTATGACATTTGCTAACTCAATTTAATCTTGATATATTATCGACGGTCTAGTTATGATTGCTGTAACAAATTTTCAAATTGTCAAATTCAGTTTTAGAAAGTTATTTCTTTACGCGTAAAAAAACACTGACTAAAATTGACTAATTTCTATTAAATAAAAACTAGTTCAATATCTTATGGAGATATAGTCTTTTGGTTTAAACTAATCGAATACCTAATACTTGAACGACTGCGACTTGACAAAAAAAATCCACAAAATATGAAGTTAGACAATTTGCTAATAAAGATGAAACTTGATACATTTCAGCAGTTAATTATTTTATGTGTAGTAAAAAAAGTTTAGAAAATTAAAATAAACATGACTTAAGCGCTCATGTCTTTCACGAATTATTTAAATTGAAAGTTTACATTAGTATATTGATTTGTTAACTTTTTCACAAAGCCAACTTTTTTAGGAAATGCCAATCAGAATTAATTAATGATCATCATCAAAGATAAAACAACACTAAGCTTAATTTTTTTCAACGGCTTGGCCCCAGTCAAATAAGTATCTATGTTTAAAAATAAAAATTAAGTGAAAAATGAGTGAGTTGTTACCATCAATTCTAATAGACAATGTAATAAATAGGATTTTGGAATAACGTATTAAAATTCAGATGCGGCAAAAATGCACAGCTCGTGATTTAATATTTACTAAATGATGTAAAACCCAAAATAATAAAATACTATTTATTTTGTGGCAGTATCTTCTTGATAATTATAATAAATAAATTAACACTTATAAATATCACAGCAATACGTTTCGCCCACCTTTAATATGAAATAATAAATAGGTGGAAACAAGAAGCTATAAAGTTATACCCCAGTATAAAACCTTTTTTAATCGAACTAACTATTTCAGATACAAGAAATGATAAATTTGTCCATTGGCGGCCATTAAGTAACTTTCTATTTAAGGGCAATTCATCAAAATCGTAGGGCTTAGAGATAATCATACTGACTCTGAAATCACATTAATGGCCTGTCTCTATATATGCGTCGTAATAGCAATGGCGTCAAAAATACAACACACTTGAAACCGTTATTCTTGCATGTTGTACTATATGACTTGCATTATTATATCTCTTCTTTCGTTTTTATCGTATGTCGTACAATGGTATTGCCTGTCCAGCATAAGTAATACACCATTTTAAAATAAAATTTTAATGTTATTGTTTAGAATGTATGAGTTATGAGTATATATTTCTTCTTTCCTTATGTTGTTGTTTGGTTGGTTGGCTGGTTTAAGCGGGGTTGTTTATTGGCTTATTTTGCCCTTTTTTTGGTTATAGAAGTAGGCTTCTCTTAACCACAGAGATCCCGTCATTTAACCGGCGGGGCTAACCGATTGGTCAAGATCATGGCATCCCCATATTTTGGGCTTTTATGCGTCTATGGCAGTAAGTTTTATGCTATTATCCAAGTCGTAAAAGGTACCTAGTTCTTAAAGCAAGCAAAATCTTAAATTTAAAGTACGACATCGGTTAAATTTACCTGTAGTCTGTGTATATGTGCCAACTTTAAAATATAAATTTTCTTTTTATTTCTGACGTTTCTACAATTATAAATTGCGTTTGTGTTGTAATCTAAGGCCCTCAAAAAGAAAAAAATAATAAAATTCCCATCATGAGGATACTTGATGACAACTATATACCATCAGATCATGACACTTATTCAGAGGTCGAGGTCAACAAATAAAACAAAGAAAATAGAAATGAAACTAAAAAGACAAAAAACATATTGCAGGGGCAATTTCTTAAAAAGTAAAAAGGCTCTTTATTTCCTCTTATTTTACGTTACCACATACCAGCACAGAAACTTTTATAAACCATATTTTGCAGAACTTTTTGATGTATTTTTTTAACAATGATTTATAATGTGATTAAAACCGGCGTGCTGTAGTTTTCTTTTACACCAATAAATGTTTTTTGTTGCATATGACAAAAATATGAAAATAAAAATAATTTCATTAATATCTACTGTTGTTTTATTAAAAAATCCCTAAAACTGTATTAAATGTTAATAAGTAATATGCAAAAACTAATCAGTATACAATAATAAAAAGAAAATTCTTGTTGTCCATGTATAGTAAAGAAAACCCGGTCAAATTGATCGGTGGTCTGTGGTTACGGTCCAGAAACGGCACTAATTTGGTTAAGCGTTAATTAAGCTAAGTAGATTTCTGACACAATATTTATGAGAAAAAGGTTTCAGCAAACGCATTCTTCAGGTGTATATTACCAAGCACGATGTCTCTGTGTGCCTTGCAGTTGTATACAGGACAATCCAATTAAATCGGGCCACCCTGTATAATTCCGTTATTTGTACATACACTTAAAAATGACCCTCAGAGAGTCTATTTTTATTTTCGCAGGGACACATTTTTTGTCAGTAATCCAGTGAACTCCCCTATGCTTTCTTTACAAAAAATGTATACCTTGTAAGAATGGCTCTGAGCAAGCGTTTTAAAGATATCTGCATTTAAGTGGTTAAGTTTAACCAAAAAAATGTCTTTTTTTACAACAGAATATTAGGCATACCTACAACTACCACATGGTAAAAGAATCATAATGTATTTTTCTATTTTTGATTGCACTAAACCACTTAAATGCCAATATCTTGGTTGCTCGAAGCCATTCTTACAAAGTATACCTTTTTTGAGTAGAAACCATAGAAAGCCGCCGCGCCGTACAAGTAAAAGTTTTTATATTTCTTGTAAAACTGACCCAAAAAAGTCGAAGAGCAACAAAAAAAATAAGGTCCGCAACCAAGTGCAGCTAAAAAAAATTACATTAAAGAGCAAGGAAAAAAGGCCGTTGCTCCATTTACGTTTTTCATCACGCGTCCCCCCACTTCAGTCTGGGTCCACCGGTAATTTATACCGCCTTTAACGCCCTCTCGTCGACTTGTTGGGGAGTTTACTGGTTTACTTAAATGTAACATACAGAGTAGCAAAAAAAGTTGGGACGTTTCAGAGAAATTGGAATGGTGCAACTAGCTCCCACTAGTTTACACATTACAATTAATATTTTAGATAAATTGCTTATGTTAAAAGAAAAGACGGCTAGATACCGGGTTTTATTAAAATATTCAAAACGTAAGTATCAAAAGTTATCAAAAAAAAATAAAAAATAAAAAAAATTATTAGCACACTCTGTATCTTCCTTATTATCAACTTTTAGATATAGGTATGTCTGGTTAAATCCTTATATTTTGGCATAAGGAACCTGTAGTCTTTCTGTGTACCAGTAATTAGCGGACACCCTGTATAACTGTTCACTGTCACAAATATTAAAAACAAAAGATCTAGTCATTAGAACTTTGTTTATTCTGATTCTAGGCTCTAAATTTTTAATAAAAATGTTCCGTTGCTTTTAAAAAACACATGGAACTAGTCGCACAGAAAAAGGAAAAAAGACAAAAAACTTTTAGGGGCAGTTGCAAGCTTTAATGAAATAAATAACCAGCTGACAATTAAGGAATTGGGGTTGTTTTTAATTGAATAACTATTAAGGGATGGCCGGATCGAAAGGAATGCAAAGATTTATTATTGCAAGCTGACCAAGAACAAGTACAAGGCGGACACCGCACGCCAATTTGAGTGACATTTCATTTAACTCCTGCGTCGTGGTTGTCACTCAGAGCAGCCCTGGCGTGAAAGGAGCCAAATTGTTGGAGTTATTCGAGTGTGATGCTGCAAATTACATATTAAGGCAATCGTAAAATAACATAGAGTTATTTTCAATTTGACAACATCTATAAAAAAGCTATTTGACCCTTTATAAATCAAATAGTTGTGCTTGGACTGTTTCGATATTACTTCTTAGGATAATAAATAAAAATAATTAGTTGAATATTTATAATGCACAGATGTAAATAAAAATTACATTTAACTAAATTTGTTTTCATAACTAACCAGAAAAAAAATGCCTGTGTATTCATAATACACAGTTCTAAATACCAATTATCTTTTAACAGGGCCGTATTAACCATTTGAGGCGCCCTAGGCTGGAATTGTTGAAGCGCCTATTTTATAAAAAAAAAGGAAAGAAACATTTTGAAGAGCAAAAATAAATTTATTAACTGCGTGGCGCCTATTTTAATTCCAGGGCTGGGCGCCCTACTTGAAAGTCAAATTGAAGAGCTAGAAAAAAAAATTAAGACTAAAAACCCACTTCGCCATAGACTTTTTTAAAACCTGCCCTGTCTGGAGCCTATTTTTCACGGCGCCCTAGGCTGTAGCCTATGTACTATGCACTACAGGAATTAAATAAATTATTTATTTTCATTCTATTGCACAATTATTTTAATTATTTAGTTAAGTAGAAAATTTATGGGTTAAGTTTTTATTTAATTCAAATAATTATTTAAAAAAATAATTTTAGTAAATCGCATAACTCAAGTAGTTTTTATTTTACAATTTGATGATGGCCCAAGCTATCGTTAAAATTTCCAAAAGCATTTTAAACAACTTGTGAAGGAATTAAAAATATTTCTTCTAAAATGCTTTGTTGCAATTTTTGTATCTTCGATGGTCTGATGCTAAGGACTGTGCAAGCAAGTTTGCTTGCAATGCTAATGGGCAATTCTCTGTTAACTCGTAATTGGCTTGCTCGATCGATTTTTATCACTCCTAATAAAACTTTAATCCTAAAACTTTACGGGTTCATTGGTTTTAGAACCATAAATGTTTTTTTCTACTGTATTTCCGCCCAAAAATAAGAATTACGAAGAAATTATTAACAGTACAAGTTATTTTCGTAAAACAAGGTCTCGTTACGAATTTTATTATATTTAGTAAACACCTGTAAAGTTTTTCCCCAAAATTTCCCCTGCTGGCAGAAAAAAATATTTACAAATGTTTTTAGTGAAATAAAACGCTTAACCTTGCTGAATGTAATTTTCTTTAAAATAGAACATACATTTTTGTCAAATGTAATAAATATTTTTCAGAACAGCATTTGTATGGGACCTGTACGAGCTTACAGATAAATGCCCAATTGATAGCATAAAAGTTTGGCACTGGCTAAACGGTTTTGCTCAATTATAGGGAGAAAACCGCCGTCCGGCGTTTTTATATATTTACGTATATGAAAACCACCGGAAATGGTAATTAATTTGTTATTACCGGCGGTTTTTACTTATTTTATTGGTAGATGCCTCCGTCCGGTGGTTTTGCTTATAAAAACTATTAAAAACCGCCAAATAATCGTTAAAGTTAAGATAACCTTAATAATTATTTATTTTGCTCTACCGTACGCATTTAGTTTTTTTGTGGGTTAATTGTTTATTATTGTAATTTAGTTTATATCACCCTTTGAAAAAACAAATTGGAGTAGTATAGCGGGATTGGGACAGGCTATTAAAACCACTATTGTTTGTATCCTAACGTTTCGTGGCTGGATTGCCATTTTATCAAGGGCTTATAATTAAAAGAAAATTATTACAAAACTATTTGGTCGCATGGACCCAATATTTAAAACACCAAAAAAACACTTTTTAAAAATTTTATCAGGCAGGAAAGGCGGAGAAGGAGAAATTATTACAAAAATTATTACAAAATTATTCTCACAATTTTTCAACGAAAATTGTTTTAGAACAACGGCCGACACCTCAACGTAGTGGGCTAATATATCACCCTATTTTATTGGCAACTTCAAAAATCTGCTTAACTTCATGCGATGACTTACCAAATTAATACGAGCACTAAATACAATTTGACAGTAAAATTATCTTTTCACTGATTGATGATTTTTGCCGACTTTACTTTGCGCCCGCTTTTATTGTAGAAGTTGTAAAATATCGCCACTTTTCCAGCCACCGCTCATCAGTTAATGGATTGATGAGCTAATGGATCGGCCTGCTAATGTGCTTTATCGCTATTTATGAAAAGTTCATCAATTTTAAAAGTGAAAAAAGCTCTACGCTTTGTTAAAGATTATTTTTTAAATTTAAAACATCTATACATCCATTAAACTAAGTGTTGTTACTGTATAAAGTATAAACTACTATGGAAAAAGTAAAAAATTGCGTATAAAGAGAATCGTTAAAGTTTAGACACTTATTTTTAGAACGTGTAGAACTTAGATAGAAAATCCAATATACCAAAAATTGTGTTTACAGGATCTTAAAAATGTTGAAAAATATATTTAACTGGCGCCGTGGTGGTCCCCACTTTTAAATTGCACTGTTATCTAATCTAACGTTTAATCCAACATTTTTTTTTCAACTACCGCCCACCCTGGATTCCAGAACTTTCCGCCCTTTATTTTGCATTTCTTCCGCCCCTAAAGCGTTGGGCCCTGGTGCCTTGCACCACCCGGTAGGCACGGCCCTGATTATCTGTGTTCCCTTAGTACATTTTCGCTCTAGTCATACCTAATTTCTATTATTCCATAATAGTTTTTGCACAAAAAACCCTTATGTGCCTAATATCCTTAAGAAAAACCGTTGTCTCTAACAAGTATATATAATATAATACCACAATTTCTTGGGTTTAAAGATTGATCCTTTGTGACATGCTAGATGCAAAAGTTCAATTTTATTTTTTCCCTATACAAATGTAGGCTAAGTAAGTCATTTAAATTTTTGTTTTTTCTCTCTGCCCCATACGTTGTTCGTGCGGCAACGCTGCCTCTAGGTAGGGAATATGCTCGATAATGAAGAGGCGCAGTCAGAATCGATGCCTTTTTACCAAACTAAAAGAGGTTGGGAGGGGGTCATGGTTAGATCTAGTTAAATAATTCCTTTTTTTTAATCCGCTTTTTAAATCACTTCAAACCAATCAGATTACACGTGCTCGTGTTTTTTACTGAAATATGTATTTTTTTGTGAATGTCTACCAATTGAATAGTAATAATAATAAACTTAAAAGCGAAAAATTACCATTAAAAAAAAAATTAAGCGGCTTTTAAAACAATAATAAAACCCACTAAAAAGTAAAAAATAATAAAAAGAAGTCGGTTAATAACAGATGTGCTAAACTACTTAATGTTAATAACAAAATAAACAAAAGCCTTTTATACTTTAAACCCATTTAATACCATAATATGGTATTACCCGACTTTTTCCTTTTTAGTGGGTTTTATTATTGTTTTGAAGTCGGTTTATTTTTTTAATGTTCATTTTTAGTAAATTACATTTTCTTTACTAGTCCTTTGACAGCTCAAAAATTATTTGGATTAGATTAGATTAGCTTAAAGGTGGATTGTAATCCTCTAACACTGCAACCAGCTCAGGTTTATTGTGTATCCTCCATCCATATGTTAGAGCACGCTATCCAAGCCGGTCTTTTTCATCAGACTCCACAATTTTGAAACTGGCTCCTTGGTAAATGTTGCTGCTTTAGGTTTTCCTCACCCAGCCTTGCAAACCGCAGACCGCAAAGGGCTTCGCAAAAACACCATATGTGTTCTGCCGTTTCTTCTTCTTCTTCCTGGCAGAACCTGGATAGGTTTTCTTCTGCCAGGCCTATTGTTTCCAGGTGTTTATTTAGTCTGTAATGACCTGTTAGTTGACCCATATAATTCTTACTGCCTTCCGGTTATAATTCAGAAGGTCTTTCGTAAATGCCGGCGAGTATGCCTTTATGATTTTTTTGCCTGCCGCTGTCCTGGTGTTCTTATCCACCCGTCTTGGAATTTCCTCATGGTCCATGATCTAATAGATGACCTTACTTGGCATGACGAAATACCACAGTAGGGTCGGAGCCTACCGTTGCCCTGCCTGCACCCTGCTTCGCCAGTTTATCGGCTTCCTCATTGCCCTGGTGGCCCTCATGTCCTGAAACCCAGGCAATAGTTAGTTTGTTAGACGCACCTACCTCTTTCAGGGCGGCAATGCAATCCTGCACCAGCTTGGAGCTGATCTTGCATGAACTGATCGCCCTGATGGCTGCCTGGCTGTTCGAATAAATTACTATGGTTTTACCCATAGTAACTTCTTCTGGTGATTTCCCTAGCACATTGTTCTATGGCTACAATTTCCGCCTGGAACACCGTAAGGTGTTGTCCGAGACCGATGTTTATTTTGGTCCTAGGTTTGTCTTCATATATACCTGCTCCGACTTCTTGGTCCGTTTTGCAGCCATCTGTATACCAGATTAAGTCGGCTTTAACGGGAGGGCCTGGTTTCCAGTCCTTTCTATCTGGTATAATTGTTTGAAAACCTTTGTTTAGCCAGTAGCATGGTACCATTTTGTCCAAACGCATCTTACACAGTGAGTTGACTTCTTGGTCCTCCTTAAATCTCCATTGTATGACCCTTTCCGCTCCTATGATAGGACTCTGGCCTTGTTTGAGACGGTATTGTACCGCTTTCAGTGGGGGTCGTTTTCATGACCCCCGTAATACATAGACAAGCCAGTCTTTGTATACTTTGTAATTGCCTTCTTGCTGTCTTTTGTAGCGTCTTTGCACCCCAGGCAATTGAACCGTAGGTGATCATTGGTCTAACAACCATTTTGTACAACCACAGGTTTATCTTTGGGCTAAGTCCCCAATTTTCCCGCAAAGTCTACGGCATCTACCCAGGTTATTTTTGCTTTCTGAGTAACTTGGCTTAAGTGTGGTCGCCAGGTCAATTTTTTGGTCAAAAATGACTACTAAATATTTGAACACTTTTGAAAAGGGAATTTCCACTCCGTTTAGCCTAAGAGGTCTTAATCCTTCCAGCGCCCTTTTTTTGTGAAAGGGACGGTTATTGTCTTATGAGGGTTGACTAAAAGTCCCTCCTGTTTTCACCATTCATCAACGATGTCTACGGCGTTCTGCATTCTGCCCGATATGTATCCTAGATGAGCCCCACTGACTACAATGGCCAGGTCATCCCCATGCCCCAGGCAGTTGTACCTTTCACCAGTCAGTTTGTTAAGAAGTTCATCTGCCAGGACCCTATTCCTCAGGCTAGCTTCGATCTAGTTGCAAACCGTGTCGGGGATATTATTTAACTTAGTACACCTTGTAGAATTGGCTATTAAGTTTTTTTAATTAAAAAAACATATTTATTTACGCAACTAATACAAGCTATCCCATTTTAGTTGCAATTACGGGGCATCTTACTATTGGTAAATATAGAACATAGTGGTTTTCGCAAACCTGAATTATTTTTTGTGAAAAACGTGGAAAACAAAGTTGCTGTTTACTTAAAATCATTAAGAGTATCTTATGCTAACAATAAATCAAGAAAATTATTTATTAACGCCTATTCATCAATTGATAATTTTGCTTATACTTACCTATAATTATGAAACAAAATGAATAAATATTATAAGGACTACGGTAATCAAGTCATTTAAAAGAACTGATTTTCATTTTGTTGTACTTTTTTATTCGTTTTAACGAATTAATTAAAACAACTAGATAATATTGTAAGAAGCAAATACTTTTTTAATTGTTAGCTTATAGATGATGTTAATGACTTTAAATAAACCGAATCACATTATTTTCATCAAAATTTTAAATTAGGAATTTTCTTGTGTCCTTAAAAAAAATCAAAACGTTGGTGCATAATTTATAAACAATAATATTTATACAGGGTGTCTCTAAAAGGTCTGTACAAGATACTACCACACACTCTTTTGGTCAAAACGCAACGATCTAACGCAATTTGCCTTAGTCGAAAAGTTAATCGTTTACTAGATACAGGTTGTCAAAGGTTTTATTTTATTTGATTATTTTAAAATATTTCATTCAATACATTTTTTTTTAACATATTTGGTAATTAGAAGTTTTTTAAAGTAACAAATCAAAAGCTGTTTGTGTTTTTATTATTAAATATAGAGGGAAACACCTGCAGTCTTTTGCTTATGTTTTAAGTGTCATAATTTTTTTGCCTCGGTATATTTTGATTTTACTAGAGCATTTTTATTCTTTCACATTTTTGCCCAAAAATACGTACGTGATGATATGGCTACGGACAACCGTTTTGAGTTATTTCAGGTTAAACGTTTTATTTCATACAATTTTTTATTGCATTTCTTTACGATTTATTTACTCCACCTGGCAGTCTTTAATTAGTCTGTATCTACAAAATGCTACCACAATTTCTTTGGGTGATAAAACAACGAATAACTAATGTAAATTACTATAAATCATTGTATTTTGGCATAAAAATTGTAGTACCATTTTGTACAGACCTTGTAGAAAAACCCAGGTGGCCTAAGAAAAGTGTAATGGAACGCAAATAAATTTTTTTGTGCAAGATTAAACGTTTTATCTGAAATACTCCAAAAACGGTTACTCGTAGCGATATTTATTAGGTATATTTTTTAAGACAAAAACGTTATCATATTGCGATTCCCCACGTAGGAAAACTTTTTAATTGAAGATATGTTCTGTAGTACGGCGAATTCATTTAATGGATGGTAATTATTTGGGTACACGCCATAAATTAAATAAAAAGTACTAAAAACCAAAAAAATTAAAACAAGTAAAAAGATAATTAAAAATCGACGTTTCTGTGGCAAATCTGCCACCATTGTCAAGATAATTTGAATAAAAATAAAAATAACTATTATTAAGGTTTTAAAATTTAAAATTTTTATCTTTAATTTTTAATTTTTATTTTTATTCAAATTATCTTGAAAAGGTGGCAGATTTGCCACTGAAACGTCAATTTTTAATTATCTTTTACTCTTTAATTTTTAATACTAAATTTCGTGGAAAATTTATCTTATGAAATAAAATATTTAAAAATAACTAAAATTAAATAAAAACTTTGGCAACCTGTGTAGTGCAAACGATCACTATTTCCACTAAGGTATATTGCGTTAGATCGTTACATTTTAGCTCAAGGAATTTGTGGTAGCATTTTCTACAGACCTTTTACAGACACTCTGTATAAAAAAATGATTACGCAACTGAATTCTATGTCAAAAAAGTCAGGTATAAACTGTAAAGTACAAGTGGTACGTGAAAAGAAAATATTTTGAATATCGCGCTGAAGCTAGTAAACTAAGGTACTTCGCACATGGGTCAGTAAGAAACAGCGATGAGACCGGGATTCGAAAAACTTTCGACAGTTTGTACGCATATATTCGTGTTTGAAGTGGCGACAACCGTACAGAGACGAGCATACGTTTAATGGTCAATTTTTACTATACAGGATCAGCTAAATAAATAACACCTAGGCAATGTGTACTCTAACGCGTATACTAAAATGTAAACATGGATGATTAATAATGCTTGTTTTGTTATTGCATTACTGGCCGATCTACTTTTAACTCTTGCTGTTACAGTATTCTCAGCCAATGAAATCATATGTCTATCGGACAGGGCCGATGTTCCCTCCAACTCCGACCGCGACGGGGAAAAAACTACCCCTTTAGATTATCCCACCGGGTCAAAGAGTGCCATAATAGGGCTCTCTAAGACAAGTTTCCAAAAGTCTGAATCCTACCGAACATTATTTTACAGACAAAACAAATTAAATAATTCCTTAACCCACCTTGTTTTGCTATTTCATTCCAAGCTCTTTCTGTGTAATTTTTTTGCAGATATTCTTTTAAAGTGTAATTATAAAGTAAATGACAATTTTTAACCTTTTCCACAAATCTAATATTAAATAAGTCCATCTTTGGTTCAAAAATTTCTTAACGAAACACACTGTGAACAAATTACAAAACGGTTCTGTATTCTACATTGCATTTGTTTATTAAGGACGCGGATTACTGAGATCGGATAGGTTAATATGCCTACGTACTGTGAAAGCCTGAAAAAATTGCGTTCTTGTCGCTGTTTAACCGATCTATGTGCGGAGAGCCTAAAGAGGGCTATGGCAACTTTGTTTTTGGCATTTTTAAGCACCGTTATCTTTCTTACATAGATTGCATTTAAAATATTTTTGTTTTTTAAAATTTTAAATCCTAAGGTCAAACAAAAATTCTTTTACTTCACCTAAAACACAAAGTAAAAAATATTAGGTATTTTATATGGGTCCATCGTTTGCAACGCAAAACTGTTGCCATTGAAAGTATGATTTTTCGATTCATATTTCTTCTTTTTAGTTATTTATTTAATTTAATAATATTAAATTTATAATATAAATTAAGTGTTTTTCGACAATTATACTCTATAAACAGGGGCTTAAGCCCCTTCATAAACCAAAGGCTGGTTGCGCCACTGTCAAAACCTAACTTTATTACTACGTTAAAAAAAGAAGTAATTATACATATACAGGGTGAGGATTTTAAAGTGTTACAATGCGATATCTCTAAAATGTGTTGCACGATTTTAACAAAAGTTGGTATGGGTAACAAGTAGCAAGGGGGACATACTCTGACGTAGTACTTAAATTTTTACCCCTCCAGTTTTTGACGGGTGGGGGTAACTTCAGAATTTTAAATAGAAAGGTGTAGTTTTTCTATGAAATTTTAATCAGCATAAAAAACTACATAAGTTTACAAAAATTACTTCATTTGCTTTACTGGTTGCCTAGTAACGGATTTTTAAGGAAATAATAAACGAAACAATAAATTAATTAGAATATTTAAAATTAACGCTGGTTATGCTTCAAAAGGTGTTGAAAGTGGCCTCCGTTGACTTCTAAACATTTCAAAATTCTTTTTGACAGGAGTTGCGCACACGATTTAACATGTCGGCAGTAACTAATGTACAAGCTTGTCGAATACGGTTTTTCATGTTTTCTGGTGTGGTTGGTGCTGTAGCCATAACTTTTGTTTTATAAATCTCCATAGAAAGAACTCTAAGGGGGTCAGATCAGGAGATCTAGCAGGCCAGTTTACAGGACCACCTCGCCCAATCCACCTGTCTCCAAATATGTAATTCAGAGAATCTCGTACTTGCCGCGCAAAGTGTGGTGGAGCACCATCTTGCTGAAACCACACTTCTTCTTGCCTAATTCCATTGTCATTTAGAAGCTGCGGCAAATTGTTATTTAAAAGTTATTGTACATTTCCCCATTTAGTGGGCCATCAAAAAATGTGGGCCAATTACCAGGTATTCACTGACCAAGGATGCTGATTTGGCACCATCCTAATCCAGTGTGGATTTTCAGCTGCCCAATAGTGCATATTGTGTCTATTGACCTTAAATTAAAAGTAAAATAAAAAAATATCCTAGTGGCAAATAAATAGTTACCTGACCACAATTAGTAAACGTAGCCTCATCAGAAAAAATCACTTGTGTTAAAAAGCATGATTTTCTTGAATCTTCATCCTTAACCAGGTACAAAATGTTACTCGATTTTGAAAATCCTCGCCGTACAGTTCTTGGTGAAGACTAACGTGATAAGGATGAAAATTGTAGGAATGTAAAATAGTTAGTACTGATTTTTGACACATTCCCGAATCTTGAGCAAGTTCTCTGGAACCAACGTGGGGATTTAAATTAATGGCGCCCAAAATTCCAACGGCCATGTCTTCACTGGTTTTAGTTCGTCGCCGAATTCTCTTTTGGCACGAAGGTTTCCAGTATTGCGAGCTCGGTCTTCCAGCCTCTTAAATGCCATGTGGGACTTAGGAATAGCAGGAAACCTGACAGCCCACAATTGTGCAGCTTTCCGGTAATTCTTCCTACATTCACCCAAAATTAATAACATATTGATCTCAATGTCGTAGTTTTGCTCCATATCTGAAGAGATCTGAAGAGAGACTAGAGATATTTTTGACACAAATGTCACTACTTGACAGAGTAGGTCGTAACCTAAGTAACTACCAAATGCAACAATTTTCTGCTTACATACATAATTTTTGACGAAGAATAAACTAAAATTTTTAAAATAAAAGTTGATTATTGATAAGTATGCAACCCGTAAAGCAAATGAAGTAATTTTTGTACACTTATGTAGTTTTTTATGCTGATTAAAATTTCATAGAAAAACTACACCTTTCCATTTAAAATTCTGAAGTTACCCCCACCCGTCAAAAACTGGAGGAGGTAAAAATTTAAGTACTACGTCAGAGTATGTCCCCCTTGCTACTTGTTACCCATACCAACTTTTGTTAAAATCGTGCAACACATTTTAGAGATATCGCATTGTAACACTTTAAAATCCTCACCCTGTATATGTATACATTAGGGTGGTCCTTATTTAGGATAGTGCCAAATTGCAGCTTCTAATATTAAGATAATGGAAAATGTTCTGGTATTACTTTGGAGTTTTTTAGGTTATGCAATAATAAATAGATCATATCGACAAATGATAATTCTTGTTGCAAATTTAATGCTCCACAAAAAGTTATCTTGAGATTTTTTGCTACCTTAATTGATTCAAAAGTTATTCGATGTAAAATTAATCAAATAACAACAAAAAACTAAAAGTCTCGTCAATGAAATATTTTTTTTGGAAGTGCTCAAAGAACGCTCCGATTTTGTTAAAATTTTCTTTAAACTTTTGCTTTTCTTATGTTATTTAAAAAGCAAAAACCTCTTGGAGGGAGAAAATAATTAGTTGTGTTTTTAACAAAATACAGTGTGTCTACGTCACTGATCTGTCTACGTAAGTTGGCGTCATATGAAAATCTTATGTATTACTAACATCAATTTAAGGCAAAGAACCAATTCTAAAACGGTATTAACCAATCGGTTATATTAACATTTAAACAATGTATTATACGTCAAAGTTGTCACCAAATATTACCGCGGTTATATTTGGTTGAACGCCTAAAATTAATGTAATTTTACAAAAACAAGTTATTATTTAATGAAAGATCTGCATCGTCCAAAACGTAAAAAGCAATCATATCTATTAGCAGCATATTAAAATGTGTCAGTCATCTACGAGGTTTCGCAGAAAATGTAATTTTGCTTAAGAGTAAAATACTTGTATTTTTGCTAATATCAAGAATTGTTAAAAAGAAAAGATGTTTAAAAACAAAAAATACTTTTAAATATGCAATTTTGTTTAATTGTCCCATAAAATTTATTATCATGAAATATAATGCACTAATGTATCAACTCAAATTTTCACCATTACCGCAGAAAAAAATCACAAATATTGTATTGTAAAAAAACAAAATTGCAAATTTAATTAATAAATGTTTCATTGTAAACAACTTTTCTTTATACCAATTTATACTATACATATGTATACGTAACGTAGTTACACCTTTACATCAACAGGCAGGTCAATGAAAAAAGGGTACAAATGACAATAAGGAAATACTACGCCATCTAAGCTAAAAGTTAATTGCTAAAAATAAAATCCTTAAAATATAAATCTAAATGAAATATTAATATAAATAATATAGTGCTGCAATTATTCCTTATTTAAACAAAATGTTACTTGTACCACTTATCCACAAACCCCCAATTATGCAATTTTGCAACCAAACTGGCAAACAATGTTTTTTTTTAATTAATGTATCCTTAATAACCAGTTTAAATTTTCAAGAATTGTTTATACCTACTCTTTATTCTTTTTGGTAACAATCATCAAACACTCATCCTTTGCTTATGAGTGGCCAGGTTTTGCAAAGCGGGGACACATTTAACCTTGTGGGCGTCACATTTGGGAATAACCTTAACTGGCATAAACACATTGTATTTATAGCCACCGCGGCTTCAAAAAGCTTGGATTTCTTTTCCGAGCCAAAAAGTATTTTTCTCCTTCCAATTTATACACTTTGTATGTGTCCCAAATTCGACCCTCTGTGGAATATTGTTCTCATGTCTGGGGAATGGCATCCCCTACAACTCTCAGCATTCTTGATGCCATTCAAAGAAGGGCTGTTCGTCTTATTGATGATCCTTTACTTACTCAAAGACTTCCTTCTGTTGCCCATCGTCGAGCTGTGGGAGATCTATCGCTCTTCTATAGATACTTCTACGGCTTCTGCTCCGACGAATTATCCAGTATAGTCCCTCCTCTTGCAGCTCCCAACAGAGAAACTCGTGGTGCCGCGCGTATGCATCCCAATACAGTTCAATTGGACAGGCCCTGAACTTCCCATTTCGTTCGTTCTTTTATCCCTAGAGTTTCTAGACTATTGAACCTGCTGCCAGCGGAGAAATCTTCAAGTTTTTAAGTCCCGTGTTAACAAACTTCCTCTTACCCTGCTTAAGACACCCACGGTACGTTAGTATTTAGGCTTTCAGCCTTCGTGGATTGTCCAAAGATAAAAACAAATCAAAAATAATGAACTTTTTTAAATATTTAAATATTATATGTCAGTACCAAGATTGCGGGGGTACTCTACTCCTGTTTGTATTCAAACACTGAACTGAAAATTTATAGAAAAATAGTCTCAGTGTTTTCTTACAGAAAATTAGAAATCAAGAAAATTCACCGTCGTTACTTTATATTTTTTAAATAATAAAGCAGCATGTTCCGTAAGTTTATCTCAACATCACATTACACGTTTTTGTAGAATCCTCAGTCCATTTATCATTGAAGAAGAGCACCAAGCAGTGTTTCCATATGCTAGCCTGTTAATAAACGATATAGTATTATTACCATCTTTTTTACCTGTTTACACTTAAGCGAAGTTTGAGTGGTTTTTTAATTGTTCTGATGATTAAAACAAATAAAATCATTAAAACATTGTAAGTTCCATGTCTGGATAAACCTGAAGGGAAAATTTCTAGTTTATTTCAAGTTCAGGTAGAAACTAATAAATGCAAAAAGTTATTGGTCAGGCAAAACGTAACTCAGGCAAATCGGGAAATTAAAAGTCGTGAGACGAAACATGAAAAATAGACCTCTAGAAGAAGTGTTCATTAAGACAGGGTTTTTATAGGTTATTTTTTGTTTAATATTATTTAGTTTGACTAATGGAAATCACATTTTTTTAGCCCATAGTAAGTCTCTATCAAAATTACTACAAATTTTTGAAAAACTCATTATATACAAAATACAAATGTGGGCCTTACATCTGGACTCTCACGACCCGAAACATGCAACTAGGCAATTATGGGTTTTTAAATTAAATTATAACAAACCGCAAAGAAGACTCCACGTTTCGAAATTAGCTTGTATCGGTAATGTGGCAACCGGCATTTTTATTCGATTTCGATACCGTAATTGATATTTAATTTGTTGACGTTCTGAAATTTTTCGAATGATATTATCTACACGGATACAAATCGATTAAATTTGATTTGTTTGTTCAGAAAATTTACCACCTGTTTTACTTAAACTTTGCTATTTTAAATGAGACACCCGATACGTTTTTACTAATCAAAATATAAAATGACGTTTTGAGTAAAATTACATTAGATTTGCATTCATGGCACTCTGGATTAAAAATTAAAATATTTAGAGGTTGCATGTCAAAATGTAGCAAATTGTCTGTCATTATACAGCAATAAAAAACGCTAAAAATGCAGTCATACTAGACACTTCATGTAGAAATTCGTCCAATTGTTCGAACAGGAACAATGCGATTTGCAAAATAGATGTACCAGTCACAGTGTGTAGGACAATTTCCATTACCCGACAACAGATTGCTGTTTGGGAGAACAAAACTGATGGCGAAACAGCGGTAATGTGTTGGTTTGTGTTTGAATAGACACGTCGGTCGGCCTAAAGGACAACCTGTAGAATATTAATGGGGTCTAAGAGGAACTCGCATTCAGTTAAAATTGCATTACTATAGTGGGACACAGTTTATGCCTCTTTTTGGGCAAGTATTTAATATATTATATTAAATCGGAACAAAATATGTCTGTTATGGATAACTTTGTAGTTATCCTCAAATATTAAAAATTGTATTGTATCCGCAGTTGGTTTCTTGTGAAACATTTTTTAAATATTAATACTAAATAGGAAAAAAGTTGCTTTTTAATGTTTCAATAATTATTAGAGCATTACTCTACAATTGTTTCGCCTTTCTAGGGCTTCATCAAGAGTACTTCGTATACTAAATTTAAAAGAGAAATATTTACAAACAGAACCATTTAACACGTTTTTCCCAAAAAGGTCCATAAAATATTATTAGGAGTTTTTATTATACGGCCCAGATGTTTTAATAAATTTATTTATAATTGGCATATCTGCGAAATTTATTTGATCATTGGTAGAAAGAGTTGTATTGTCTATAAGTGATTTTTTAATTTCTAGTTGTTCATATAAATTTAGTTTTTACCTTTGTTGGGAAAAACGTGTTAAATGGTTCTGTTTGTAAATATTTCTCTTTTTAAATTTAGTATACGAAGTACTCTTGATGAAGCCCTAGAAAGGCAAAACAATTGTAGAGTAATGCTCTAATAATTATTGAAACATTAAAAAGCAACTTTTTCCTATTTAGTATTAATAATTAAAAATTGTGATTTATATTTTTTTTTCGTTGCAAATAGCGGAAATAATTGATTAGTGTTCTAATTTAAAAAAGTTTTTAAAATCTTTTCTTTGGATTGACAGTAAATATGATGCAATGCTAAAATAAATCGGACTCTTAGGTTTTTTAATTGTTCTTGTCTTCTCTGCGTTTGTCTCACCGTTTATAATCCCCAAAACATGGATGTGGAATTAAATAAACTAGTAACTACAGTTTTTTTACCATTTTACCCAAATAAATGGGCCACCCCGTATAATTCGGTTATGTGTACACTTGACTGCTCAAATTAGTAAAAATATACAGGGTGTCTTATTTAAATTTTGAAAGTTAAGATTGCTTTTTCGCTAAACCGAAAGTAAAAAAACTAATCCATAAACCAATGCACAGTTATATGATATACCTAAGTACCAAATTTTATTTTAATATTTTAAAAATAACAGGGTATATAAGGCAGAGTTGGGTAGTATTTGAATACTCTGTATTCTCAATCGTATTTAGAATACATTGGGCTGGTATTCTGAATAAACTCGAATATATCTGCGTGTTTGGTATCCGGTATTCGACGGAATACTTTTGGTCAGTATTCTGGATTTTGTATTATGAATACCGTAAATTTATGGTCGCTGGTAATTGGCAATACTTAGTGATTAAAAATTATTTAAAACTGTACCTACCAATAATTTCTGTTTTAAGATCGTTCACCCACAAATATAAAAGTCGGTGGCACACTTTGCAAATGGTTTGCAGTCACATTTACCATTTTTCACGTTTTACTTTATAATGTATGGACGTTTTAAAAATGTAATGCCTTGGTATAAATCTTATGTATTTTCGTATGGCAATATAACTTAGTCCCCGACGAACAACAATATAAGGCAACGGAGCCAAAGCATAATAATTCTTGGCGAAGGTTAATAAAATAGAGTGAACTTAAAAATTGCATTAAAACATGGCGGGCCACCTTTGCATGAAGTAATAAATTTCAAATTCAACGGCTTTAAAAACTTGATCTATACCATTGGTGCTTAAACTATCATAAATCCTCGATTGGTGTTCAATCTATGCGACCTGAAGCAACCACACATAGGCGGAACAGCAGAAAAAATCTACTTTTAATATGCATCATGACCTTTTTAAAAACCTGGTCTATGATATTCAAAGAAAGGGTTTTTAAAAATCAATTATATTTGCAAAAAACAAAGGTTTGGTAAAAACCAAACGAGTTTTAAATTTCCGCCAAAAACGCTAATATGCCCCATGGCCTAGGCGTCACTCGCGACGTTACGTCTGTGCAAAAATTCACATTAGGGGCGTATCGAAAAATTAATTATTTTATATTTCATTTAAATAACAATTTCTTAAGTACATAGATGGTGTGTTGTACCTTAATGATATTCCACATAACAACACCATGCAAAAGAAGTGGCTGCTTTAAAATGTGATTTCTGTATCTTTATGACTGCACAGAAAGGCTTATATGGACCCTAAGTACTAGAGTACTTAGAGTTTTAGGTTAGTAGGTGTTAACCCACATTTCACAGCACCTTTCAGGCAACGCAATAGTGCCACCACGGACGTCAATACAAATAACTACACCTCTAAACCCCTTACATTTGTTTACTTAGTAACTACTTTAAATCCAAAAAATACATTTTCTTAAGTTTTAGCCCACTCTTGTTACAACGCACCTATTTAGTATTTATTTTGAGTTTTTTAAATATTTAATTTGTATATGTAATCTATTACATGGAGAATTAACCGACACAAGTTAAGAAAAGAACCCCGCTTATTTTGGTATTTACCAGGGCTCTCTCCACTGACGCATTTCGCCTGTCTCACAGAAACTTATGAAAGTGACTTTACCAGGTTCATGATGAATAACACGAAAAATCAAGATTGATTTTTATGGAACTATCGTTGTTCTAGAGTAAGATGTTAATACCACCGTTGATATACTAAAAAAGATGATTGATAAACTTTTGTTTTTAAGCTATTAGGCCGTCGTTGTTGACTTTTTATTGCTTGACGTTTCTCGCCAGCACGAGTGGTTGGCATCCTTAGAAATTACTAAGGTAGGCTAGTTGCGTACTACTACAACAGCGACAGCCTAATAGCCTAAAAACAAAAGTTTAGCAAACGATGGCCACGAAAGCCTTATACAGTTTATTAAGGATGATTAAGTTATTTGACATCGAGTTATATGGAATACCATAAAAAGTAAGGGTTCTTCGCCTAACTTTTGAAAAAACGGAGAATATTTCGTAGTTGTTTTTCAGATAATTTTTCAATAATTGGTTATTACCTATTAAAACAGTTTGCAAAAAATTGATCACTGTTCTAAAAATACAGGCTGTTTCCTAACTACATTACGAAACTTAAGGAGTGATTTCTTATGTCTTTTTATGAAAAAAAAATCTGTAAACATATGTCCTGACTTGCTTTATTTCTAAGAAGATACAGGGGCGTTAAGGAAAAAAGATAGTATTTTTTAATTATTTTAGAAACCCTTTACCCGATTTAAATAAAATTTGATATTATTACAACAAATTATTGTTTATTGTGAATTTTTGTTTTTTATATATACCATGTTGTCTATGGAGGTAGAAACTGAAGTACCTTTAATTTTTTTTTTTTTTTCATAAACAGAAGCTAGATGCGAAAATATAAATAAAATACAAAAGACTAAAAAGTTGCATTTTTAATTGCTTGGTAAAAAAAAAATAATATAAAACCTATTTAAAATGTCAGTGGTATATTAATCTTAATATAGGTAAAACTTTACAAGTGCCTTATTATATTTGAAAAGTGCACCAAATTTCATGTAATCGGTTAAAATGTTTTTGGGAACTTTAACGTCATTTCTTTATAGGAACTCTTTTTCATAAAAAAACATAAGAAATCGCCCCTTAAGTTTCGTACCGTAGTTAGGAATCACCCTGTATGTAAGAATAAAACAGAAAAAATATTTTATTTAATTTATGAATTGATACAGTACAAAGTTACGCCAATGGAATTATCGCGCTTTTAAAGTAAGTGCAAACGAACGTTTGAGTTCGTCCAAGTATGAAGTTTATTTGTCGTTGTATATCGGATACGGCGAGTTTTGGGGGCGCGTGACACTTTTATTTTAAAAGGGACGGGAGGCTTACACCCTATCAAGCCGCTTCAAGATCACCCGCACATAATTATCAGTTATCAGTCATCTGGAAAAGCGCACGAACTTTTTAACGCCGTTTTCTTTAAACATATTTATGTCAAAGCTTTTCAATTTGCGCACGTCAATACCGATATTTCAACTTTGGGCTTGAGTACACTCAATTTCACTTTAGCATTGAAATTACTCCCAAATTTTCTTGTGTTCTCGCAACAATATGTCTTAATTTTAATCCTTGTTTGAATACATTGTTTTTTTTCTTAATTTAGGATTAGAATATTACAATTTAATATATGAATCATAATTGTGTGTATTGTCTTATTTTAAAATTCTTGTGTAAACTCAAGGGCTTTGTAAGGATTTAATAATTTAATTGAGGCATTGAGAACCAAAGCGAACCATCCCACAAATCAAACCTATAATATGTACATGTTTTCAATAGCATACAATTTCTTAATCAGGCCAAAGTTGACTAAGATTGAGCTTTACTATCTAATAATAATTTTCAAAGTCACTTTGGCCCTAAGAAATAGGTTTTACATTTTTTTGGACAATCCACGAAGGCTTAAAGTCTAAATACTAAAGTAACGTGTGTGTTAAGCGAGTTGGTAAAAGTACCTCTGGCGGTATTACAAAAAAAAAAGGAATTTTCTCCTAAAATTTTAGAATTTGCAAAGCTCGATTCTGTGTGCCAAATGTCAACTGAATAGGTTAAAAAGTGTATTTACTTTTTAATCTATATGACGAAAAAACAAAAATAAAAATTGAACTTTTACCCCTGTAACTTGGTAACCATGGAGATTTTGACATTTTGTTAAAGGAGTCACTAATATTATTCTTGATTGCAGAAACACCCTGTATAAGGAGCAAAAATTTAAAAATAATAATATACGTTTTTGAACTTTAGGAGATAATTAACATTTTTTAACAACTAAAAAGAAAGATGATTACAATATTATTTTTTAATAACCTGGACCATAAAAAAAATATACATATTTACTTATAAAAATGTTTTTGTTTACTAGCGTTATTCGTTAAAACAAATTAATAAAATTTCTTTTGAAACTAAAAATATGGATTAAACTCTAGTTGAACCAAAGTCAATGGTATTTTTATTTCATTTAAAATAAAAGTAACACTTTAAAGGGAAAAAAAACAGGTTTTAATTAATATTTTTAAATTAAAAATACCTACAAGTAAAGATTTTAAACAAAAATAATTTAAACAAACATATTTACGGATAATATTCTTTTTGTATAAATTCTATATTTGGACATACATTTTATTAAGGATTAAACCCATTTGAGCAAAGAGTCAAATAATATCCTTTTGAAAATACAGTTTCGAGGATAATACAAAGATGGACAGTTTAAATATAATTTGTCATCATCAATAACTTAAAACTGAAAATTAGGGATAATATTTCTTTTAAATTTTATGTTATTATATATTTAATGTGGGTCCCAGTTTAAAAATATAATTTAAAAATCCGAGTTGCAAGCCTACCAAACTAAAGTTTTTACAAGGTTTTCATTGCAAAACTAACTGCATAGGTGTAGGACAAAATTTAAGGTTTTGTATACAACCATAGCCCTACATCCCAACATGCCATTATTATTGTGAGAAATAACCTTTCTTAAACTTGAGTTTAATTGAATATCATTTTGTATCATCAAAATTGTTCTAAAACTTTTAACCTAAAAGAAAGGTTACGCTTGGGCATGAAGGCCTCCTGGTATGTTAATAATTTTCTACTTTGATTGTCTTTAAGGAGTTATATCCACTTAAAAGACCGAAAAATCCAATTCTTTAATATTTTTTTTTTTTTGGATTATAATTTAAAATTTTTAACTCATTTATTCTGTATAATTTTAACAATATTTAACATATTTATTTGTCAGAAATATTTTAAAAGCATGTGTATCCGGGTGCTCCTCTAAAAAAGGCGTTTTGCGGTGACTTTGGACTTTGGACTGGATTATCTAAAATAAAAAACCAAACGTGTCGAGTTTTAGAAATGTATATTCTATAAATTAGGCAAAAAGTTAGCCAAAAAAACTACAAAATGGCAACACAAAAATCAATTTTGGGCCCCAAATTTAGGCCTATTTATTTATTACAAAACAAGTATTTATGGCAAGAAAGAAACCTCTGATTAATTTGCTAAAAAATATATCTAAAAAGCTTGCGTCAAAATTTATGAGCGATTGGTTTAGTAGTTTTCGAGAAACCATCTTCACCGTCTTTGAAAACACTGTTTTGATAAAAACGCGTTTAAAGCTTTAAGCAACCTATACACTTAAAAAAATGGAAATACGCGCATCTCTCTAAAACTATTTGATGGAATAATTTTAAATTTTTCAGAGAATATACTTGAGTACATATACACAGCAAATATGCTTAAAAAAACGATTTTTTATAAATCGCAAGTGGATAAATCCCTTAAATTTTGCTTTGTTTAAATTACATATTATGTATACTTGTTTTAAGGGAGGAGTATGGTTTCTAAAACTTTTTTGGCATTTTTTAAAAATACATTTTCTAAATGAAGAATATTTTAAAAATATTGTGTAAAAATATGAGATAAATCGAAACAAAGTTAACGAAGATACAGAGGTTTAAGTAACCACCTTATCTATGACTCTTATGTACGAAACTATATGATATTTTTTTTTATAAAAATAAAAATTGCGTTTTTTCTTTAAAAGTGCTTCCAAAAGTGCAAAATTAAAATTTTACAAATTCTCCCAGCTTTACCTGCGGAAAACAATTATCTAACGAACAAACATTTTTTTATTTCACATGATCCAGCACCGAGGTATGATGGTCACCGCAATTCGCCTTTTTTCGAGACGCTTCTGGATAAATGCGGTATTTCTTTTTTTTATTTAACAAAAATTTTACACAATATTTCTCTTAATGTTATATTTTTATGTGACATTAAGTTTAATCAATAAATATTTACTGTGTCGTCAGAAACTAAAAGGTTCCTTTTTGAGCACGAATTAACCATAACCCCCCTTTTAAAGTAGCATTTTTACGACTAGATGATTGGTTCCCTTTTTATACAATAAAGCGACGACGGCGACGGTTATAGGCGTTAATTCATAATATATTATGCGCTCTTATACATTAGAAACTTCCAGAAAAGTTTTTCAAGGCAACTTTTAAGTTTTAGATTTACATTTGAATATCCGTAGCATTCTTGATTAATTTAGAAATAGTACAATGCATAATGTATTGTTTTATTGGTAAAACAATAAAGGTTACCAATTTATCAGCTGCCTAGTTAAAACGTTGATACTTTTCAGTAATGAACTTTGCAATAAATAATGGAACATAATTTACATTGTGGATGCGTAGGTACTAATTAGGTGGAATGCAAATATTCTTTAATTTTCATAGTAAAGGGCTAATATTCCGCTAAAGGCTATTGCTTCTGTCAATTTGAACAGGTAGAACGCCAAATGTCGGCTAGTGGTCGAAAGCAAATGCACATAATACGCAATTAAGAAGGAATCCGGGATATTAACTAGAAATTACAAATTACAGAAGCCCAATGATGCGTGTAGCGTCAGTAAACAGTCAAAACCGGTAGTTGTGTAAATCATCTACTTGGATAATTGTTAAGCTAAAGAATTTCAGCCCCAATATTATAATCTGACCTGGCCGTTTGTTTGATTGATAAAAAGCTTCGATTTATTTATTTATAGGTAATTAATAAATAGTATAATAATATGTTTTTACTTTAAGGAACAAAAATCACAAGATGTTTTTCCATTAACTACCTCAATATTTTCTCCTATGTCTTTATGAAATATACATTGTAAGAAAAGTACTCCACAAGCTTTGGACTATTGTAATTTTGTACCTAGTTGCAACTAGCATCAATTTTAGGCGTTCAACCAGTTATAACCGCGGTAATAATTGGTGACAACTTTGACGTATAATACATTGTTTAAACGACAACATAACCGATTGGTAAATACCGTTTTAGAATTGGTTCTTCGCCTAAAATTGATGTTTGTATATCTACTATTTCGAAAAAAGAACATATATTTTTGTAATATGTTTTATTTATAAATTGGTAACGTACATGTCGGTTTATATTGGATATGTCACACACACTAGCGTACCGAGGGTGGGCGGTCTACCTGGGCCCCCATTTGTTATTTGTTAGTACCAAAATACAAGAAGTCGGGGCTCCAATCTTGGTAAAGTATATCATGTTTTGTTTAAAGGGCCCCATTTGGAGTGCCCCTACCCAATCAAAGTATACCATATGATGTTGTTAGGGGAGCCTCATTTTAGAGCCTAGAGTAGTAGTTCTCAAACTGTGGGGCGCGCCCCCTAGGGGTGTGCGAGACTGTTGCAAGGGGGCATGCAGCTGTTTCCAAAACACTATTTTTAAATACAAAGCAAAAAAGTCGAATAGGTGTCAAAAAGGAATCAGCAAAATATGTAGATATACGTAATTCATGATCCTCGCTGGGAATTTTCGGGTACAAATGCTAAAACATCCATCCATACTCTTGCTGAAAGAAAACATCTCGCTTGCGAGTTTGGAGCCAAGCGCTGGAAGGAGAGAGAGGAGATTTATGAAAATATTGTAAGAAAAATAAGGGGGCGCAACATTTTTTTTATAGGGGGCGCAGATACAAAAAGATTGAGAACCACTGGGCTACTGCTAAGGACCTATTTTTTGCTAGTCGAAAATTTGTTACAAAAAAAAACACTGATAAGGGGCCCGAACTTTTTTCCGTCCCGATACCTCTAGGTACGCCACTGGTCACATATTAGGTTTGCTTTACTTTTCTGTTAATGTGTTAATACTTTAGTGGTATTCTTTTGAGACATAATCAGTGAATTAACTGAGGGAAGTAAAACTGATAACAATATTTTGAAACTATTGTAGCTAACTTCAATGTAAATTTTTATTATTATTTCAAATGGCATCTGTCAAGTTTTCACATGATAAAGATCACTTGCAAATACGGGAACTAATGGAAATAAAACTGATTATTTTTCTAATAAAAACCACTTTTGTATTCTGCTACTCTCCATGCGACGTTGCCATTATAAGACAGTAGCAGTCGAAAGATTACCTTAAGATGGTTCATGTTTAGCTTTAACATGCATACGAAAAGAAAACAAATACCGCTAAGCTTTACTACATACTTAACCAAGGATGTATACGAGGTGTCTCTAAAAGGTCTGTACAAAATGCTACCACAAATTTCTTGAAGCAAAATACAACTATCTAAAGCAAATTACCTTTGATGAAAATTTGATTGTAAGCGAGATACAGGGTGTAAAAGTTTCCATTTAATATTAGTTATTGTTGTTTTTATATAGAATGTAGAGGAGCCACATGCAATCGTTTACTTATGTTTAAAATGGTATAACTTTTTGTGCCTCTGTATATTATAGTTTCAGTAATAACGTTCTATTCCCTCACATTTTTTAAATTAAAAAGGCATACCTAGTTAATATCGCTAGGAGGAACCGTTTTTAAGATATTTCAGATTAAAAGTTTTATTTCACCAAAGACAATTGTAGTTTTACTATAGACACCCAGAACAATGCTAAATTTTTGGTCATCAGCTTGGACGCTCGCTTCGTGGAATTTATGAAGCGGGTATCCATCGAGTACACACGTAAGCAGTACGTATAATTTGCCGCTTTATAAATTCAGCCTAGCCAGCGTCCAAACTGATGACCACAAATTTAGCATTGTTCTGGGAGTCTATAGTGAAACTACAATTGTCTTTGGTTTGACTTATATGCTACATACAGGAAAGCACAAAAAGTTGCGAGGTTTTAAAGACATTCAAAGAAGTGTAGGTACTGCCCCTTAATTAACATAAAAATAAACATGCAATATATAAAATTTATGTAAAAAAAACCCCGATTCATAAATTCAGTCAAACCAGCGTCCAAAAATTTAGCATTGTTCTGAGAGTCTATAGTGAAACTACAATTGTCTTTGATTCCACACAAAAAATTTCATTTGTATTCAATCTTTATTTAGGCCAGTCAGGTTTTTCTAAAAGGTCTGAACAAGGTGCTACCATAAAATTCCTGGGCTAAAATGAAACGATCTAACGCAATCTACCATAGTTAAAAAGCTGTTTGGTTGCGAGATACAGAATGACAAAGTAAAAAATAAAATGGTAACTCTAAAGCCCTGTATCTAGCAAACGATCAATTTTTCGACTCTTAAATTATATTATTAGATCGTTGTATTTTGGCTCAAAGAATGAGAAGTACCAATTTATAAGGACTTTTTAGAGACTCTCGGGTTGCTTAGGTAAAGCGTGAAGGAATGCTATTGAAAATTTTTGTATATAGGTGTGGAAACCAACTGGCTGACCATAGGGAAATAAAAGTATAGTCATTATTCATGGTGGGATGTGTGTTGCTTGCATCGTCATCCAACGAACGGCGGAAGCGGTAGGCCGAAGGAAGCCCCTAACTAAAATCAGCGCGTTTGTTGCAGCGGTAAATTAAGGGAATACATAGCAAGTCGGTGGAAGGGATTCAGAGCTTGATTTGTGTATGGTCGACGGTTTGGTTTCCATACCGGTAAAATAAGACGTTTAATCTAAAATATCCCAAAATTAATTTTTCGTAACGATATTTACTAAGTATACCTAATTGCGGAAAGGTATGAAATAATAGGATTTTTTTATCTTTATGCATGTATTGCATACTATATTTTTTCTACCACAGTATAAATTTTATAATTTCAATTTCCTAATCATCCCAAATTACTATTAATAATATTATTTATTTGCAACAATTTCTATTAAAGTTATCCGTAATTACCAAATTTTAAATTTAGTTACA
Source organism: Listronotus bonariensis (assembly GCA_014170235.1). NCBI lineage: Eukaryota > Metazoa > Arthropoda > Insecta > Coleoptera > Curculionidae > Listronotus > Listronotus bonariensis. Next base: position 250,115 of record JACEGR010000112.1, on the reverse strand, counting down.
TATAAGCTTAAAAAATTAATAGCGAAATTTGTAGCAACTGAATCTTTATTTTTATGACAACGTGAAAAAACAGTATTTTTTTAACGCTTGTAAAAATCTTTGCTTTCTATCACTGTATTATATAAAAATTCTGACTGCAGAATTTAGTTATTTGAATTTTAGATAGCTCTTATTTTAGCAATATATAGTAAACCTCTTAGTTATTTAATAATAAACAATTTATAAAGTGATTACAAAAGCTGTTTATATATGTATTTATATTATGTTGTGAGAAAGTACAAATGGATAAACAGAGCCTATTGTCGTGCGATTGTAAACACAATAAACTCTGCGTAATATAATAAGCACACCATAAATTTGGCGACCACCGATTTACTGATATCAAACAATTTCCAATGTGACGGATTAGTTACACTGTAACTTCGGAAGATTTCCCGATGGAATTGCATTCCATTCTGATGCAGAATGAATTTATCAAACCAAATCGCATATACGCGACGTGTTGCCGAGACAATTTATCTTTTTCACTAATACGGGAGGATATTTGTGAATGTCCTCGGTAATTTTAATACAGGTGCTGTGTTTATTCATTATCTGATTAAACCGATTTTCATCATTAATAATTCAGATTAAATCTATTTTGTTTACGCTCGCACCCGTGAAAAATCGTTTCATTTTATTCCAAATTGATTTTCCGTTAATCCATTTTGAACAAAAACTCTGACCATACAATTTAAATATTAAAATGTATGGTTACACATTTATTGGACTTTTCGGTAATCATTTATTTAAATATAAAAATTATTTTATAGTTCATACTTAATGCGTTAAAAATTTGTTATTTATAAATAAATTCTGCTTGTGCTTTAGCAAACATGGGTTTTTCTCAATAGAAATCTTATTTGATCGTAATCAACAGCCAATTTGCAAAAAAATAGCACAGTGCTACGTCTGTTTAAATAATAAATTATGTAAAAAGTATCATCAAGGGAGTACCATGTATCAAATATGAAATACCAATAAAACTAACAGCTATTAAAAATAAATTTTTTCTTGTAAAAGAACCTGTTACAAATAATTTAGAAATGGATAATAAAAATATGCGGAAAAGATGTAAAAAAACGTATGGACTAAAGATAAAACTTAATAAAATTATGGTTTATAATAAAATATTTGTCAAAGTCATACACTAAAGTATTTTGACCGACTTTGTTATCTTTAAAGACTGCCTCCTGAGAGATAGCGAAGTTAAGCAATGCTGAGCTAGTAGCGTAGATAATATCATATTCTGGGCGGGGGTAATGAAATGGATGAAGTATGTTTGAACTTTGTTTTGTATGCCAAAATCGCAAAAGGGGCTAAATTATATACTGATTTGTTTCCATGGCCTACTGCAAAATTTTGGGTATGAAGTATAAAAATTTGTAATTTATGTATTTAGAAAACAATTGACTACCCTTCTGCATTCTACGTAAAGTTATGAAATAATACCGCAAGGTTCTATCTTTATTAATAACTAAAATACCCTGCAGTTGCAACCAAAATGACAAACCCTGTACTTAAGACACCCCTCAGTGCGTTAGTATTAAACCTTTAGCCTTCATGGGCTGTCCCAAGATAAAAAAATAAACAAAAAGTAGTCATAATTAAAAATTATTAAATAAGAACTATATTATTCTAAGAATATCTCTGTTGGTAATAGGTAATAAAACCGCAACAAATGACCTTATTAATTTTATTGAAATATTAAATAGATCGTTTGAGATACTATAGATAATGCCCTAATTCTAAAAGTGATTTAATTATGAGAATGGGTCTGTAAACGTTTTTCTCTGCCATTTTTCACCGGGATGGCAATCTATATTGAAAATACTTAAGCTTTTCCAATTTCTTTATCCCATTAGAAAAATAACAGGAAAACTAGCGACACGAACTGTCTAATTCTCGAGAGTTATTGCTCACCGAGGTGCAATTTAGAAATTTATTACCCTATTTGCATGTGGAGAACTAACTAAGGCATTATTGGCAATACAAGTAAGCAAGCGTGCACCGATTTATGGTAACAGCGTTTTCTATTAGTAGCAAGAAATTATATGGGCTGCAATAACTTGTTGAAAATAACGAAATTGTGTTTAAAAACCTTTGTTAGGGGCGGAAACGATTTTGTGAAATTGGAAAAGCTAACAAGTTGAGGGACAATTATGATGACAAGACTGTCGTTTCAAAACGTCATTTATTTTTTAAATTCGACAACATATTTTAACTAATAACAGTAATAACCCCACTTTAAATACAAACTCCTTGAAACTGTTTGAGAATCAAACTAATTATATAAGTAATCACTTCAACATTCTGGGACCTAGAACATACCAACAATTATTTACAGATAAAGCACCAAAATTTGGATACAAATAAACTTTTTTATTCATGGAACTTATTAATTTTGGTTTGGGCTTAGATAAAAATTAAATTACAATATTAAATACTAAAGTTAGTTGACACGATATCAAAAAGTTATTTAAAAAAGCTGTGTACAATGTAATTCCAACTCGAGGTGCAAATAAGTTTTATAAGAGCTATAGGTACTTATTATAATTCAAAATTTTAACAAGGCATTCCACAGACTGTCCACAGGTAGGGTTAACAAGAGCACAAATGGCCCAAAAATGTAATTTTTTGAAAAAAAGTATTTTTCCTAAAAATTTTTGCTTGTCTAAAAAATAAGATTTACAAAGAAAAAAATGGTGAGTTTGTATACAGGGTTCGCAAAAACTTAAAAAATATATATTTTTTTCCAAGAGTAAACTACCCTTGTTTTTTATTTTTAAGCAAAATAATAGGTCAGAAAATGCTCATGTGACACTATTCTCCTGTTGCCTTTGACTAAACGGGCGGGACCTGTGTTGCAAATAAGACAACTGATATCGCATGCAGGTAAACATGTCTTCTGAGGAGAATTTTGAGATACAGGGCCATAAAAGCGCTTCGTGAGAAACAATGCTTCGTTTTAGCTTACCACCTTGTATTTTACATTCAGGACATTAAGGTTTCATTTGAACTTTGCTCTATTAAACCTCGTGAGCATCTAGATTCTCAACTGTTAGCATCTTGATTTTGAAACACCCTGTATGGTCTAGACCTAGTGCTGCAGAAATGCAATCTGATATCGGATGTGCTTTAAAACGGCTTCTCATATGACTTTTACCATGTATGATGCATTTTTTGGGCCATAAAAGATGTCAAAGAGTCAGTTTTGTGAGAGACAATGCTTTATTCTGCTCAAACGAATTGTCCAGCCTAGTCCCTCCTCTTGCAAGTTCCCAACAGAGCAACTCGTGGTGCCGCGCGTATGCACTCCCCATACAGTTCAACCTCGACAGGCCCCGAACTTAGATTCCCAAAATATTCGCATCGTTCTTTTGAAACACCCTGTAAGGTTCTAGACCTAGTTATACGGAGAGCAATTGCTGCCGGGGAGGTCTTTAAACGGCTTCCCCACACAAATCTTACCAGTGTATAATGTATTCCCGTGTTAACAAGACGTTACCGCGTACCGCTGCTATAGACAACCCCACGGTACGCCCGACGAATTGTCCAGGCTATCAGTCCCTCCCCGCTTGTCAAAGATCCCAACAGCAGAAACACGTGGTCCCTCCGCCTAATAGCGAAACTCGTGGTGCCCGCGCATCCCCATACAGTTCAATTGGACGTAGGCCCTGAACTTCCCATTTCTTGTTCGTTCTTTATCCCCAAAGTTTCAGACTGGATCGGAACTTGCCGCCGGGGGAGGCCTTTCCTTCCCCCAAATCTTCAAGTTTTTAAGTCCCGTGTTAACAAACTTCCCTCCTTACCTCCTGCTTAAGCACAATCCTTTACCCTACTGTTAGTATTTAGGCTTTCAGCCTCTGTGGATTGTCCAAAGATAAAAAAACAACAAAAAAAAAAGTTTTTATTCAAAAGTTAAATATAGAATGGTTTTAAAAAGTAACTTTGCATTAAATGTGTGCAAGATATCACATTAGGTGCCCTTTACAATAAAATTAAGAGCATATTTTTTCCGTCTTTAGCCAAATATTGTGACCATACAATTATATTTACAAAATTACATCGGTTGAAGTCCTGTATATAAAGTTATTTTCGAGTTATTCTCAGATGTGTTTATAAGTGTATAAATTAAAAACTTAACCACGTTTATTGTCCAGTATATGCTTTAAAATGTATCTTAAATAGTAATAAATAGGTATTTTGTTAGTGAAATTATAGGTTAAATACTATTCTTCCATAAGATGCAATTATCAAACTGAACAAATTAAATCATAATAAAACAAGTCATTTATAACCCGACCGTGTAACGGCCACGTGAACAAATCAATCTAAACTATATTTCTTTTCCAATCACAACTTAAATTAATCAACCTAAACGACAGATATGGAGGTCGCCTTACATAAAAATTCCATTAATCAATCATTTAGCTCCATCACAAAAAGAGCTACTAATTTGGCAGAACAGTGTATGCGATTCACTAAATTAAATGTATTTTGTTGATTAAATTGATTAAACCTAAAAATAAAATATATGAGTCTTAATTTATTTGTTACTAAAGTATAAAACAATAATTTCTCGTTATATTGTGCTCAGCTCACAAGAGGTTGCTTAAAGTCCAAGTACAGTGCGTCCAATCTAACTTGTCCACGTTCTTAACTTTAAAAAAATATCCAAAAACCAACTTGTACAGTGATTTATTTGGTTATTTTTTCGGTTATGAAGATTACACAAAACAATTTTATCAACAGAATATATATTGAGATAACTTACTATTTTTAAAATGGGAAAGCTTTACAAAAATATATCTGTAATAGTTTCGGAAATATGACCATTTAAGTGTAATTTTTTTTTATGTAATTTCCACTATACCTACTTACAGGACTAAACTCAAACTGTAGATATTAGCTCAATTAATTAAGCAAAAACCATGGGTCAACCTCGAAATGAGAGATAATGAGCTGGAAATATGTATACATCCTCTTTTTGGCGTTCCTTAAGTTGTGTCAAAAGTCTCATAAAATCTCGTGTCTGCGTCTTTGGTTCTTGGAGGTCAAATGACAAAAAGATTTTTTTTGCGATTATCCTGGTTTCTACTACTCCAATGATGTTTACACTTAGAATCAAAGTTGTAAAGCGTACAATTTGCTACAATTTTTGGGTTAAATATTTTTTTTATGCGCTTAACCATTTTTGAGATAAAGGGCGGAGAGACCGCAGCGATCGGCCATAAAGACTATGAAACAAAGCCAATTGTGAATTCCGACGAATAATACCCTGTATAAAGTCAATAAATTATTAAAATGATATATTAAATAAATATTTTATATTTTTTATTAATTAATACATAGTATTTAATTACATTTCACACATACATAAAAATTTAAATAAATTATTAGTTGGCTTTTCTCCAGAATATACTTATTTATTTAATAACATGATGATTTTTAAGTAACATAAAATAGTTAAAGTGCTACCTTCTTCTGAAGATGACCAACTAGCCTTGAAATAATTTAATTTTTAATTCTACATAACTTAGATAAGAAAAATAATTTTATTTTAAAGAATATATTAGTACTATGGTTTTCTTAAATAATTTACTTTTATAATATTTAGTCCACATAAGCTCCTCAAAATGTGTAAAAAGTTAATTATTTTAAACATTAACATCTATATTTTTAACAAAAGCCAAATAATCTTTTATCCAAGTTGAGATTTTCAGAGATTAAATTAAAATACGAACAATTACTATATGGATGAAAACTTTCATTTACAATTTTTTTTATTGGTAAAGGTACTTAAAGTGTATAATTTACCCGCCAATGGCAGTCCTTTTAGATTTAGATTCTTGGAGAGCTGTTTTTACGATAAGAAAGTCAGCATAATCTTTAACTTATTTGGTTGAGATATTTACAATATTAAAGTTTTTAATAGGCATATCAATAGGTTTAGTTTTATTATTTCGATTTGACAAACATTTTTCTGGTTCATTGAAACAATCATTGTTTCGTCGAAAGAAACTTTATAGATTTAGAAAAAGTTGCATTTTTGTCTCAGCTGTTCCATTGCTGTTATGTTTTTGCAAAATCCGAGTTTTCATCAAATACAACAACCGTTTGTTGCCCAAGATGGCTTTCTAAATGCATAACGTATTTATCTAATACAACGGAAAAAGTATCGTCTTTTATTCAAAGTAATGGCAGGAGGTAAAATTTTGGGCACGCGAGTGTGTTAATGTTTTTTTAATGAAAATTATACAGGGGCCGGAAGAGGCAAGGATGCAAGTTTTAAGTAGAAGACTTTTTTTGCTCTTCAATTTTTACCTCACTCTGAAAAGTATTTCATGGCTTTATGGGATGCCTAGGACATTATTTGAAAGTTTTAAGCTGAAGATCCCTTTTTCTCAAAATTTGTTACTTACTGTCTAGCATTTCATTAGAAAATGTATTTCATGGCACGCGTAGGACATCATTTTACATTTTTGTACACAAATGGCACGTTGATGATACGAAAAGGTTCGCCATCTTACTACACCAGCGTTGAATTTAGGGGGCTTGGGGATAATCCCCCGGAGCTATAAAACTTTTCCCCGGGAAAATTTGTATTACCAAATAAAGTTTGATGGTTGGTCCAACCATAGGTATGAATGTGATCTTAAAGTATAACTTGTTTGTTTGGTATATAAAGGTGAGGACCCTCCCCCCTTCCCGAAAATCTTAAACTTCCCACAAAAAAATCTGCATTCAACACTGTTACACTCACACCAGAAAGGTAATTAAAATAGTATTGTGACAACGTATTTCTTCTGGACCAAATACGTCACCTGGGGTACGTTACTTAGATGAGGTACCCGACACTTATAGCAAAGTCACTATATAAAAATAAATAATAGTTTAAAAAAACTAAAAAGACACGCTTTTATATGCAACCGAACTAAAAATTAGAAAATAATTTTTCATTAAAAAAATATTGTAAGAGTAAAAAGCGTGGGGTGCTTAATATATTAAATGTTATAATTATTATATTTGCCAATATCTATGAGGGAAAAGTTATGAAAAAATAGTAAAATGCACCCCACGCTTTTTACTCTGAAGTGACTAATATTTTTTAATGAAAAATTATTTTCTAATTTTTAGTTCGGTTGCATATAAAAGCGTGTCTTTTTAGTTTTTTAAACTATTATTTATTTTTCATTTTTTAGTTCGATATGCATGTATGTATGTATGTAAAAAATGCTCCAGTTTATTCACTAAAAAATTCCTTTGCCATTTTGTCAAGAGTAGCTAAAGTTCCTGAGAAAAGTTTGGGATGTTGCCAAAAGATGGCAACACAGGTGTTGTTTTTATAATATACAGGAATTTTTTTATCCTGGCGATCCTAACCAGGATAACGGGATACTGTTTGCAGATTATTGCATTGTCATGGGTCCTTAATACGTGTGCAAAGTTTCAAAGAAATCGAATAGCTGGAAGTTGGTAAAAATTAGGCTCAAAGATTCCGTTACATAGATAGATAGATAGATAGATAGTTACAACCCAAGTTAATAAAAGCGTGTTAATAAATAATAATTATATTTCGAACCAAATAAAATACAATTTTACCAGCAAAAAAAAATTCATTTAATAAAACCCTACTTGGGGAAAAGGTTGTTTTTGTGGAAAACGCATCAATTTATCGATATTGAATAAAAAAGTACCTTTTCCAGGTAAGAGTTTATACTACATATATTATTTCGGTGCTAATACAAATTACATTTTTATACACTGTGTTCCAGAATAGGTGTTACAAAAGGACAAATGGACCAAAAATTTTTAAATTTTATAACGAAATTTTGGCAAAAATTGTTCGCATGGTCCAAAACAGATAAATTCAAAATTTTACTTCAATTGGTATTATACAGGGTGAGTTATAACTAAAAATATGAAAATGCTCAGAAGCTAACTGCTTTTATTTTTAAAAATGGAACAATATATAGGTAAATGTTGTAGAGAATTAAATTTTATGTCAAAATTTGAAGAAGCATGAGATTAAAAAAATGTAATTGTCAATTTTTTATAATATCTACGCATTAAAACTTAAAAATTTGCTAAAAGAAGCAAAATTTAAAAGAAAATTTAGAAATTTTAAATATTTTTTTTACTGCCTGCTTTCAGCTAAGTATTTTAAAAACTGTTAATGCATATTGTAAAAATTGGCAAACATATTTTTTTGTACATTAATTCAATAATTAATTTTGACATAAATTTAAATTTTCTACAACAATTACTTTTACAATTTTGTTCTATTTTAAAAAATAAAGGTACTTTACTCTTAGTCATTTTTCATATTTTTAGTTATAATTCGCAAAGTATATTTCCAATCACAGTAAACTTTGGTATTTATCACTTTTGGACCATGCGAGCAATTTTCTCAAAATGACATATAAAAACAAAAAACTTCTGGTCCATTTGTCCCCTTGTAACACCTATCCTGGGACACACAGTATAAAAAAATTACAAAATTATAATTATGATGAAAAAAATCTAATTTTTCCGGTCCTTCAATTTTTTAATAGAACTAAGAATAACCTGAAATAAAGCAAATTTTAATTTTTATTTAAAACAATTTCAAATATAACATAAAAAATTACCAATTATATCCCAATATAAAATAAAACCGGTATTTTCCAAAAATATATTATTTTGATTGATCTTAAACAGTAGAAGAGCTATCGGTCTTTTATAGGTACATACTTTCACCTCACCGCTTTTGCTGTAAGGAATTGTCCAGTATAGTTCATCCACTCGCAACTCCCAACAAAGAAACTCGTGATGCCACACGTATGCAATCCTCTACGGTTCAACTGAACATACCTCAAACTTCCCACTTTGTTCGTTCTTTTATCCCTAGAGTTTCTAGGATGTGGAACATGTTGCCAGCGAAGGTCTTTCCTTCTACTCCTAATTTTTAGGTACTTAAGTCCCGTGTTAACAAACTTCCTCTTACCTTGCTTAAGACAACCACGGTTCGTTAGTATTTAGGCTTTCAGGCTTCGTGGATTAGTAAACTTCAAAACCGTAAAGTGTGTTAATATTGTAATAATTTCCTTGAACAATAAAAGTAAAGAATTAAAGCCCTTTCTGTAATTAAATGGTAAAATAATTTTGTTTTCAGATAAATTGTATTTAAAATTGTACTGCTTTTTAACGGATCCTTTAATGCCCTTGTCCGTTATACTATAAAAGCAGTCAATAATTTACAAAATAATTTATACAGTTGTATCTGCCACTGGTTTAAAATGTAAAACCCTTTTAAAATTGCTGCAATATTTATGCCACATTTGCAAAAACTGATCACTTGCGATGATTTATTTCCATCCAGAATTATGTGTAATACACAGTTGTACAAAGCACCTCTATTAAAAAATGTGTAAATCACTTCACCAACTTTCATTATGTGTTATTTTAATACCTCGTTGTAAACGACCTCCACACCCACCACCTAAACCTTAAATTATGTACACATGTTTAACAATATATCATTTTAAATGTTATACAATGCCATTTTTCTGTCATTGTAAATAACATCAAAGTATTTGCCACTTACCAATGTAACATATCTTAGGACACTCCACAAACAGTGTCTACATTATTTTAAGTGTCTTAAGTAAGGTATGAGAAGTTTATTAATAGGGGACATGTAAACACTAAAACAAGTGTTATACAATGGCCTTTTTTCTGTTAGTATGTGAAAGTATTTTGCCACTTACCAATGTAAGATTTAAAATGAAACTTCTTACATTCGTTTTTTTTTATCTTGGGACACTTTAAGAACGGTTCTTAATTTATTATCAGTTTAAGTTAAAAATTCATTAAGACAGACATACATAATCATAACTTGTATATTAGTTTAGTTTTGACAAAGAAAAAAATAAGCCACTTATTCTGTAACAAAAATGGTTTACATTGTTTTTTTTTATTATTATTATTTAATATCCAGAATAATTAACGTTTATATTTTATTCAAAATAACTGTTAATTTAATTTGGTAAAAATATTATACTTTTTTAAATATTACTAATTGTTTCTCCTTAAAATAATTTCCCAAGTTTTTGCGTATATGCAGGGGCGGTCATATCACCTTTCCGAAGGGGGCACAGGGCCGGCTGGTGGAGTCCGCCCCTAGAAGGAAACAAAATTTTGGGCGAGGTTCAAATTTTGAAGAGCAAAAAAAAGGTCCTAACCTCTTTTTATTATTTTCTTTTACTTCTTAAATACCACCTTAACTAAAACTTGATTTATCTTTTCTTCCTTCCTTTCCACATATCTTTGGAGAGAAAAAAGAGGTTACCTTTTTCTTACCCCTCGAGCCGATCCTGAGGGGGCCATATCATCATTAAATGCCCCTATTTGCGACTATGTATGTAAAAATATATTGGTTACAAAGGATATGACATCAAAGGAGGGGGCATAGCCCCCCATGCCCCCCTTATGACCGCCCCTGCGTATAGGTTAAGAATTACCCTGTATTTTCATTCGTTAAGCAAATGGGTTTAGAGTTTTTTTCTAATTTGGGTATTAGACTAGGTATCAGTTAGTAAGTAACAAAAAAAAGTAACAGTAAAAAAAGGTTTAAAAAGTAACATATGTAGATTCGTCTTCACAAAATGATTGCTATAATTAAATAGGCACTAATTTTTTTCAAATTTAATTCATTTTATGCACAACACGTGTATTTTTAAACTAACCTATTAAAATTTTTTGCATAATGTTAAGAGTTTTTGTCGCACAGGAGTTGTGTAACAAATATTATTTACATTTGCCTTAAATTTTAAGTACACAAATATGCACAAACACACATTTGTTTCCTATATTATTAAACGATTTTAGTTAATTCTGAAATTAAATAGTTAGGTACCAAAACATGCATAAGGGTCTGGCCACACATAATCTTAACGAGCCCGCAGCCTTGCGTCTCGATGGTGAAATGTAGGGGGATACGGTGCAAAAAATATTTGTATTTAATAAAAGTGCAGTAATATGAGCTCGGTATACTACGCTTTAGTAAGAAAATCTCTTTATTTAAACAATTAATGAGAGCATGAAAAGAGCTTCTGATTTATTTTTTAATTAATCTGCCCCACTTTTCTCTATCAATGTGAATCCGGGCTCGGCGCGGTAATGCGCGGTTATGTGTGGCCAGACCGGCCAGACCTTAATTCGTGTTTTAAAAACTTAACCTTATACACGTTCAGCCAAACAGAAATATAAACATGCAATGCGTGAAAAGGAGATGGTCTAACACGAATGCCGGCATGTAAACATTTCGGATAGGATGACTCATCGTGCTTGATTTGTGGTTGCTTCACTGGCCAATATACCATTTATTTTAGCCCAACTTGTATATAACACCTGTACACCATATAGATAATCAACTTTAAACAGTAATGCCTTCATCTGAAAAATAGTTTTAAAGGATTGATGCACATTTTTTGGTACAACAAATTAAAAAACACTACACAGGTACATTTTGGTCAGTACTGTTGAAAGTGAAATACAACTACTAAATTAAATAGATTTTATGTGGTGATACAACTTATTACCAAGTGTAAAAATAAATAGAGTACGCAAAAGCTTTGCATAAGGGGTTGACAATTGTTTTTAGTGAAATTGAAAAAGCTCCAGACGTTAATCAGATCATTCGGCGTGTTGATTGGCGGTGCGAATTCGTAAAATTCATCAGATGCAAATTGACAATATACAAACAATTAGGAATCCCTTGTGCATTAACGTACAATGCCGATTTCATTATTAGTATCAGGAATGCTATTACAGGACGAGTCATGGACAAATATGTCTCGCCAACCCCGCAAATTCAATTTGCACCCCGGCCTCGGACTCGTATTACCAAAAGGATTAAAAACTCGTTTTAAAGTCCTTTATTACACCTCTAACACAATGCCTATTCATACGGGCGCTTATTGGCGGAAGAATGTTCATAAAAGTCATATGAGTTTATTTGAATACAAATGGACCATTTATAATTTCATTTCATTTCATTACGATTATTTTTAATTTTGCTTGACCAGAAAGGCCTTACTACACATTCGGTATTTGTAATTTAGTGAGAGCCGGCGAAACAACTTACTAAGGTGATATTTATATTTTTCGTAAATTTTAATGTCGATTTTGCTATTGTTCCTAGATACATACATACGTTTTTAAAACATTTAAAAAATGGGAATTGCTACTAGAAAAAGACATTTTAAGCTTAGAAATTCACAAGTTTTACAAATTGCTTTAGATTTAGGGGGATGGGGGCAGTGCCGGATTAAGCACTAGGCTAGAGTGCCGTGAAAAAAGACAGGGGAAGTTAACGACGGGGGATAAAATAGGCGGCAGAGTGGAAAGGACCTTTTGCGCTTAAACTAGTCTAGCCTAGGGCGCCCCAAACAGTTAATATGGCCTTGGAGGAGGGTTTAAGAAGATACCTGGTAGATTTGTATTGCTAAAAATTATCCAGTAATTAATGGACTCCTAAGGTGATTTTTAATTTTTTACTACCTACTTAGATAAATATAATGTTTTTAGGAAATAGGTGTAAATACGATGGTAATTTAAAAAAAAAAGAATTCAGTTCAATTGTTTAGTTGCTTATAATAAAAAAACCCACAAAAATAACGTTTTTAAATTTATTATATTTTCTTCGGACATTAAAAAATGTTTTTAAGTCAAAAAGAGACGACTTTCTATGCCTGGGGTGTATACAAAGTTTTGTGTTATACAACGAATAGACTTAACTATACCTGTAATTTTTTTATTTATATTATTTCGAAAAACTTATTCTTGATAAAAATGTTTGCTTCGTTTGAAATTTTAAATGCCATAATAGAAGTCGCAGTAGGATATACAGGATAAAAATAAAATCGCAAAAATGTTAGTCTAAAAAATAAAAAATAAAACGGAAATATATATTTTTAAAACTATCTAAAAAATAGCATAGAAAAATAATCAAAAGCGTATAGTTTTTTTTTCTATTGTTTATGGGTTTAAGGAAAAATTAGGGTTAACGTTAAAAAACAATCTTAGAAGTATGTCTTACAATTTAGTGGAAAAAATAGTTCTTAAAAAAAAATGGCTCTATGATATACAACGGGTTTCAAAATTAAACTGCATATTTAAATAGCATGAAAAAGTAATAAAAACTTTAGCATTTTGTTAAATATATCGCAGTCTCTTGGGAAACTAGTTAAATGCATTTAAACTTACCCTAATAATGTTTGCATATAAAAAGTAAAATAGGTTATTTAAGAGGAAAAACCCATTTATTTTATTTTCGCGATTTCGAACAACCCTGTATATCACAGGGCATTTTTATTGTAGCTTTTAGAATTTTATTGAAAAATATATATTTTTAGGATATTAAAAATAAAAATAAAAATACAGTTATAGTTAAATCCATCCGTTAACACACTGTATTACCCATTTTTCTTGTTTGTAAAAATAAATGTTAGGACAAAATTAAATAAACGTTTGTTTCTAGATTTATTTGTTTTCTTTGAAACCATACTATTAGTATCTGAAGCTTCACCAAGAATTGTCAGAAGGCTGGGAGCCTTACAGACTCCCAGTATTTCACTTCAAGATGGATTTGTTGTTCAAATTAACGAAAATAATTTAAATTAAAAGTATTAATATAAAAGCTAAAAAATTACATCAAATTCAACCAAAATCCAATATAAAAGTTTAGACTGTAATACCTACTAGTAAAATAATTAGTTTTGCTTTCTTATTTTAAATGAGTTTTTGTTATATAGCAGTTTAAGAAAGATGCTGCTTGAGTACAAATACTATTAATAATTATTCTTTGAATCTGTTCTTTTTTGTATTTTAAGTATACACAAGTATAAAATTTAAGTAACAGTATTAATAATTGTATAAATATACTTCTATACTCCATACAGCATTTGTTTATTTTAAAAAGAGAAAAATACATTATTTATCTTTTCACAAGAAATAAACATAACTATGGTTTTAAATTTATCTAAATTGTAGCAACTTTTTTGTGCTTCACTGTATGTACCCCTAAGCAAAAAAGTGCACTCTCCTTATGCTTTTTACACAAAAATGGTATACTTCGTTCAAACCGTTTTCGAGATATTTTCGTTGTTTACTGAAACCAAAAGTATATGAAAAATACAAGTTGCAAGTAGCAGTATTTTTAGATTACATTAAACAACTTAATTAAACGCAAATATATTGAAAACGGTTCCTTGGATCGATTTTTACAAGGTACCTATACCTTCTTTGTGTAGACAGCATAGGAAGGTTCCCTGTGTACAATTTATTGGTGTCTACCCTGTATAACCAATATTCGAAAAATCAATTTTTTATTAGTTTTACAGTATGTTAAAATTATTTACTCAACTTTTAGAACACTCTCTGAAGAAAGATAACACAGCCACACAAATAAAAAAATCCAGCTCCGAAAAAAGACCATAGTTTCTTTATGTTTTTGGGGTCGCTGAATCCGAATCTGGGGCCAGTTTGACCCCATCACAGACAAGGTTATTTGAAGGTCAAATCATCAAAATTCATCAAAAATAGACGACAAATCGGTATTTTTATGTTTTTAAAGTCACTGAGTCTGAATCCGGGCTCAATTAGACCTTATCAGGTCATGGCCAAGTTCAAATCATCAGAAGTTATCGAAAATAGATCAAAATTATGATACCTTAAGGTTTTTTGAGTTGATGACCTTAAAATAATCTAAACCATGACCTAATGGGGTCAAACTGACCCCGGATTCAAATTCAGTGACTCCAAAAACATAAAGATACCACGATTGTGGTCTATTTTCGATAAATTTTGATGATTTGACCATTAAATGACTTTAACCCAGACCTCATGGGGTTAAAACGACCACAGATTTGGTTTCAGCGACCCCAAAAACATAAAGAAAACATGGTCTTTCTCTCAGAGCTAAAACTTTTTTATTCGTGTGGCTGTGTAAGTCACATATATTTAATATTCATTTTTACAGTTAAAGTTTTTCTAACTGAATTTGAATAAGTAAGTAAATCTACGTTATTTCTGTATTTCCACATCGGTAATTTAACCTTTATTGAATAAAATGTTAATTTTCTCTTATTAAAACCATTTTAGATCCTTTTATTGCTATAAAGGTTTGTTGTTACATTTCAAACACTCCAAGGGTTTGTTATGTTTTCGTTTTTGAAGGGCTACTTAATATTCCGTCAGGATATAGAAGGAGTGTTTATTTTACAGATTATCGAGACTTTGACAAGGTGACACATTAAAGGGAGTATCTTTTTTGAAAAGGCATAAATATTGACACTGCGATCAAACTGTTTGTGAAATAACATGCCATAAATTAACTCATTAGGGCAACATCTCAGTGTCTCTGTCTGTAGTTTAAAGCATAATGCTGTTTGGACAAAGGGTCTGAGATGGCTTTCATCCTTCATTTGCATAATACGCAGAGAAAGGCACTTAGTGACTGCTATTATAAATACAAACACGTATCCTGGGTGCAATATTGATTTAACACAACAAATCGTCCCGATACCCATTTAATAATCTCCCAAACCTATTCGTTGACACAAACTACAGTATTGTTATGTAATTGGGACAAGTATTATTTTTTATAGTCCATGTATATTACTCTTAAGTACGATAATCCGTGTTGATTTAAGACACGTAGTTGCAAGTGCATTTTAGGCGCTAAAGCGTCTTTTCTTATGTCTACCACATGTTGTAAATTGGAAAAGAAAAAAAGAAGGATATTAACAACCACTTTGAGTGGTGGTAAAAAATATACATGTAGCTTTTCTTCTATTTTTTCTTGTTTAATCACGAAAAATCTAAAATAAACGTTAATATAAAATTTATTATATATTTAAATTATTATTTTATCAGGATTAATATGAATATAAAGAATCTGAATATATTAACCTTAAAAAAATATTAATAATATTATAAAGAATTGAAGTCGCTTTGCTTTAAACGCATATGTGATTAAACCATAAAAATTTATTTGTTACTGTACAAAAATAAAAATATTAGGTTTTTGGGCTTATTCTGTAAATTCCGTAAGTAAAGACCACGCGTTTAGTAAGGAGGCCACCGACGTCATCATTATCTACGCGAAATCTTCTGTAACTCTCTTTCAATAGCGGTTTCGAGGGTTTCGTGTCGTTACCTAGGAAGTAGGCATTTTAAAGATTTGATTTAAAAAAATAAATACCATTTTAAATACGGGATGAGGGAATAAGAGGAGATTTTGTGCAGAAAATGATGACGTCGTTGGCCTCTTTACTAAACGCGCGGACGAATTACACTTTTTGTATATTAGTTATGGACATATAACTATACAGGGTGATCAAACTTAAGTCGACACTATTGCTAACTTCTTTATTATTGAAGATACGAAGTCGGTTAAATGAGTAAGGTTGTAGTATTTTTTCCGCTTATTAACGTGCTGCCAACCAAAAAACAATTAAACATAGGGCGTTTAACTTATTACAAAAAATGTACTTTTTTGAATGGAATGGATGGAATAAACAGAAAATTATTCTTTTTATCTTTAAAAATGTAAAAAACATTTGCAGTTTAATTTGTTTATCTCCATTTAGTTAATTTGGCACGGAAAAAAGGGTTAATTCAACTTTTGCGATATAGGTAAGTCTATACAGGATGTCCCATCTCAATTTATAAACGAAATTACTTATCCCCTGTACAAGATACAAAAATAAACTTAAAATAAAAAATGTATATTTGGATACACTCTTTTAACTGACATTACCAGTTAATATACAATGTGTCTCAAAAACGGACCTTTTATTGTTATGTAGGTTTTTTTAAATGAGAACCAGTATATTTTAACAAATTTTGACTTTGTATTAAATCCTTCATAAAAAATGTATAACACACTATACGCCAATTATTGCTGGTTTTTAAGATATCAACAGAATGCTGTTATACTGATTAATAATATTTGAAAGTGAAGAAAGAAAATACTATTTTAAATTTAATTATTTTTAAAATATTTTGTCACTGTCAGACTGACAAATAATATAATACAATATAATTAAATAACTTTTATTGTAAGAACCACTAATAAGTAGGTCAGCTATTTATTTTAGATACTTATTTACCTACTTAACCTAAAAACTAGTCATAATTGACAAATTGCTGTTTTTTAGTGCATATAAGTAAGTATGTGTCTAAAATAAACTAAATTGCTGACATACCTCTTAGTAGTTCTTACAATGGAAGGTAATTAATTACATGGTAACATACCTTTTGTCATTCTGACAGTGACACATTTATTTAAAAATAAATAGAACCAAACAATTATTTTCATTCTTTACTTTTGATCGTTAATTAGTATATTAGCATATTGCTGATATTTCAAAAACCAGCAATAACTGACGTATATTGTATTTACATTTTTGATGTGGAATTAAAAACATAATTTTTTTTAAATATACAGGGTGTTTCAAATAAAAAGGCTACTTGATGATAAAAATTATGTTTAATAACTTGAACTGTCAGTAAAAAACATGTATTCGAATAAATATTTTTTATTTTAAGTTTATTTATCTATCTTGTACATAGGCGAACCTATTTCGTGTATAAATAGAGTTGGGACACTCTGTATTTTTTCTTTTTTGTCTGAACCACACCCAGTAACGTGTAAATAATGTCATCCAGAAAAAATCTACAGTTTCACGTAAGTTCCGAACCACATCCAGGGGCGCATTCAGATTCGACAACCTTGGAGTATTTTTTTTTGTGACGTCGCCAAATAAATTGATTTCTTATGTTCAGTTTTAATAAGGTCTTGTTCATAACGCATGTCTTTACCAAGTGTTTACCGGGCGTCAATTCTGAATTCACCCCAGTGGCACACACTGTGGTCACTAATCCAACTACTAATGGGGCTCGGCGTTGCCTAGACGGCTCTCCGCACATGCGTCGGTGAAACAGTGACGAGACCGAAATTTGACGAGCATTCGACAGTATGTACGCATATATTCGTGTTTAAAGTGGCGACAACCGTACTATATTCTCAGCCAATGAAATCTTATGTCGATCGGAGTGCGCCGTTCTCCGAACCGGACCGCGACGGGGCAAAAACTACCCCTTTAGATTATTCCACCGAGTCAAAGAGTGCCGTAATAGAAAAGTTTCCAAAAGCCTGGATCCTACTAAAGATTATTTTACAGATAAGAAATAAAATATTTGGTTGATTGACTTGTTTTGCTGTTTTATTCCAAGCTCTTTCTGTGTAATCTTTTTGCAAATACTCTTATTAAGTATAATTATAAAATACAGGACGTTTTTTAACCTCGTCCACAAATTTAATATTAAACAAATTCATCCTAGGTACAAAAAAATTTCTAGACGTAAAGCTAATTTTCTCGTGTAAAAACTAGACATAATCACAATATGAATCACACACTGTAAAGAAAATACAAAACGTTTGTGAATTGCATTTGTTTACTAAAGCACGCGAATTGCTGAAATCGGACAGGCTAATATACCTACGTGCTGTCGATGCCTGTAAAAATTGCGTTCTCGTCGCTGTTTTACCCACCCATGTGCGGAGAGACTGTTGGCTTTTAAGTGTTGATTACTGACCACCAGGCCACAAAAAGGCAAAAAAAATACGTTAAGTACTCACTACTGAGTACAGTTGAAAAAAAATGTAATAATATAATTAAAAATTTAAAGTAAATAAGAAAAAAGCATAATACTCTTACAATACAGATGTAAACCTTCAAATTCTTTTTACTTTTTGCAACAGAATTACATGTTTTCCATGGTGGTGTTTTAAATACTAAAAATCCAATTTAACTTATCGCACAAAAGTGTCAAATTACTTTTGGAGATATGTTATTGTAGAAGGAAAATACGGCAGCAAATTTTCACCGGAAATAATATTACCCTCGCAATCTTGTGCTTGTAACAATGGAACTACAACGTCCTGACTAAGCGGAAACGATTTTTTAAATATTTCTCTACCAGCTCGTTCGCGTCCAAAACTCTAATTTATAGTTTTAACAGGGGTTGTTTTCGATTCGATTTTCCTCTATTACACATTACATCTTCCTTACAACGTAGAATTGCGACAGTTGTCTTATGAATAAATTTTAAGTAAATCAAATCATATATACGAAATGGTTATTTAATAATACAACTTAACCCTTTCGCTTGTGAGAGAACTTATTTGCCCTATTAGCATATTTATGGCGCAGGAAAATTTCTATTTGATTTTCTAACTTTATTTCGAGTTGTTAATTGTCTAAAACTCCCACATAAATGTTCTTTAAATTATGTAAAATTTATATTGAGAATTTTAGAAAATAGAATACACAAAAACGTTATTAAACAGCTTAATTTGTCTACAGGGTGCTCATTAAGTTGGAAGCCAAAAATTAAATTTTTAAACGGTTTTACTTAGGTTGACCTGTTTATTTGTTACTTATTATTTATTTGTTATGTATTTGGGTCAAATCTAGTAATTGAAATTTGACCCCCTTTCTGACTACCGATCGATCAGAAATTTGGTACACACTCTTTATCTTGATGACAATACAATGGCCGCCGATACAAAATGGCGGAAAACATATAACTTCACTACATCCTCAATATGGGTATCAAATGAAAGGGCTTGATTCGTAGAATAGAGCTCACTTTGAAACAAAAATTACATATTTTTTTCCACAACTACCTTAATATGGGTATCAAATAAAAGAGCTTGATTCATAGAATAGAGCTCACTTTAAAAAAATTAAAATCCAAGATGGTCGCCGCCGCAAAATGGCGAATTACATATTTTCCACAACTACCTCAATATAAAATCGTTGGTTAGTTAGAGTGAGGCAATAAATAAACTTAATACGAATGAGAAGTATCAACTAATAACAAAACTAAAAACTTAAAAATAAATTATATATATATATATATATTTTAAAAATTATTAGGTAAGTGCTAGCCACAAGATTGCACGAATCTTCTCATTAATCTGGGGTTTGATCAGACAAATAATAAAACCGTTGGGCCTAGTAAATATTATTAAATTTTAAGTGCCCAGCGATATTATTATTTGTCAGATTAATACCCCAGATTAATAAGAAAGATTTGTGCGATCTGGTAGCTCGGACTTACCGAATTATTTCAGCTTTTAGTATAATAAAACCGTTAAACATTAAAAAATTAAATTATTTAATATTTATTATTTTTACAGAGACGTTAAAATAAGCCTTTAAATATGTAAAAACTTTTGTTTTAATTTAAAGGCCCTAACTTTTATCCGTAGGTTTTTCATATTTACAAAGATTTTTTCATTCTATAAAAATGTCTTTGTAAAAATATAACTTAATTGTTATATCTGTAGGTTCACCATTTAAAAACTGCCCGCCTATGGCTATTTTCCGATTAAAGGTCTGGACACACATGACCGCAACGAGCCCGCAGCCGTGCTACTCGCTGGTGAAATGTAGAGGGATGCGGTGCAAAGAGTTTTGTATTTAATAAAATGAAACCGTTATTTTTTTACTATTTTTGTACCGTCATATCCCCCTATTGATCTTTTGACCCTATGATTATAAAGTAAACTACCCTTTATTTTAGACAATGAATCACCTTCTAAACTTTTTTGCAAAAAATACAATGTTTAACAAAATAAAACATCAAAAGTTATGTGCCTAAATACCAAGTTATGGGCTTCTATTTAAATTTTTTTATTTATTTATTTATTTTAAATTTTATTGTATTATTAGATATGAGGGTCCTTTACTCTTAAGCAGTTTTTAGTTTTTATCACCTTCTCTGTATATTTTACAACTTTTAATTAATAAAAAAAACTACTACTACTACTAATACCGTTTGCACCAACTTTTATAAAAAAGAAAATTGCAAATAAAATCAAATAATCTTTAAAATCACCCTGTACTTGTGTAGGCCGCACCAATTTACTTCAGTTAAATCGTTTTTTTCCTTCTTTACCTTACCTTTATGATACAGGCATAGGGGATATTTCATTAATGGTTGTAAAGTTGAACCGTAGAAAATTAGGGCTCATATGGTGTTAGAACTAAACGGTGCATGTGAAAATTATGTGTCATTAAACCCGTTTTAATCAAATACGTTCATCAACACCTGTCAAATACTGGAACTGTAATTCTCCCTCTCATTTTTAACGTTATCTTTTATTTATTGTTCTTTTTCATTTCACTCTTATATTTCGTAAATTTAATTAGTCATTAATTAGTTCTATTTGGTTGATTAAACTTTGTTTGTTGGTTAGTAAAAGCTTGAATAAATTAAAAGGTAATTGATTATTAACTTATTTAAACCTTTTTTAAATATATTTGTTGTAAAAATAGCATAATAAGAAAACACAACACCCAGTAAAATACCTGGGTAATTTTTATGCATTTTAAAAATAGTAGAATTTTAAAGCAGAATTTTGCAGAATGTATTTTAGTATTTAATATGCAAGAACACTGTTTGGTAATAAAAACATGTGTACCAAAAAAATGTAAAAGTATTTTTGCTTTAGAAAAAATATTTTTTTAAAGATGTTTCTTACCTTTGATCAAGGTTCTCTACTAATTTAGGCATTAAGAATTAAAAGTCATGTAAGAATGATATATGATTACTACTTTAAGATTTTAATTTAAAGAGTGTTTTTTTAATAGTGTAGGTTCGACAGTTGTCTAATAACGAGTCGTACAGTGTAGCGAGCTTATGGGACTGTTACTTTGAATAAAATTATTATATCCACAATTAATAAAGGTAAACATATCAAATATGATAATTTTGTAAAGCTTCTTGAACGATCTTTATAATATAGCAATATAATATACAGTCAAAAAGTTAAATAACATTCAAAGTTAGGTAGTGATACAGGAAAAATATCTAAGTACAAGAAAAGCTTAGTTCTTATTCCAGCAGTATTCTTGTTTCGAGTAAGGTTGATCAGTAACAAAATAAAATAGTTATTTACCATGGTATTTATATTTTAACCCACACGCTATGTTATATTAAAATGCGCAAGTTAGCTATGGAAAAACGTTGTAAGTTCCAAACGTCATATCAATTTTTTTGTTGAAATATTCGAAAGCCTAAACTATAAATAAATCGTTATGCTTGTTGCAGAGCGTACACCAAAGTGGTGTGCGTAAGTAGAAAAGTAGCAAATAGCACGCGTCTAGCATGTTACTTTAAATAGAACCAATGCAAACAAATGAATCAGCGCACATATATATATATATATATATATATATATATATATATATATATATATATATATATATATATATATATATATATATATATATATATATATATATATATATATATATATATATAATACTGTAAAACCAGTCTGAAAACAATTTAAGTAGTAGTTATTTACATATTGTATGTTGAATTAAAATTTGTACAATTTTAGTCTTAACAATTAAAATAACAAATAAAATATTTTATTAAATATTAAAAAATTTGAAATATTTTAAAATAGCGGTAAGCCCGAAAATAAAGAAATGGAATGTAAAATGTGGATAATAAAAAATAAATAGCTATAGGTAATGGGTAATAAAATTTGACATTGTAAAAATAAAAGCTCTTCGAAGCGACACAATGTTGTATGTATTAATATGTTTTGACAAAGGCAGGGGCATGCACCGAAATTTTATGGTGATTGAAGAGCGAACTATGTCAAGCCACTTAGCATGCAAACCTCGCTTTATGGCTGAGCTTTACTATCAAGCCGTAAAATATTTCAAACGTATTTAAATGAAACTTTTAATTTCCCCATAAAAATCAACTAGTGTAATGCCAGTTTTGATTTAAGTGATGCTGAATAATACGCCCGCATACTCTAAACGAGTGCGAAATCGTTCCGATCTCTGATGATCCACTTTATTCTTATGTCATCTCTTTTCTTCAGGGACTTTTTACAATCGGGTATACGACCCTTTCAAGTGTTACTCTTTTCTTTCTTTAGTGGTAACTATCTCCATAAACTCTCCGATAGATCGTATAACTTAATGATTTCATAAACTCTGCACGTGCAATATCAATATTCCGTCCACTTAAGAGTTTGACTTTTATTTTTCTGCTTATGTTTATTGTTTTGATGTATATCTGTTAACTTTTTGTATATAAGGAAAATATTTTATTAAATTAATTGCATTTGTAAAAAGTATGCTTAATAATATGCAACAAGCTGTCTGTTGCCATGACAACACGTTAAGGCGCCGCACCGGCTTTGTTTGGGACTCTTGCATATTCACTTTACACAGCTTACCCATGTTTTTATTAGCGTCTTTGTTTTCAGTTCAGTTTAAAATATTTTTCGTGAGAATTAAGTTACTTTTTACGTAGTTATTTAATTTTACTAAATATGTATTTTACTTCTAGTTAGTCTCTTAGAAGAAATACTGCATATAAAAAGTGATAAAGGTTTACTAATATTAAAAATTGTGCTAGTTCAGGCCAAGTGTCTATACGGAAGTTTAATAAACAAATTTATGAGAAAAAATTGTCAATTTGTGGATATGTGAAAAAAATTAATACCTACAGACCTACATATATCGTTTGTATTATGTATGATGCATTTTATTTATTTGCCTTTCAATGTTGACCCTACCTATTATGCAACCCAAAAACCGTTTCTTTTTAAAGCTTTTTAACAACTACAACATACAACAATTGTATGCCTTAATCATGTCACTTTATCGTAGCACTTTTTAATATAATATTTCTTGCACAGTTGAATCTACTGTTAATACATAAAAAATATTTAATATCCAATAAAATGATGGAGAAAGACATAACAACAACACAAATGAATTCAAAAACAAAAAAGTCTATGCATATATAATTCGTATGCATATATTTGCTAATAAGTCAATTAGTACATCTTTGTTAAATTCACTTGTTTTGCAATTCTATTTTATATTAAGCGGTATTAGCTAATTTTTATAAATGCTCTCCGCTAACCACTGCGACCGACAAAATAACCATATAATTTGTCAGCCGTTGACGGTTTTATACTATATGGAACTCTTTTGAACTTTCTTAAGCGCTCATATGTGTTTTTTCCACTGATCTTGATGGATTGCCAATGTTATTACCTGCGCGAAACAAAAGTTACATTTCAAGGGCGAAAAAACGGGTTTGTGCACAAGCAAATCAAGGGTGAACGCGCCTGGCGCCAAACAGACTATCCGCATTATCGGAAAGAATTTGTCGATGGCATCCTGGTTTTTGTTCAGAGTACGGTAGCTTATGAGGCGTCACGGTCAGACCGTGGTCGGAAGGTACGGAGTGCCGGTGTTTGTATTTTGCCACGGCTCTTAGTACGCATGTTCGTCCACCCATCTATTTCTTTACTACGCGAGGTCTTACAAATCCGACAAAATGCTTCTTGCCACTGCGGATCTAAATGTAGGTTATCTATAGTTTTTCCTTTAGTTTAAGGCATTTGGCATGGCCACATAAACCCCAAATTAACCTAATGCCTAATAACCGTTATTTGACTCAAGGGTATAAAGAAACGTTTGTTTGTTTGTTTCCAAGTATTTTTCATTTTATAGAATTGAAAAAGAAAATAATATCAAATATCCCCAAAGGTTAAACTAAAAGTAAACACATGTTTTATTAGAAACCTTAACAAAAATTTTAAAAAATACCCAACTCTTTGAAACAACTGGTAAAATAGATTTTTATATATATCCTTAACCTTAAAAAGTCAATTTAATACATAATAGTACGTAACAAAGATATCTGGCTTTCTCAGTATTGTGAAACCGGTGGTGGTAAACGGGGCGCAAGGCCTTCACTAAAGTTGTATTGAACAGGTAAATGGGGCGCAGGGATCTTGGGGTCAATAAAATCGTATAGGTAAACGGGGCGCAAATGTTTTCTTTAAAGTAAAGGTATCGAAATAAAATGTTGGTCTATTTTTAAAAATTTTATTAATTGCGAAACATTTATTGCATCACAAAATATTTACATTCTTTGTTTACTGTCTTTGGAAAATGTAAAATTTTTGTAGGCTATTAAATCTTTTCCACTCACACTTTCAATTACTGATACGGACATTTTCTCACTATTAAAATCTTGAGCGGAAATCTTTTCGCACATCTATTTACTATTACAATGAGAACTGAACTGATTAAGTGGTATACAAATTATTGGTGTCAATTATAGGAATTCTTACCTGCCCTGACCCACACCCCTCTCGGGAAGGGCTGGCGCCCCATTTACCTATGATATAAACGTAACCTTACAGGCGTGCAGGTAAAAAATATATTTTCGCGCCCCGTTTACCTCCGTCCTGTGAAACACTGCAGGTCCGGTACACATCCCAAATTAAAAACACTATAAAATGCGTTTCAATGTAACAAAGGCGATTGATTGATCAGTTAGCAATAAAATACAATAGCATAAAATTTCTATCGGCATGGCTTTCAATTTGTATTACTGGACAGGGTGCTACTTATACTTCCAGTAACACTTTTTCTTGTTGTTGGTGAAAGTGAAGTTATTTTAGGAAATTTCTGTGTGCCAGAAAAAAATACAAAATAAGGGTTTTAAACTCGGTTTTAAATCATTAAAGCCTTTTTTAAAGCCAAGGTTGAATTTTCAATTTACAGAATATTCACAAAATAAACTTTATTAAACCTATATGGCTAACTCCTTACAGTAAGTAAATAGTCCCCCCTGCCAACTTTTGTCCCTTAATTTTTTGTTTATAAAAGGTATAACTAAGAGGAGAATATTAACTACTTTTTGATGTAAAGAATGATAGTTGCAACAATCAACATGGCGGATGGGCGCCATCTTGGGACAAAAAATAAATGAAAAGGGAGTCTTGTAAAACATTATTTTTAAGCTTCTGGTGAGTATTTTATAATCCTAAAATATAAAGTCAACACCCACAAAATGGCGGTACTTTAAAAATCACCTAAATACGCCATTTGGATGGCCATATTTCCGAAACTTATAAAGTTAGATGTACATAATGTGGTATTTTTTAGAAGCTCTTTTCAATAAATTTTCCAGTGCTGATACTGATAATATATATACAGGGTGGGGCAAAAGTACCTTTTTTTGATAAAGTACTTTTTAGATATATTTAATTAACATTAAAAAAGATCTTTAAAAGAGATTTACGAAAATACCATATTAAGTATATCTTATTTTATTAGTTTCGAAAATATGGCGATCCAAATCAGAAATTTAGGTTATATTTAAAGTACTGCCATTTTGTAATAGGTGAAGATATTGACTTTATAGTCTAGGATTAGAAAGTACTCGTCAGGGGCTTTAAAATGGCATGCCACATACCCTCTTTCTATTTATTTTTTTCCTAAGATGGTGCCAACAGCCATCTTGATTGTTGCAACTATCATTTTGACGTCAAAAAGTAGTTAATATTATCCCATTAGTCGTACCCAAATTTTATATGAAAAGAATTAAGGATACAAAAGTTAGCAGGGTTCGTAAGCATACCTGTTTTGCGCATTTAGAGATATATTGAAAGGTTCTATAAGCATTCGTTTTTTTTTGTAAATTAAGAAAACAAACTTGACATTGGCACCGTATTAGAAATAGTAGTTTTTGCAAAAGAAACCCTTCAATTATATTAGTAAGAACAGTGGCGTAGAGTGGACGAATATAAACGTGGGAAATGTGCAATATCGTAACAGCGAGGCCCTTTTTTCCTAAGATCTATGCAATAAGTAAAAAGTAGAAATGCAAATAGACATGCAAAGTGCCAAAATATATATTTTTTCTTTTTTGTCCATCAATTTGTTCTATGTGGCAGGTAGCAGCCCCCATATTCCACGTTAAAATCACATTATAAATGTGAGATGAAAATAGGCCGTTTAGACCTGGTAGCATTGCATTTAAAGGGGTCTTGAGAGGTCCCTTTAAGTTCAAGGCTGTGGGCGACCCGCCACTACGCCACTGAGTAGAAAGAAGCACTTTTGTTGATACATGTAGTGTCCCATTTTCGCCGCTCTCAACGGATATATCCGAAGTTATTATTAGTGTTGTAAAAAAAAGTATTATTAGCAATATGGGCCCTTTTTGGATCAAACCTAAAATGGTATTAATAAAATTTGAAAAATTTTCCTTGGTTTAGAGATACGGAAAAATAAAAAAATATGTTAGTTTTAAAATGACCATATACTTTCTCAGCTAAAATAGATATGCAAAACTTTATCTTTACGGGTTTAGTCCCAAGAAACAACCAAAAATGCAGAATGCGTATTTTTTTTGTCAGAAATATGCGTTAAAGTGCTGCCTGGAACGCCACTAAACTTAATAAATAATGTAATCAAGTCAGGGCCACATTAGCCCCTTAATATTATTATAAAATGTCCATATTACAATAATACTGAGTAAAAATATTCAAGATAATAATGAAAACCCATTTTTCGCTAAATTTTCCTATTTAGAAACAAAAATATATTACAAAATGATATTTAAAAAAGTTATTTAGAAAGAAAAAGTATGGTTAAATACTATAGGGGTCGTCCATAAATTACGTGAGGCATTTAGGGGGAGAGGGGTTCAGTTGAACCTCACCCTGGGGGAGGGGAGTCTCTGCAAATATTACGTAATTTTTCATTTTTGTAACGAGATTTGGTGTCACAATTGGGTCGAGGATCTTTTTTGCTCTTCAAATTATTTCCACGACAAAATCAATAATATTTTGGTTTAAACAGAGGTGCCTCATTAAATTATATAAATTAAAATATCTCTCTTAAGATTAGGGGAGGGGAGGGGAAATCGGGGCTTAAACCAAATTCACCTAGTCTCGCCAGGAGGGAGGGGGTGGTCGAAAAATTGAAAAAAACACCTTAAGTAATTTATGGGTGTCCCCTAAATCATAGCCTTCTATTTGCATATTTATTTTTTCTTGGAAAGTAAATTACTTGTCCTGATATGTACAATTTTGTTTGAATTTTAAATTTCATGGCACACTTGACGAAAAGTGACAAAGTCGCCTAGCCCTCTTTTTATTAAAGCAGAAAATTCATAACAACCTTTTTTATTTAGTAAAGTTTTGACAATCAGTTGGGAAAGAAATATACAGAGTGTTTAAAAAAAGTGTTTTTTTTTCAATAAATAAGAAACGCAATGTTTACAAGGAGAATAGAAAAGGATAGAGAATCAATTTCTAATCAGAAAAGGGGCACAATTTGAACCTCGTTCTACGGGCCTACAAGTCATGCGCACAAAGAAAATTGTCATTAATTTTTTTAACAACATTCTGTAACACCTTGAATATGTCATTTATTAAACAAAATAGAATATAGCACTAGGGGTAGAAGTAAGATATGTAATTTTTTGGTTCCAACAGACTAAGCAAACATTTTTCTTAAAAACCGTTTGTTTTATCACAAAAATGCAAGGAACCAAATTGATTGATTTTTCTATCGCCGTCATACTGGTGTACCTTAACTTTTAAAAAATTGATCATACACATTAATTTTAGTCAACAGGCTTTACCCCCATTAAAACTTCTCTCTGCTGGGAGAAAATTTAATAATTCGAAAATTGGGATTTTACCTTTTTTAAGACAAACAATAAATTCAATTCCTAAACCGATAAAAATGTGCAAATTTTTGTGCTATTTGATGCGAAAATGTGGACAGTTTAAAATAAAAGTTTTTTTACCTAACATACGATGACTGTAGCTTGAAGCAGGTTTTTGTTTTGAGTTTATAGGACTCTAATAATAAGCCCCTAAAATATTTGTACTGAATTTTTAATCGCCCCATACCCCCTATTTAATTTTAATAATGCACTTGCACATTTTGTTGCCCACCCTTCAAACTTTTCTGCCGGGAATTGCCCAACTAAAAAAAAGCTGGCGCCGCCACTGCGTTTGACAACTCTTTTCCCCTGTTCTATGCTCATTGAATGTTTATTGTTGGCAGAAATTAATCAGTGTCTGCAATATTAAAAATATTAAAGAAGTTAGCATTAAGGCCGACCTAAGTTTATTCATCCCTTATTTGTAAAGTAAAGATTCAAACAATTATATTTCTTTCCTCATGCGAGAAAAGTTGAAATATATTGCATGAAATAAGTTTCTACTTTACACAACGGAGGACAAGGTTTGATGCACCGATCATATCTTTTGCAAGGGAATTGCAACAGAGAAATGACGCGTTGCCATGACTACCAGACAAAGCAAAGGCATTCAGATGTGTAAGTTAGTGGGTATATAGGTTATCTCAATACCTAAGTGGGAAGAGAATAAAGGTTCTGACAAGGGAAATATCAACCCTTAGCGAAGTATTCATTTTTAAGCAACTAAGCGAAAATTATTATGCACTATAATACTGTGCTATATACGTGTATTGACTTTTTATAAACACTTTTAAAAAAATGAAACCGGAATAAAAATAATTAAAACTCACTAAAAAGTTTGAAATAATAAAAAAATAAAGTCTGGTAATACCATATGGTATTAAAGTATAAGAAGCTTTTGCTAATTTCTTTATTAACATTTAATAGTTTAGCGCTTATGTTAATACCCGACTTTATTTATTTATTTATTTTTTTATTTATTATTTTTAACTTTTTAGTGAGTTTTATTTATCTTTTTGAAGTTGGTTTAATTTTTTATTTTGCGTTTTTTATTTTATTATCCGCTTTCTAATTTATTATTATTACTATTAAATTGGTAGACATATACCTACACTAAAAACAAGTTTCTTGCCATAGGTAGGTATAAATTATTAAAATAAAAATTATATCTACTATTTTTTGGATTGAAGTGATTATATTTTTAGAACTATAAAAAATGGACATATGTGGTATTTTTATAAAGCTGTTTAACATATTTTTTGAAGGTGACATTAAAAAAAGTTTACCTCTTTGTTTTTTTGACTTTATGAAGTTTATTTGTTTTTTTATGCTTAAAAGAAAATAGATGACAATCTTTTCAACTTTTATACAAGAATTTTTTTGTCCTTTTTCGTTATCGTTGTAATTGGTTGGCAAAATATATATATATATGGTCTTTCAACTAAACTCTGTACTTGGCTCTCTAGTTATCTATCTGATCGACGTATATCAGTTATTGTGGACGGCCATTCTTCAAGCTTTCTACTTGGTGAAAAATGCTGGAGTCCCTCAGGGCTCAGTTCTGGCACCAACATTGTTTCTTCTTCACATCAACGACCTTCTCTCGTCCACAACTAATTCCATTCATAGTTTCGCCGACGATAGTACCCTTCACTCCAGTTTTCAGGTTCCTAAACCCATCACTAAACCTGACTTGGAAAATAAACGCAGAGCGATGCAGATATCTCTTTCGCAGGATCTTAATTTAATATTGGATTGGGGCGCCAAAAATCTCGTCCATTTTAATGCATCCAAAACACAGTCATGTTCCTTGTCGCGAAAAGAGTCATCAAATACTCATCCTCTACTTATGAGCGGCCAAGTTCTACAGAGCAAAGACACCTTTAATCTCGTGGGCGTCACATTTGAAAGTAACCTTAACTGGTATAAACACATTGTATCTATAGCCACGGCAGCTTCAAAAAGCTTGGATTTCTCTTTCGAGCTAAAAAGTATTTTTCCGCTTCTAATTTATACACTTTATATGTGTCCCAAATCCGACCTCCCTTGGAATATTGTTCTCATATCTGGGGCATGGCGTCCCCAACAACCCTGAGCATTCTTGATTCTATTCAAAGAAGAGCTATTCGTCTCATTAATGATCCTTCACTTACAGAAAGGCTTCCCTCTCTTGCCCATCGTCGGGCTGTGGTCGATTTATCGCTTTTTTATAGGTACTTCCATGGCTTCTGCTCTGAAGAATTGACCAGTATAGTTCCTCCACTCACGGTTCCCAACAGAGAAACTCGTGGTTCCGCGCGTATGCATCCCTATACGGTCCAACTGGACAGGCCCCGAACTTCTCACTTTGTTCGTTCTTTTATCCCTAGAGTTTCTAGATTGTGGAACCTGCTGCCCGCGGAGGTCTTTCCTTCCCCCCAAATCTTCAAGTATTTAAGTCCCGTGTCAACAAACTCCCTCTTACCTCGCTTAAGACACCCACGGTACGTTAGTATTTAGGCTTTTAGCCTTCGTGGTTTGTCCAAAGATAAAAAAATAAAAAAATAAACCTGTACATAAAAAAACATATTTGTACATCTAACGTTTTAAAGAAGGTAACATTTTTGAGACACGAAATAATATCCCTTGCAGGTGTATTATAAAATATTTTCCCATTTTTTTCCCGTAAAAATGTGGTCAGTTTAGTCTTTTACCACATCGCATTCTTACTATTGCTCAATCGTCCTGCATACCCCAACAGAAGCTAAAATTATTACTTTAGATTATCTGTTTCCATTTCTGATCCCACAGACGCCTGTCTCTGCACCATTGCAGTCTGACCGCCTGACCAACAGATTTCCTTTAAATTAGCTCTTTTTAATATATAAAATGTTTTTAGAACTAAATACAAAATAAAATTATATTTTTGGGCAAATACTATTTTAAATTTACTTTTTAAATTATATTTTAATAAAAAAATACATAGATATTTGGGGATACTTTCTGACAAACTCATATATATTTTTCTGCAAATTTTACCTCTAAATCGCAAAGCTTTGTTTTTTTACCAATTTAATTAGTATTTTATTTAAAATTTTAAAATAATAAAACTCATACCGGTTTGTTATTTGGTTGTTTGTTTTACTGAGTCGAGGACTTTTAATCGAAAAGTCGTTTTATTTACCCTGAAATAATAATAAAAGCCCTATATAATGAGCAATTAAAATAATGATGTATAGTCTGTTAAAATATTTTTTTAAAGTAAGATAAATAGGATAAAACTCTAACCTATTAGTCAAGGCCCTAAGGTCACGAGTTTTCTTTTAATGCAAACACAGAAAAGTAATATTTTTTTATTTTTTACTATTTCTAAATTATTGTGGGTGACTGATGACGAAATGGAGTTATACCGAACCGTGTACACACTGTCGATAGCAAGTCCGAACTTAAAAATATTCTTTGAAATAAATATTTTAGAGATTAAGTTGAAAATCTGAGTAGCGGACCGTGATGAGACCGAAACCACGTTGATGACGTTGGTATAAACAGCCTTATTGCTTTTCTAAACTATATTCCTTCACTTTTTATTTTCTATTTCACGGGCAATTTGTAAAAACCATGCCAGGAAAAATCTTCTGTTTTTGGGGCATTTATTGAGCCATTTTTTTCTTTTGAACCAAAGCCCTGCTTAGCAAGTCGGCGACCCATCGATACCAACAATTGGTAATCAAAAGAGGCCAAGTTTTGTAAGTAAGCCGAATGAGGTTAAACATTCCGGTTGAGTACCTTCAATGTGTCGAAACCTATTTTGCCGTATGCGATGGAGCATTGTCATAAGAAAATATGATGATATAGCATTGCCTCTTTTGGTATTTTGGCCTTCTTTCTTAAACAGTGAATGGTAATTAATTTGTTAGGTATTATTGTTAACGTTTAATACTAAACGTAAGAGCTTATAGCAGACCAGATTTTTCTAATACCTATAAAACACCAAGCATCGTCTTTTTGCCAAAGAAATTCGGTCTTGCGATTAATCCATCTACGATTTCTTAGTTTTGGCATTTTTAAACTGAATTCACTTTTAATGCTCTGTTACTTTACGATGCAAAAACGACTTTCTTGTCTACCAAGCGACCACACAATTATCTAATGCTGTCGGCGAATCCTCTTTGCTCGGTATACATTTTGACATATTGAACACAACAATATAAAACAATGCACATACTTTTTAGGCCTATTATTAGTACACGTCTGAAACTTGGCAATAATACCAGAAAATAGCCCAATATTAAATCATTAAGTATAGAGAGTTGCTGCTTCTTCTGTTATTTAAAATCCACATTTCACACTTGTACACCTGTTTGATGTAAATCAAGTCATATAATTTTATTTAAACGAGGCTGACATGATTATACCCAAAACAAACCAGAACCACCATGAACACTGGAAGGAATGTGCAAGGGGTGAAAAAGTAAGCTTTGTTGGGTAAAAACCGTTTATTTTGACTTTTCAAAAGTTTTTGCACCCCCGTGGGTTTTTCGTAAAAAAAACCGTGTTATTGAAAAAAGTTTTTTTTTTTTTGAAAGCTAATTATGATACATTTTATACACATATCTTTTGCAACTGCACAAACCCTATCAAACCTACACTTACAGAATTTTTGTTTAGGGCAGTTAGCTGTATTTTTTTTGTAAATTCTCTAAACTTTATATCATATAGCCAACCTCTTTAAAATACGTAAATGTATGTATAGCTTTATGTCAAAAATAAAACCCTTTAAGTCAAAATAAATGTCGAAAAGCATACGTCCCTGGACGTCCGGTTGTGGGCACGTTTAAATCCGGAGATCCGTAGTAGGATACGGGGATGACGAAAAACATGTGCCGATAGCGCTGCTGAATTATTGATGTCCACTCGGCTTACGAAGACAATTTGATATATTGTACCAATTTGAAATTGGAACCACTAAATACAGCTGCAACACCTCACGAATACGAGACTAAGGGGAGCTGAACATTGCAATAAATGCGGTAAGATATACTTAAAAATGCATAAACATTTGGTTACAAAAAAGCTAACAGATGTGGATATTATAATAAGAAAATTTCTGGTTACAAAAATAGCCCTTATTTAAGCTGCAGTACATTTAAACTTACCAATAAATGTTAAACTAACTGCAAAAATAAATACCATTAAAAGCGGGAAGAAACATAGAAGCCATCCTTTTGCAGTAGCAGAGCTAGATTTTTCTTTTAAAGGTCAATTTTTAGTATACAGGGTGCTCGGAAAGGTGATGTCATAAATTATAGGGGTGATAGAGCGAGCCAAAATAATGTTACCACTTCATATAAAAAAGAGTTCTATCTCTCTTCATTATGGGGATATTGACCGTTAAAATTAGAATTTAAAAAATATATTTGAATAACAGCTTTGGAACTGTCACCACAGTACCAATGATTTTTAGTCAACTAAATAACCTTATAGTAATGCTTCTTTCTATAGGTAAACGGCTGTTCAGTAGGCCTGGATTATACAGGGTGAGATGATCTTTATCATTTAATGTATGCATTGTTAACACATGTGACAAATTTGACATTTTGCCTTAACCGTTTCATTCCTTCATCATTTTTGTACAAAAAAACTTATTTGAATCGATATATTGGACCGTTTTTAATAAAATCGCATTTTAAATCCAGACACACCCACATTTTTTATGTAATAAAAACTCAATTTCCTAAAGAAAATTATTAAAATATGGTAAGAATATAAAAAAATAGGTTTTTTTCTGTATTATATATAATGTGTAAAAAGCTCGCAAACATTATTTTAAATAATTTTACCACATTTTAATAATTAAACAAAAATTGATTTTTTTATTACAAACAAAATGCTGGTATGTCTGGATTTAAAATGCGGTTTTATGAAAAACGGTCGAAGATGTCGATTTTAATAAAGTAGTATTTTTCTAAAAAAGATAAGGGAAATTAAACGGTTAATGCAAAATGTCAAATTTCCCACCTGTGTTAAAAATGCATCCATAAAATGAAAAAAATCGTCTTAACCTGTATAATCGCTACTTACTGAAGAGCCGTTTACCTATAGAAAAAAGCATTACTATAAAGTTCTTTGGTTACCCAAATATCATTGGTACTGTGGCAACAGTTTTAAAGTTATAATATATCTCCCTAACGAAGCGCAATAGAACTTTTATTAATATAAAGTACTAACATTATTTTGACCTACTCTATCACCCCTATCATTTAGGACCTCACCTTTCCGGACACCCTGTATATTCGTCACGTTCCCTTTGCATCAAATATTATTACACGCAAATAATATACTATATGTCCAGGTGGTACTTATTTAGGGTATTTTTGGATTATTTTTTCACGGTAGTTCTAAATAGGTTCCAAATATATTTTAAAAATCTTGCCAAATTCCATCTCTTAATTTTGAAATTAACCCGGTCCCACGACAGCCAAAATGTTCTGAAATTTACATGGAAAAGTTCTGTTACTACTTTGGATATATAATTCTTATTGCAAATTTAACGCTCTAGAAAAAGGTCCCTTATGATTTTTTGCTAACTTGATTGTTTCAAAAACAGAGGTATTCGATATCAAAATCATCAAATAACAAAAAAAACCTTTATTATTAAATAAGCCTATAAGCCAATAGTCTGCAGTGCTAATTTTTGTATCCGTCTATCCCCATTTAAAACAACAAATTTACCAGCAAATAAATCTAAAAAAATCATTAATTTTCTTTGCACTGCAGTTAGGGCAGCCATTTTTTTAATTTTAGTTCCTATGTTCTAGAAAAAAAAATAATAGTTAGTCCGTTACGCCTCTGAATACTAATATTGAATTTTGACCATAAGAGAGTCTGCTTCTGCCACACTGGCACTGTGGCGTCAAGAATATCGGACCA
This sequence comes from Listronotus bonariensis, assembly GCA_014170235.1. NCBI lineage: Eukaryota > Metazoa > Arthropoda > Insecta > Coleoptera > Curculionidae > Listronotus > Listronotus bonariensis. The sequence goes on along the minus strand of JACEGR010000112.1, from coordinate 214,532 downwards.
AAGGTATTTGGGGACCGCTTTGATATCTGCCTGTCAACTTTCTTAAAATTGCGTGTTATCGTTGTCCGTTGGGAACAGTTTGTTTCTTTTTAGATAGAGTGGGCTTTTAAAACGTAGACAAACATTAAAACGAAAACATATTTTCTTATATTTGTTTACTTTTATGAAAAGATAGCACAAAGGCAGCTTCTGAATTTATATTAATATTTGTTCAGATGTGAACGATGTAAGTGTTTTTTTCTAAGATTTTTAAAATTGATATTAGGAACTTTAAAATCGCTTAGATTTTATAGTTTAGGGATTGAAGGATATCGCCTTTTTGATCGGTGTAATACGTCAATTTTTCAATTGTTACCTTTAAAATATAGAAGTTTCCCACAATGCCAATTTAAAAATTTATGGAAAAGCTATATAGAAAGTGACGTTGGCTATAACCTCTTTTTTCCATATTAATGTTGCTTTTTTTCTATTGGTGTTCAGTACTGAAATTAACCATGTTTCATATTTGATTCTTAGGCACTTCGCACATGGGTCGGTAAAACTGCGACGAGACAGAGATTTGACAAGATTTTGACAGTATGTACGCATATACGTGTAAGTGGCGATAACCGTACAGAGACGAGCATAAGTTAATGGTCAATTTTTACTATATTCCCAGCCAATTAAATCATATGTCCATCGGAGAGCGCCGATCTTCTCCAAACCCGACGGCGACGGGGCAAAAACTACTCCTTTGAATTATCCCACCGGGTCAAAGAGTGCCATAATGGAGCCCTCTAAGACAAGTACGCAAAAGCCTTAATCCTACCGACCATTATTTTACAGACAAAAAATAAAATATTTTCTTATCGGACAGGTTTACAGCTTTTGCTATTTCATTTCAAGCTCTTTCTGTGTATTTTTTTTTGCAAATATTCTTTAAAATATAATTATAAGTTACAAAAGACGTTTTTTAATCTCCTCCATAAATCTAATATTAAACAAATCCATGCTTGGATTGGTCTAAAAATTTTTAAGGTAACAATAATTTTCCCATGTAAAAACCAGACACAAACATAATGAATCACACACTGTACACAAAATACAAAACGGATCTGTATTGCATTTGTTTATTAAAGGACTTGCTGAGATCGGAAACGCTAATATGCCTTCGTACTGTCGGAGCCCGTAAAAATCGCGTCTGCGTCGCTGTGCGGAGAGCCTTAAACAAGGAACAAAGAACGTTTTCGTAAAACTAGTGCGAAAACATTTCCTCTCTGCGGTATTCCTAATTTTTATAACGGATCGTTTTAAGTTAAATATTATATGGGATAATTATATGTATAAATAATTTAGGAAGTTTATTTAGAAATTTAGATTTTACAGTAGGTCAAGAGTATACAGCGTGAGACATTTTTTTCCTTTAACTGTGTGCAATTTTGACAGAGATGAAAACTTTGAAATTTAAAATTTAACCCTTTTATTCCTACATCTTTTTCTTTTCTGTACAAAAAAGGTAAACTTTATTTTAATCGATATTTGGGCCATTCTACATAAATTTGCTTTTCAAAAACATAAAAAATACCAATAATTTAACACCCCATCTATTTAATATAACCATAAAAAATTAAATTACTAAAACCATGTGTACCATACATTTTAAGGTGGTTTACCTAAGGGAAATTAAACACAGTTTTAGAGTTGTCACCTCATCGACGAAGTTTCATCCCTCTGGACCAAAACAAAAGAATGTAACTATTAAATAAAAATAAATAATACATTCTGAACTTAAAATTTATACATGTACATGGTGGAAAATTTTGGTTAGTGAGTTCACAATTGTTCTGTAAATTGTTATTTGGTCATTGGCAAATTATTGCTTGGCATTCTGTTTTTAGAAAATATTTGCTTTGTGCTAGAGCCGACCTTATTTCGTCAAATAAAAATAACTAAGACTGCTAGTACTATAGCATCACATAGACACATTTGTAGAATGCAGGGATGTGTCATCATTCAGGCTGTACCTTGACCATGACACTCAAAATTTGGATTTTACATTTATGGCTTTCTATTAGCGGTTGTTTCGTGATGCATTTGAAAATAAATTACTTTGCTATTCTTAGTGACTTCCGCTTCATATCATCAATTACCACGAAGTAAATAGAGCTTTTGAATCTCGCATCGTCATGGAAGACTTGAAGCGAAAATGGACGCATCTCGACTTTTAATTAATTCCAAAACCAGAGGGATAGTGTTCCATTAGATTAATACAAAATAGAACATGTGGCGCCCCTAATTCTTTACTGTTCAACATAGAGATCACGGTAATTCGACAAGTGCTATTGTTACAAATAATGCTCACTCACTGCCGTCGCACGGAAGTGGAAAGTGGATTCTGCCCAAAAGCGAGGGTGGCCGGAAAAGGTTACAATTAAATATTTGAATATGAGCATAACACCTGATAAATTAGTAACAGCCACGCTATGTCAACCGCACAGCGGTGAACCTGAATTATCCCTAATTAAACCGTTCACAATGAGCAGGAAGATCCGCTTTTGTTGTTAACCTATTAATTTTAAACGGTACGGGACTCGTAAGGTCAGATAAAAAGAGACATTTTAAGGGTTTTGTTAAATAAAATGTCAAAAAATTTATACATAATAAGAAATAATAGCAATTATATAATAGGATCTGGATACAATGTTATCTTATAACACGAAAGTTTTCCAAAAGTAAAGTAAGGTTTGTTGACATCTTGACAATACCATAAGATTTAAATTGAATTATAATAATCCCAATTTAGTTAAAGCGCAGGTATTAAGCCACCGATCTGGGTGCGATTTTTGGGGCTGAAGGGATATACGAGCCCTGTCTCAGTGAAGTTGGCCCAACCAATAAAGATATATTTTTGTAAATTAGGCATGATAAAAACTAATTTAATAAAATTAAATAAGATTATTTTTATATATTTTTTAACATATACCAAATTTTTATCTAAAGATAAAAAAATAGAAAAATAGAATGTTTGTTCACATTTAGGTTTTTGTTGGGATATAATTACTTTTTGTAAAGAAAACTAGACAGGCATTTAGATTTATTATTTATTCTTGCGTTTCCGCTGCATAGGTTTCTTTTTATGCTATGGTCTACATTATCTTAAAAGATAGAAATATCAGTGCGGATTGCCCATTCATTATCTGCTATCATTTTAACACGCTCCCTGGTCCTGTAACCGTTGGCAGGTTGTTTATTACAAGCACGTATTACAAGTTTTTATGTATGGGGACACCAGTTACTTTTTAACTTAATTGTATTTTTATATTTATGTTATATAGCAAATATAATAATACATATATTGGGATATTCTTCTTGCACACAGTTGCCAAGATGGATTTCAAATTTCATCTTTTTAGGTTATCTGGAAGTGGTATAGGTTTTTGATCAATACTGCTTAAGCAAGCAGTTTTGGTACATCGACGTGTAATAAAATAACAAAACAAGCACTATTAGTCACGCATGTTTACATTCCGGGTTTTAGTTAGATTGTCTCTTTTCCTTACGTTGCCTATGTGTTATGTTATTAGGCTCAACCGGTATATTAGTCAGTCAGTCAATCAGTAGAAAATTGACGACTTTTGAACCTTCATATTTTTATAACCGTTTGAGCTAGCTTCATGGGCTTCTAGTTGTCCTTATGGATATAAATAAACCCACGTCGTCTCATGTGTTTACATTAAATAGGTTTTGAATTATGGAGGATTCAAAAGTGACCAAATGATTCGTGTAAAACCGCGTCCAAACTTGCAATAATTTGCCAAACATCCGTCCACACTAACCACCTGTTTGCGCGCTCCTTTGATGCCAAAAACCGACAAGCTCTAAATCACCGGCGAATCATTTGCCAAGCCCTTGAAACGACGTGAATTCTGTCCACGTCTACGTCCGCTCTATGTGGCGGGGTATGCGGCGTGGTGCGGCACGGCGAATTGTTGCAGTTGCAGTCTGGACGCGGCTTAATATTACACTCGGCTCTGTAGCCAATTCCTTTGCTTAAACTTGGCTTGTCACGCTGTCTGTGTCCAGATAAGTGTTTGCCACATCGAAACACCGCTTTCCGTTAACTCGGATATAGACGATCATGCAAAACTGTCATTTATGTATGTATAAAAATCAATAAATTTTGTAATACACGCAACCATATTTACGCGAAAGCGTTTACTTTTATACGAAAATGCCAGTTTTGCATGACCGTCTATATCCCGGATCCCGGTTTAGATCAGTAGTCGCTGGACCCATTTAGTAATCATTGGCGTAGATAAGGGGAGTGGAAGTCTTAGCTAACATTATTGACAAAAAAATGTATGCAACTGAATTTTGTGTAACTTTTATAATTTTTCGAATAAAACATCTGAGAATACGACTTTTTTGTTTTTTTTTATATATATATTTTCACGTAGCTAGCTTAGTTTTCCAGGAAAAAATCGCTAAACTGCATAAATATGGACCATACAAGAAATATTAGGACATTTTTTTCTTTTAAAAATTAAGTATTATCATATTTGCAAATATGTTATAACAACATCAAATACTTAAATAAATAACAGTTATATCTAGCCTAACAAATTTTACTAAAAAGTGTTTTAGAAACTTTTAAGTTTTTTAGAAAAGTAGCTCAGAAATTTGTCCCTAAATTTTCTTACCACAAATGGGAAACACCCTGTATATTAAAATGAAAAACCTACCAAATATATAAAAAGAAAGTTGTATATTAAAATATTTAATAAAATATTTATTTACCACTTAACACAAGAAACAATTACATATTCTAATGAGTAACAACAGCAAATAAATAATGATCTATTTAAACGATTAAAATTTAAATAATCAATAATTTAAAAATAATTTTCATCATAATATCAAATTAAATAATTTTTCAAAATGTAATATTGTTGACTTTGGTCACTTTTTACAGTAGAACGACGATTAATAAAAACGAATTTAAAGGTTAGACCTGTTGACAACCACAAAAAAAGGGCGACAATAGATTTTCTAACTACCTAACCGATACTATATTAAAACTCGGGAGGTAGTTATCTTTTACGGTAACAATATACATGAATAATTAAGTCCTTACCCCATCCACACAATATTAAAAAAAAAAGGATGGAAAGTTATCCCAACGTTCATGATTATTCATTGCATATTCGATTTATTCCGGATCAACGACGCTGACGAAATTCAAAGGACGTCAGAAGCATTCGTTTGCACCGCTTGGCCACATATTAAAAAGCTTAATCGACCTCAAATTATTAACTGAATTTTGTATGAATATTTTGCTGATACCACGCTTTTTGTTAAGGCAAAAATTATAAAATTATAAAATTACATTTTTTAATAAAATATTTGTTAATCTCGCCAAAAAGAAAATTAACCTTAAAATACTTTTAAAATATTTTTTCTCTACTTTAAATTCATTTATTTAATTTATTTATTTTTACTATCAAAAAATTACAAGAAACATATTTTATAAATAAATTAGATAAAAAAATAGATTTTTTTATGTTAAACGGGTTTTACTGCACTAAAATCTAAGAAATGACTCTGTAAATCCTAGCTACCAGATCACACCAACTTCCTCATCAATCTGGGGTATTGATCAGACAAATATAAAATCGTTGGGCAAGTGAAATTTCTATCATAACATTTAACATAAAAAAATACATAATTTTTTTTCAAGTTTTTAATTTTGTTGTTAGTTGATACTTCTCATTTTATTAAGTTCATTTAATGCCTTACCCTAACTAACCACCACTAACCAACGACTTCATATTGAATTAGTTGTGGAATGTAATTGGCAATTTTGTGGCGGCGGCCATCTCGAATTTCATTTTTTTTTATAGTGAGCTTCAGTCTACCAAACAAGCCCCTTTATTTGATAACCAAAGTGAATTAGTTGTGGGGAAAAAAATGTAATCAGCCATCTTTAATTTTAATTTTTCTATAGTAAGTTCTATTTAAGCAATCAAACCCTTTCATTTGATACCCATATTGAGGTTGTAGTGAAGTCATATACAGGGTGTCCGGAAAGGTGAGTTCAAAAATGATAGGGGTGATAGAGTAACTCAAAATAAAGTTAGTACTTCATATAAAAAAAGTTCTATCGCGCTTCCTTAGGCAGATCTTCAAAATTAGAATTAAAAAGATGTATTTCATCTATAACTTTTGAACGGTTACCACAATAATAATGATATTTGGGCAATAAAATTAACTCATACCAATGGTTTTTTTTCATAGGCAAATGATTGAGCAGTAAATTATAATTATACAGGGTTAGACGAATTTTTTCGTTTATTGTATACATTTTTGCAAAAGTGAAAAATTTGGCATTTAGCTTAGACCGCTTGATTCCTTTATATTTTTTTCTACAAAAAAAGGTACCCTTTATTAACATCGATATCTTGGACAGTTTTTAATAAAATTGAATTTTAAATCCAGACATACCAGCATTTTGTATGTTATGAAAAAATCCATTTTGTTGAGAAAACTATTAAAATGTGGTAAAATTATTAAAAATAGTGCCTGTAAGCCTCTTAAACTTCATAATACAGATAAGGACTGGCAACAAACTCAAAAACTGTTTTTAGTAAATGAAGATGAGAGTGGATGAAGGTGTTATGTCCCAAGTAATTGTTTTAAGTAATTGAGATTTTAACATGTTTGGACGTAAATTTGTTTTGTTTAGGTTTTTACGGATATTACATCACAAGCGGACAAAATGATTTTATTTTAATTTACAATAAAATATTGCCATCTTTTAAGTCAAAATGGGCAAATATTAAATTATTGCAGTACAGTACAAGTATCAGAATAAAATAACAAAATGGCCACATAACACCCTTATCCACTGACGTCTTTAAATGTATTCGGCTCAACAATACAGAACAAATCTCTGCAGTTATATTTTTTGATGAAAATAAAATAATACTAGCAAAAATAAAAGCAATAATATTATTTTAAATTTGATGTACAAAAATACACAAAAGAATGAATTTACCGTTATAAATATCCCCTACGGGATCTAGAAATCAGTTCGAATTGGTTAGAATCACGTAAAAAGAAAACATAATAAATGCCAAAGTAGTTAATTTTGATAATAACTCAACAAATTTAATTGACATTAAGATAGGATCTTCCCTGTACATTACACACGATATCTATCTTTAGTTTTTACATGCATTTTCCATATGCCCGCGGCTACTACAAAAGGGTATTTATCACCACCCTTTGTGTACACGGGCCCATCAAACAATAGCAATAAAGTACAATAGAACGGAAATCTTTGTCAAGTTTACACTTTGGAAAAATTCTCGATAACAAATCTTCCGTCATAAATATGACAAAATAATAATAATTTGCATTAAAACCCTTTTTAATTGAATTTTAACAGTAAATGGGCATTTCTGAATGGAAATTGACCATATCCAATTATAAAACAATGTTGGAGCGGAAAAAATGTCAGCGGATCTTCTCATGTATTATTTGATCAGGTGCTTTTTATTTACAAACTTTAAAGAATATCAGGAAAAAACATAAATTTTGAATATTGTAATATTGTAAATAAAATAAATCTTGGTTAACTCACCTTAAAAATTACGAAATATGTTTGTAGCAATGTACAGTATACAGTGCTTTCCAATAAAAACGAGCCACCCCCTATAATTCCGTTATTTGAACACACATAAAAAAATCCTGAAACAGGTCGATTTTTACTTTAAGGGGGATTCATTTTTGTGTAAAAATTTAATTTATTCACTTTTTCCATCAACACAAACGTCAAAAAGCTTAAATGGGACAGGAAAAGGGTTTGATAATCCCTCTTCAACAAACTTTAGCTTTTTAAAATACTTCTGCCCCTTACAATACCTATACTATTTAATTTTTTCAAATATTAAAATAAGATTTGGTAAGTGGGTAAATCACCTAAATGTTTGATATTTTTTTATTTCGGTGGTTTACCCAAAAACACCTTACTTACCTTTATTATTTAAAATGGGACACCCGGTATATTTTTATTCATTTGAATAGAAAATATTATTTCGAATACAATGACACTCCGTTTGCTACTTTTTGACATCTAACCTCTAAAAATTTTATTTTTTAATTTTTAATTTAGAGTGGTATAAATGTAATTAAACGTTAAATTTTAAACCAAGTAGTCACGAAAAAATAAATAGTTACATCGATATTGCCGTGACTTCTGGAGCCAAAATTTGCAGATTTATTCCATTAGTGGATCTCTTCAACTATCAAACAATAAAAATATTTATGGGTTAGATGTCAAAAATTAGGCTAAACCGGAAGTAACCAAAAACAGCTTAATTCATAATTTATTGCACATTTAAGTGATATACCTACATACTAGATTTTATTTCAATATTAAAAAAATTATAAAAAAGTTTTAGGGGCTAAGGACACAAGGTATTTAGGGTACATTTTCTCCGACAACAACGAAACATATAAGACCGGGGCCGTTATCAACTATTAATGAATGTTTAAAGTTCAGTAGAAATATTTTAGGGATATAATTTAAGGAAAATAAGACTTTTTAGAAACACATACCCTAAAATGCACCCTCTTTGAGCTACAGCTACCGTAAGTCTTCCCCCAAATTAAATTGCTCTGTATACAGAGCGCATACAAGCATTTTTCCAAAAATAATTTGTTTTTGATTTATTGGCTTTTTGGTAGTTAGAGACTTGCAGTGTGTCTAGGGTGAAACTGACGTACCCGTATATTTAAAATCAACCGGATGCTATTGTTTTATATTTTGACACGAATGTAAAGACGATTAATTATATTTTGAACCATATAAAAACATACTTATTCAAGGAGGATATAATTTATTCACTATCTATACGCCATTGGGTCAAAATAAAATGGGTTTATATCAATCACACGATGCCCATATTGTCATTTTTCGTCACGGACATTAGCACTTCTTTGTGACGCAGTTGACGAAAAAGATTAAAAATGATGCCCATTACTTATTTTTAAAAGCCATGGGTTCTTTCTTGGTAGCTCTAGCCCCACAAGCAGTTTAAAATGCGTGCCACACCGGTATTTGCACAATAGATGAAAAATTAAGTTGTTGACCCTCTATTAAAAAGGGTCAAATTTAAGTGTTTATTCTTTGGGAGTTCATAATAATAACCAGTTGACTTGAAAGAACAAGAGAATGCATGTAAAAAATATTATTATTCATGGTAAACTCGTATGATTTTTTTTTTTTTTGAAGATTGTTTATTTATTAAAAGTACCTATTGGCGTAAACAAAATAACGTATTAGTAGCCCACATTAACGGGTTATTTTACTTAATGAAAACTATATAAGCAATAAGTATCGGCCAATAAAGCAATAATTAAATGATGTACGATGAGTCATACAATCCAAAATGTTTACATGCCAGTATTCACGTTAGACTGTCTCTTTTCCTCACATTGCCTATGTGCTATGTTATTTAGCTGATTTAGTATATTATAGAAAACTTCAAATGCACCAATAGCAAACTTCCTCTTACCCTGCTTAAGACATCCACGGTACGTTAGTATTTAGGCTTTCAGCCTTCGTGGATTGTCCAAAAAACAAGTCTGTTTATAAAGTTGTTACTCAAATAACAATTTATACACTTTGTATGTTTCTAAAATCACATCCTCTTAGAAATATTGTTATCATATCTGGGGAATGGAGGCCTCTACAACCCTCAACATTCCTAATTTAACTTAAAGAAGAAGTGTTCGCTCCATTGATGATCATTGAGGCTTTCTGTTTTTTCATCGCGGGACTTTAAGAGATTTATCTCGTTTTTATAAGTTCTTTTTAAGGGCGGTCATATCAAATTTCCGAGGGGGGCATACCAACAATAAATGCCCATATTTGCAGTTAGGTGTGTAATTAGTAAAATTTCTAATTTAATTACAAAGGAAGTGGCATGAAAGAGGGCCTGGTTCTTTAACGGCTTCTGCACTGAGAAATTGGCCAGTAGAATTCGTGAACTTGGAGCTTTTAACAGAGAAACTCGTGTTTTCACACATATGCATCCCTATACTGTACAAATGGAAAGGCCCTGAGCTTCTTACCTTGTTTGTTATTTTTCATCTAGAGTTTCTAAAATGTGGAATCTGTTGAGGTTTTCCTTTTTTCCAAATATAACACAATTATGGTACGTTAGTATTTGGGGTTTTAGCGTTCGTGGATTGTCCAAAGATCAAAGAAAACCCGTTGTTAAGCACTGTCAAATTGATGGTCAAAAACTGTATTTCATGTCAGCCAAAAAAACACAAAAACATGATTTAACGACTTAAAAACAAAATTGGAAATAAGTCGAGCATTAATTGGCGATTAATGATCTTAGCTTTTTCATTCTTAATTATTTTAGGTGTAGTAAGTCGAATGACACAGGTTATATAAAAAAAACAGCCTAAAGCCCCGTGAACATTGGTATAGTTACTTGTATGTACCAGTTGTACAAACAGTGGCCAGGACAGTTCCTACTTGCACCTTGCGAAGGGTAGTGTAGTGCGAAGGTAACACAGATAGATAAAATCAATTATTTGTTTGCAACAATCTCATTTAAAAAGAATATGGATATAGAGGCAAAACATATAATCAATTAAGTTAGGTAAGTTAAATATTTTTAAAAACACGTCCGTGGTGGCACTACCGCGTTGTCTAAAAGGTGCTGTGAAATGCAACTTGTTTCAGTGCTTGGATAACGTTGACGGAACAGGGTAAAAATGTTTTAAACATCCAGTAACCCGGCACTCACGGTACTCTGGTATTTGGGCATAAGCCTTCGTGAGATGTCACAAAGATAAAAAAAACGTAAATAATTATTACTAAAAAGGCAATAGCCTAGTCCTAGTACCCAGAACCTTGTTTTTATATATTTTTTTACGCAATTGCATCCCTTTTATTTAGGGGCGATTTTTTTGAAAACCTTCTACTAAAATAAATTAGAAAACCAAACAATTTCATTTTTGTTTTCGATTTGCTAGTGCAGCTTATTAAAGTAATAAATAATAGTTTAAAAAACTAAAAAACACGCTTTTATATGCAACCGAACTAAAAATTAGAAAATAATTATTCATTACAAAGAGTTTGTCACTTCAGAGTAAAAAGCGGTGCATTTTACTATTTTTTCATAACTTTTCCCTCATAGATATTTGCAAATAGAATAATTATAACATTTAATATATTAAGCACCCCACGCTTTTATTCTGAAGTGACAAACTCTTTGTAATGAAAAATTATTTTCTAATTTTTAGTTCGGTTGCATATAAAAGCGTGTTTTTTAGTTTTTTTAAACTATTATTTATTTTTCATTTTTTAGTTCGATATATCAATTAGTTTTCTGCGGTAATGCGATATTGAAATGTTTTACGAAATACAAAACCAAATTTTTAACTAAAGTTAAATATTTAAAAATAAACGCTCCAGTTTATTCACTAAAAAATTCCTTCGCCATTTTGTCAAGAGTAGTATTAGGACACAGAGGATCTGTAAAGGAATTTATTTATCCTGGCGGTCCTAATCAGGATAACGGGATACTGTTTTTAAATTATTGCAGTGTCATCGGTCCTTGATACGTGTGCCAAGTTTCAAAGAAATTGAATCGCTGGGAGTTGGTAAAAACTAGGCTCAAAGATTCCGTTACATAGATAGATAGATACAACCCAAGTTAATAAAAGCGTGTTAAAAAAGGATACAATTTTTGTCATCAACAATGTTAATTCTTCTCAGTATCCCTCCCCTGAACGTTTTTTACCACAAAGAAAAATTATGCAACAGATAGTTGTAGCTAGGATGGTGTGAACTTTAGAACATAATTTATAAATATACCTTATTTTTACGTCACAAATACGGCGTTAAAATATTTGTATTAAACTTTTACTCTTTTTTTCCTTTATTTTTCTTATAAATGGTAATGGTAATATCAGGTCATCTGCACCAATTCCAAATTTATTTGATATTTTGTAGCTCCTAGCTATATTTCTTAAATTCTAATATTTTGCCTGGCATCAGCAACAGTAAATCCTTTTATTCCAGAAATAAACTTTCAATAACCGCTTATCTCATTTAATTCATTCTTTGACTTTTTGTTACATTTCAAAGACACTCATGTTCACCATAAAGTTCAACAAAATATAAGTTCTCTTTGAATTATTATTTTATTTCTTAAAAAAAACAACACCACTGTTATACTGGCATGGCACTTATCCCTTTACCTTGCCTGGCGCGTGTACACAGGGCTAGTTGCTAAATTAATAGCTTGGCCAGTTATACTTTCGGTAGAAGGGAAAGTTTAGTAGGCAATTAAATAGATCGGCTAGCTATTCACTTTCCTGTCCTCGCTACGCTGCTGACTGGTGCAAGTACTTACCTTATCTGTTTACATTGGGTTAGTTGTTGTCTTGCAAGTTACTGGTGCATGGAACTAACCCATTTACTATACCAATGTACACGCGACTTACGAGTACAGTTCCCTAATTCAGGAAATGCAACAAAATGGTAAAAAACTATAAGGTATCAAAAGTTCCAACTAAATACCAAATAATGGGCTCATGGTCATATTTTTTATTATTTTTTTAAATTTTAAATGCCTGTTTTATACTTTTAGGAATTTTAAACAAAAATATACGGTAAATAAAAGATTAAAGCATGCATATTACGTATAATTAATAGGATATTTGCGTCGTTAGATAAAACATTTGTAAAATTTTAAGGTGCTGTTAAAAAATGCAGTGGCTCTACAAGCCGCTGTATTTTTTTTTTTTTTAGGGGACGAGGGTGGGGGCTTGAATACTAGTTTATAGAGTAAATTGGCCCAAAAACACTAACATATTTTAAATTATCAATAATTTTGGGGAGGCTAATCGCGATCTTGGGATGGATGAGCAAACCTAGTCTCTCACCCCTCTCATAAACCCAAAATTGGTGGTTAGATAAAAAAAAGTATACGTGTATTTGGTTATAATACAAAGACGCTTTTACTTAATTCAAATTTATTTTAAGTAAGTAGATAGTTGAAGATACTGTTTAAAAATATTAAATCAAACTAATTAATATATATTTTCAAAGACAATTGTAGTTTCACTATAGACTCCCAGAACAATGCTAAATTTTTGGTCATCAGTTTGGACGCTGTCTTGGCTAAATTTATGAAGCGGCAAATTATAAGTACTGTTTACGTGTGTACTCGATGGATACCCGCTTCATAAATTCCACGAAACGAGTGTCGAAGCTGATGACCAAAAATTTGGCATTGTTCTGGGTGACTATAGCACCGAACATCAACAAAGACTTTGTTGATGTTCGGTGACGGTGGCTATAGTGTGTCTATAGTGAAACTACAATTGTCTTTTATGTTATGTACCAGGGATAATTTAAACTTTCTTAAAGTAAAAATTTACTGATGACCATAACTTTTGATTCTAAGTAACTTATCTATTTCACATTAAAAAAAAAAATAAACAAAAAAGAATTCGGATGGCACGTATGTAGCAGAAAAATAATTAAAATCAATTACGGTACCCTAATGCTCGAACAGTCTTTTATCTCTTTTTAAATACGGCTTTTAAATAAGACTTTACTTCTACTTACGAAATCCCGTAATATATGAGAAGACAAAGATGCATTGGGTAGAACGTCTGGTTAAATATGGGTAAGATAAAATATCGGCTAATTTGATTTTTGCGTCTATTTTGGTTTTTAGTAATTCAGATTCTGCATAAATATATGTAATTAATACTAAGTTTTTAATAATCTTTTAGCATATTTATAAAAAAAAGTTTCATTTAAATAATTATATAACAAAACCTAATACATCCAGACTAATCTACGGTGCTTTTAATATAAAACATATATGGCTTAAACTATACATCAATTCAGTTTTTTAAGGTAGCTCGCAACATTTACACAGTACCACTTCAATGCATTCATTAAGAATTCAACTAAAAAGCCCCAAACTTCTCACTTTAAATAATATACATGAAAATATAAATATTTGCTCCTTTCCATGCTAGTTATGCTAAGCCTAAGCATGCTGCTATCATTTTAACCGGTGGGCAAAATTAGATCTTGCCCGTCATATCGGTTAAAAGCTATTACCTAGAGTCATCACCCAGAGGACTAGCACAAGCACCAATCTAAATGTTGTTTGCAATCTAGACGTAGAACGATCTATGTAAACAACGACTTGCATTTAATTATAGGTCACAAGGGCCTTATGCAAGGTACATATACTAATTGGTATTTATATATTCATTAGGCCCTATCCGGCCAAATATTATACTTGTGAATCTATTGACATTAATTGCTTGCTCTTGTGTGCTGTTATGGATAAGCACTTTCTATATAAAATATCTATTGATAAACTCAGAAATGGTTTATCAAGAGGGTAACAATACGCACTGTTCTGTTTGGATTTAATAAGTGTTGTATGTAGGGGATATAATCCCGGGAACCGGAGCCCGGGATCCCGCCCCTTTACAGTTTCGGAATTTTCGGGATTAAAGTCCTTAAATCCCGGGATTTTCGGGATCAAAAATAAATTCAGTTTTTTCAAAATAATATTGCATAACTTTTTTTTAAATTTGAATAATATAGGAGAATGTGTGCCAAAACCTTATATAAAACTTTGCTTTAGAAGTAGGCAAATATTGGACGATGAAAACAATAACAAGTGTAAAAGCTTTGGGTAGATTCTATGTACCAATATTATCTCCATTAACGAAACAGAAAAATGCATCTATACCGGGTGACACAGGGTGTTGTTACCCCTTAATTTTGTTTTAAAAACTACATTTTAGTACACTATAATATAAGGTGTAAAAGGGTACATGTTTTGTTTTAATATCTTTTACCATTTATTTAAATGTGAATTTATGTAAGTGTTATTCTTTAAAAAAGTTATCAGTTTCACTTCTATCAGTTTGTTCACTAATCATCTCTCGAAAGAATACCATTTTAATATAACAGTAAAGGCGATATTAACTAAACTAAAGGTCAAGTTACCTTTGATTTCGCCATTATTTTTTTAGTTTATGTGTTACTTAATTTAAGGTTGACAATGCGAATAAAATTGCTTTCAGTTCAACCTAAAGTACTATAAACTTTCTTATTTTAAATAAAAGATATTATATATCACAGGGCTATACGCAGAACATGATTTTGGGGGAGGGGGAGGCAAAGGCAACAAAAAATATAAACATGTTTAGGCGACAACCAAAAAAAGGACTCAGGTATGTAAACTAACTGGTTTACGCATGTTGCCACCAAACAAAAAAAAGAAGCTTCCCGTAAGTGTGCCACCTCTATAGAGATCTACAGAACAACTAAAGAGATTTTTTGACTTCTGTGGAAAAGAAGCTATTGTCCCGATTGCCCCTCCTTCGTACAGCTCTTATATATCATACAGGATACATTGTGTAGAAGTTAGCATCCATATAAGCATACGAAATGAGAAGTTCGCAGGTTTTGGACGTGGAAAAAAAACTACTTTTCTTCAAAAATGTTGCCGACGTTTCGACCTTTATTGTGGTCTTTATCAAGGCTATTTTTGTATCAAAAAGTAGTTTGTGTCATTCTCTCTAAATCTAAATCCGCTGTGATTTTCATCGAGAACGATATATTTATATGTTTAGAATTTTGCTTATTGTTCGTAAAAATTCATCATAGTTGGTGTTTCTACATTTTAATCATTGTGTGCGTATTATTTAAGTTTGTTGTGTTGTGATGCTCCCCATATATTTTAATATCTATGGACTATACAACATAGATTTAGAGAGAATGACACAAACTACTTTTGATACAAAAATAGCCTTGATAAAGACCACAATAAAGGTCGAAACGTCGGCAACATTTTTGAAGAAAAGTAGTTTTTTTCCACGTCCAAAACCTGCGAACTTCTCATATCATACAGGATGTTTCTCTTTAAAAGGGCGGCCAGAAGTTACTGTAAAAAATCAAGTATAGCAATAATTTATGCTTTGATTTTTAAAGTACTTTGTGAAAATAAAAAAACTGTATTTTTTCAGGCGGTGATATATTTCATTTTCTTTAATAAATCACTTACATTTTGTAACAACGCTTCTTCAACAAATCTTCTCTTTTAGTGGAAAGATTCACCATATTTTGTGTTGTTTATTTTACGCCATTTTAGTGCTATTTACATGGCGATTTATCGGATTTCAATTAATACCGCCAATTAAGACCGAAATTTTAAGCAGTGTCTAGAAAATAGGTTTCTGATGCGGTTATAGTTCCCGTGAAACTTTACCTCAAAACCGCATCTCTGGTAGCAAGTTGGCCGGATGAATAATGGATCAAGCAGGTGAGATGAAATGAGATTAACTGCACTAATAGCGTTGATGTTGACAGACAGTGGAGACAGGAGACAGGTTCAGGGTAGGCAATGGCGATTAGTGTGCATTATGCTAAATAGCGCGTTGCATCTCAGGTTATGTGACGGTCGCTAATCAATGGCATGGCTGTAAATTACATTCCCTGTGGAATAAGCGCTTTATCTCGGGTCTGACGATACATGCAGTGTTAAATATCTTTTGATAACTGAGGGTTGATACTAATAGTGTAAGAGCTAGAGTTCACTTACCTTTGCCACCGCGAGGTGAAAAGCTAAAATTTTATATAGAAATAATTTAATATTAATTAAATAAATTAATCAATGTTCTGTACAATGACGCGGTTGTATTTTGTTTTATTTTGATCAGATCTATAACTTTCATTTTTTTTTAACAAAATTTGGGGATTTTTATGCAATAATATTTTGTAACGGAAAAATCAATAGTCCCAAAATATAAAAGTATGTTCTATACCGGGTGTTTTCCAAAGGTGGTTTGTCTTGTGTTTTTTTACGAGTTCTCCAATCGGAATAAAAGTTTTCAAATTTCCATTTGTGTTTATAACTCCTTTTTTATGGAACAAGGGTGGCCCGTAAGCATATCCTGCAAGAGAATTTTATTTTAAATATTTGGTTTCACCTATTATATAGTACTATAGTATTTTGGATGTTTTTGGTAATATCGTTTTTTGACGCCATTAATTTATTAAGTGTTTTGGGGTCTTACTTGAAACACCGACCATGTACACTTTATTTGGAAAAAATGCTCCTTAAATATCTTTAAGAACATGCTAACGAACCACCCTTAAAAAAAGTGGAGTTATATTGAGATTTAAAAATTATTCTTTTTACCAGCAGAAGTGTCAAAAAATTACATATGGGTTGTCATTGTATTCAGAATATCATATATCATCAAAAAAGATTAAATATACCGGTACTGATATTTAAAATTTTATAAAGCAGTCATTTCTGCTTTTTGGAATAAATAAAATAAAAGTTAAAAAATCAATCAATTCATCATAACGTTAAGTGTCAAAAAACCAAATTTTATTATTATATTCTTAAAAGGTAAAAAAGTTATAAGGGGAGAAGGGTCCTTTTTAAGAGACACCCGGTATCGGGGTAAAAAATGTAAAAATACTATATGATTGTACCTACTTTACCATACACTTTCTAATTTGATTATCCTTTTTTGCTTTATTCTTGGAACCTGGAGAAATATAAATTGATAGATCTGGAAAAACCTAAATGCACAAATTTTTGATATTAAATTACGTTCCTTACAAAAGTGGGATTAAAAATGAGTGGTGCCTAAAATAAAATTTAAACCACTTCATATCTTAGATCAAATAAAGCTAATACAGGGTAAAAAAGCAGTACCTTGTCAAGGCCGTAATAATCCTAACCTAATGTTTCAATTCAATTGGTATTTTAAAGTTACCCAACAACTTTCCTTAGGATTTTTGACAAAGGAGGTCAAAGAATAAAGTCATCCATAATTTGTCACAATAAAGATATATGCAAAATATCCAAAATAATAAATGATCCCTTAAAACTGGACAAAGAGAAAAGCATTCTACTTTCTGCAAGTCAATTTATATGTATATAATACCTGTCAAAGAGAACGCTTAGCCCCTAAGCTCGAGCATCCCAAATTTGAATATAAAATAAAATCTGCCAGGTCCTTTAAAATTGTTTATTCATATTAACTCGAATGTAGGGCTTTGATGAACTCACATCATTAATCATAAAAAAGTAGGTAAAGGGAATCCTCGTACACTGTTTATTTTCTTAGCAGTGAGAACAAAAATATATATTTTTTAGTGTCAGTAAAATAAAACGTACAAAATAAAAATTATGAAGTTGCATTACCTCCTTAATATAAGCCACAATTAAAAAGATAAGTTTCCAGGTGTATAACATAAAAGTGCATATTAAACCTTATAATATGGTTATGCTTTTTGGAGCTCATATCTTGAAAGATGGAGACAAGATTAGCCTATAATCCTCTAGTCTCGTTTGGTCTCTCGGACTTAAGAAAAGATGTATCTCTCGTCTCGGCAAGAAACTGTTAAACTGTCGAGTAAATAAGAAAAGTTGTGCCTTTTCTAAAACAAAAGAAGCAATGATGCAAAAATAGAAATAAGAAAAACAATGTTTTTTGGAAGTTGGGGACCTTTTTTGTTTTCCTTCAAAAAAATTTTGGGCCCCCTAGCTCATTGTGATACGGGGCCCCCGAGGCACGTTACGCCACTGTCACTTGGTTTTCTCTACCAATCATTACATAAAATAAAATTTATGTATATACTGACCAATTTTTCTGATAAAAAATTAATTTAGCTCTTAAAAATAATTTAAAAAGATAATATTAATTACTGTAGAATTAGATGTATGCATGACCATACCAAGAAATCGTTAGTGTGTATTTACGCGAAAACGATGCTTTTCATAAGAAAAAATCTAGAGGGTAAATTTATTCCAAAATAAACGAAAATTAAACAAAAAACTCATTTTTATAGTAAGAAAAGGCAGTAGCGTAGCTTTTTTTTAACATTTACCCTTAACCCCTCATGGATGACACTGGTAAAAATGACTTTTAATGCAGCGAATATGTCTTCCATTTTTTAAAGACTCTGAATTGGTATAAAAGTTGTCAAAAAAAAAATATTAAAAAAAATAACACCCTGTAGTTCAAAAACTCGAACGTTTGGGACATATGTCCTTATAAAAATTTGTTTTTATTTTTTATTGTAGAATTACCCCTAAAAGTTGTTCGATAGAGTTACTGGACCTACTGTATACATAATAATGGCCAAAAATTTGTTACCGAATCCTGCAATCCAAAAATCCGGAGTATTATAATCTGCAATGGCAATTTTAAACTTCGATCCTTTTTCTCCTTATCATATTTGGCATAAAACTGATATTACGATGCAATAAAACACGCTGATTGTCCTAGAACCGAGAACAAAAGTCTTGTAAATTATCCTGAAGCCAGGGACAGCCACTCAAAAACTGGAAAGTACGCTGTTAAGCCAGTCAAAGGGTTAAATGATCCTTCAAAAATGCGGACATACATATCGGGAAAAGTCCACTGCTTTGGACACCATATTTTACGCTTTATGGACCTTTAGTGTGCTTCCTACTTGCAGGGTTTAAATAATGGCCCTTATTAGGGCATGGACTCGTCTGACCTTTTTGTTTATTGCGGTTGTAATTTTTATTTTTTGGATATACAGGGTAATTGGATACATACATTTGCGGATGTGATAGACATGAGCTAAAGAGTAAATTTACCCTTAACATGTGTTAAGAAATTTCGTATTTAAACAAATTCTGGTAGACACTAAAACAAAACAATAATTCATGGTGTTAAAACAAATTTTATGTCGAACTGTTAAAAGAATTACTCTTTTAACACTTTATGTAGTGTACTAAAATGCCAATGATGCCAACTTTATGCTAACAATCAAAAAGACAGCATTTTTTCCACGGCCATATATAGAAAAAAAAACGTTATGAAAAACAAAATAGTTTAAATTATTGTATTTTGTATTGCTTTTTTACAAATTGTTTAAGAACTTTCTACTACAACCGCTAACCAACAATGTACGAATCTAGAATCTTATAATAGGTTCGTTTCAGCAAAAAGTTGGAAACATGTTAGCAACAATCGTAAAACGCAGAAATTGTTACAAACATAAGTCAGAAATGTTGGCAACAGTTTTCTGTTGGAACGAAAAAATAAACAAGGCGTGCATACTGCTTATACGTCAATACAAGAAAGGTTATGTTAAAAATTTGGCAGTAATTTTTGGAGAAAGTTTGCAAATTTTTCAAACAGTTTCCAACATCTTTAAACTTCTGCTGGAACAACAAACAATTTTATAATGTTACAAACATGGCACTGCTGGAACGACAAATTCGACGTGCGACGAAACGGAACGGTGGCAAACATTTCTGACAGCCTGCTGGAACAAACCTAATATGACAAACTTTGTATATTAAATAATTATAGTTTAAAAACCAAACACGCGCAATTCGAAATTAGAAAAAAATAATTTTTCATTAAAAAAATATTGGTCATTTCATAGTAAAAGCGTAGGTGATAAATATATTAAATGTTATAATTATTATATTTGCAAATATCTATAGATGGAAAAGTTATGAAAATAGTAAATGCACCCCACGCTTTTACTATGAAATGACACATATTTTTTTTAATGAAAAATTATTTTCTAATTTTTAGTTCGGTTGCATATAAAAGCGTGTTTTTTTTAGTTTTTTAAACTATTACTATTTTTCATTTTTTGCTCTGCCATCTTGACAAATGGCGAAAATTTTTTAATGAACAAGAGTGGCAATTTTGGGAAATTTTTTTCCAACAGATTGCAAACTCACTTAAAAAATTTCTTCTTCATTAAGTATAAAGTTTGAAATTTGCCATCAGATGGCAATCCAGGTAATGTTTGAATCGGGTTGCCACAATATATTGCAAACCCACTAAAAATTTCTTCTATTTAATAGCAAAAGCTTGAAATGTTACAAATAAGTGGCAACCTAGGGTGTTGTTTATATATTTTTAAGTAATATAAAGGAAATTTTTTTTTCCTGGCGATCCAAAAGAATGTTAATTTTTATTATTGCACATTATGTATTATGTATACATTACAATATAATGAATTTTTTATTATGGAATCCCTGAAGTAATGGTAACTAACCCTATATTTTTATTGTTCATAAAAATTGAAACAGACCCATGAAAAGTAACTAATCAAATTGCAGTAAAAATCAAAAAATTTCTTCTTCATTTAATAGCAAAGTTTGAAATGTTGCCATAACAGATGGCATCCTAGGTGTTGTTTTTATAATATAATGGAATTTTTTTCCCCATGACTCAAAAAAAGATAACGGATACTGTTTTTAAATTATTGTATCTTCATCGGTCCTTGACACGTGCAAAGTTTCAAAGAACCGAATATTGGAAGTTGGTTAAAATTAGGCTCAAAGATTCCGGTTGAAGATAGAGATAGATAGATAGATAGTTACAAACCCCAAGTTAATAAAAGCGTGTTGTGCTGGGGGAAATTTCAAGAAAGGGTGCAGCTTATTTTTTTACTATTTATTTGAACTGATATTTATTAGTCCTGTGGTCTAGGTAAAATTGACAACAAAAAAATAATGAAAAGTCGTTTTCTAAAAATTTTTAGATGAAAGTTATTAGTAACTATTTGTTCGGATCATTCTTCTTGCCTGCAAGACACACATAAATCCTAATTTTTTTTCAAAATGACTGCAAGCGCTTTTAGAGGATGTTTCTTAGCCGTCAAAGAGCAAATAATATTTCAGTACGATGTTAAATGTTCTAAATTATTGTAATAAATTTGTATTTATTATATATTTTTTTATAAACTGGGGTTTAACTTTCTCAAAAGCTGCCGACTAGTTGCGCCCCTGTCTTTATACCAGCGGTGGCGAGTATGTGAGTGCACGGGTGCCAATGCGCCCATATTAGAAAGGAGGTATTATATTTTTTATTTTATTTTTGCTGTTCAAAAGTTTTGTTTTTGAAGGTAAGGACCTTTTTTATTTTGGCTTTTTAACTTTTCATGATGTACGAATAAATTGGGTAGATGGTTCCAACCTTCAAAATGTCTTTGACACCATGGCACCCATATGAAATAAACTTGCGCCGGCTTTGGACTATCGTACTCAGAATGCCATTCATACTACACTCCTCAAAGAATTATCGCATATGCTCGATTTCTTCCATAAGCTTCAATACAAAATGCTTTCATTTAAATGGCCATATCTCTTTTAATTATTAAGTTGTCAAGACAATTCAAAAAAGAAAATATTAAGGAAAGGTGGAGCTATAACTTTATCGTAACCGTTGTTATTTACTGTTACCAATACATCCTACGAGGTGATAAAATTAAAAAACAAAAAAAAACAATTTTTAATTGCCCTGTATGATGTGCTGTTGAAAGGGAGTAATCAAATTTGTGATTATAAAATATCAGACATGAGTAAGGGTATAATTTATTAACAAATGATATTCGTCCCAATTAATAGCACATTATACAGGCCGGTTAAAAATTATTATTTTTTTCAAAAGTTTTATTGCCCCGTAGGATGCATTGGTAACAGTAAATAACAACGGTTACGATAAAGTTATAGCTCCACCTTTCCTTAACATTCTCTTTTTTATTTGCCTTGATAACATAATAATTAAAAGAGATATGGCCATTTAAATGAAAGCATTTTGTATTGAAGCTTATGGAAGAAATCGAGCATATGCGATAATTCTTTGAGAAGTGTAAATTAAAGTTTTCTCATAATGTTCCGGAATAGAGTAATACTTTCTAACGAACGTCAAACTGTTAAAAAGTTACCTTTTTAACACTTTATGTTTACAATTCTAAAATGGAGTACCTACTTTATCTTTAGAATATCGATTAAAAAGCCGCAGTTTTTCTAACGGTCCGAGAGAAATATTATTTATGACATAAACTAAAAGTAAGGTGTAAGTTTATGTATAAACCTTTACAGCTGTTAAAAAATACCTGTTGTTTAACAATCGTGAGTATGTGAGTACGATTAAATAAAAATTTCTTTTGTAACAAAAGCAACGGTCAAACATTGCCTAATTTTCCGCCTCTTTCGTGTAAAAGAGTCTTTAAAATTTATTTTAATACATTGAAAAGTATGTTTGTCTATATGTAACGTTCATTAAGTGCGAAATAGTAAACTATGGATTTTCTTTGATTATCTCATATGGGTGCATTGTTTTCACTAATTTAAATAGATAGATAGCATTTAATGGGCACAGTAGGCAATAAATCAATAGGTTTTTACACTTTCAACAAAAATCAGAATATTTATTGTTTTACGAAATGACAGAGTTATCTCCATTGTTTGTAAATAAATTATTACCCTGCTTTATTGTTCGCGTATCACCTGGCCTTCTATTTTATTTTCATTGCAGTAATCAGTAATCAGCTAGCTTTTATATTTTGATTGCTTTCATTAGAACACTAGATAAAGCTGGGGTTTTTATGTCGTTAAAATAACTTTTTAATTTTCTATAGAATCATGTCTGCTGAAAAATTAAACGTTATTTCTTTCAGAGAACGACGTTTTATTTTAAAATATTTACAATTTATTTTTTAATGCCAAGATATAAAACACAACACATAAAAGTGTTAGTAGGATTGCCAGATGTCCGGTTTTTCTGATATCCGCCCAGTCGGTAAATTCTGAGCAAACCGGACAACCCAATGTCCGGTCATCTGTTTACAACTGTAGATGAAGAGAGAAAATGCCCTGGCGAACTAGACACAAATGTTTTACAAGGACACCATTTTAAGGGTGGTAACAAGAATTTATCTTATTAAAACATATTTTAGTGTAACAGGAACCATAAATTATTATTTTAAAAAATAAACCTATTTTCAGCAGCGTCCTCTATACATATACATATCTTTGTAAAAAGGTTCTTCAGAAAAAAAAGGAACTTGAATTATTTTCATGCACTGGCGTAGGTAAGGAGAGGGTAAAGGGGGTTATTACCTCCCCTAGAAATACTTAACAATATTTTTAAATAGTATTATTTGAAATTATCTATAAAACAAATAAAACTATATATAATATCCTCCTCATATTATTTTCTTAAAATTAAATAATGTTTGTTTGTAAATACCCTGTAATATAAATATCCATTATCCCTCACAGAAAATAAAATTATCTACGCCAGTGTTTTCATGTATTCTACAGTTTACAGATGGAGTTTACAATAACACCACTAAACCAAACCTTTTATCCGTTAAGAAAATCGTGTAATGCAAATGCTTTTGCTTCTTAAGCCGCATCCAGACTTGCAACAATTCGCCGCGCCGCTCCACACCGCATGCCCACCACATAGCGCGGACGTGGACGTGGACGGAATTTACGTTGTTTCAAGGGCTTGGCGAATGATTTGACGGTGATTCGGAGCTTGTTGGTTTTTGGCGTCAAAGAAGCTCGCTAACAGGTTGGTTAGTTTGGACGGATGTTTGGCGAATTGTTGCAAGTCTGGACGCGGCTTTAGAAAAACAAAATTTACCTTAAGAAACATATATTGTCTTGTACAAGAAACCTTAAAATCTACAAAACTGTGTAAATCGAACAGGGGAAAAACCTTAATTTTTAGTAGTTCTGCAACGTGCTAAATTAAAAGGACTTTTAGAATCAAATAGGTATCCAATATCAGAAATTTTAAATAAAATCAAATTTTTTAGTACCACATTTTTTAAATTTATTTTTATATTTTTTTACGTAATCATCCTGTATTTTATAATTGATGTAATTAATGTCACGGGTTGTCAAATATTTTTAATTGTTTTTTATAGTGTCATTTTTGTTAAACCTACTTTAAAAGTTAAAATTAAAAAAATAAATTTTAATTTTCTATGTTTATCCATTTTATTGCTCCTTAAGTATACCGGATCAGCTAAATAACATAACACATAGCCAATGTAAGGAAAAGAGACAATCTAACGAAAATACCCGCATGTAAACATTTCTCATTGGATGAGTTACATCTATCCTTTGTTGTTGCTTTTTACTGGCTGATATACCAATCCCTATTTGCTTAACCAGTATGTAAGTAAAAGATTTAAGGGTCACTTTTACACCTTTTTACCTGAACTAAAAGTAGGTTAAAAATAACGAAATAACATACACTAAAATATTTGACATATTTCCGCTTAAAGTTTTTTAACGTTTGGTAAGTAGTAAGGAAATAAAAATAACCCTAAAACAGGCGCGTTTGTGGCTGCTTCGGTTGTATCGGCAAGTCCGTCGATCTCCGGAGTTACAGGAATGTGTGCAGCCCATAGTTTGATGGGTGTCCGGCGACGCGGTGTTTTGAGCAACGGCATTACGCAGTGTCTCCGTCGGGGATGGACTGGAGCAACAACCATCCAAGTTATGAAATGAATGGTGTGAATAAGAAGGAGTAGGGTCAAGGTACACAGCCTTCGTAGCTGCAGTGTGCACCACCTAGGCGGTCGTCGGACCTGGGTGGGATGACCCTGAAAGGGTGAAAAAACCCTAAACAAGTAAATTTTACACAAAACGTGTCCCCTAAAAAAATTGGCGTGTTTAATGATTTTTTTTTAGGAATATGAAAAGAACGGAATTATACGATGTAGCCTGTATTAATTGAAATGCAATGTACAGGGTGTTGGCAGAAAGTTGCTGAAAAACAATTAAGGGCAGATTTTATTACTAAAAATATAAAAAAATCATTAAACATGGGTCCGCAAATCACTGTTCTTAAGATACAAATTGATAAACTTATAAAAATAAAAATATATATTTTTTAATATCTTTATCCGTTATCAAATATTGTTTTAATTTGGCAATGTTTATTTTTATTCTTTAGACAGCCTCCATACGAAGGCTTTTGCCTAAGTACCAGAGTACCGTGGGTGTCGGGTTATTAGATGTTTAACCCAATGTTTTCCAAGTACTTAAACGTGCAGTTTTTGCATTTTACACCACCTTTTAGACAACGCGATAGTGCCACCGAGAACCCGGGTCTCTGCGGTGAAAGGCTAGTACGTCAGCCACTACACCACGCTCGCCACACGGTATTTATGTCATTAAGGGGTAATTTATTACTAAATTAATTACATTTAATAAGTCAAGTGGCGTCTCGAGCAGCAACTGAAAGAATATATGTAACAAAAAACGGGACTCCACTGACTGTGTAAATGTGTGTAAATTTTTTGTGTGTTCTTTAAATTAAGCAAATCAAAATACAGCTTTTATGTTTCTTATTTTTTTCTATTTTGTTTAGTACAAGAAAAAAACACTTATAATTTTAGACCATAAAAGAAGCATTGCCACAACTTTTCTTACCTATATACAGGGTGTCCCAGCTCTATTTATACACCAAATTACTTTGTACAAGATAACAGAATAAACTTAAAATAAAAATGTTTATTTGGATACATTTTTTTATTGACAGTACTAGTTAATAAACAAGGTGTCTAAAAAACAGATTTTTTTTAATGAAACACCCTATATATTTTAACAAATTTTGGCTCTGTATTACATTCTGCATCAAAGATATATAACACACTATATGTCAATTATTGCAGGTTTTGAGATATCAGCAGTATGCTGATATACTCATTAACAATTAAAAGTGAAAAAAAAAATATTATTTTGTTTCTAATTATTCCTAAATAATTCTCTCACTGTCAGATTGACAAATAATGTAATAACATGTAATTAATAACCGTCCATTATAAGAACTACTAATGGGTAAGTTAGCTATGTACTTTATTTGAGATAAATATTTACTAACCTAACTTAAACATCAGCATTATTCATGTATTGTTGTTTTTTATGCAATTCAGTAAATATGTGTCTTAAATAAACTAAATTGCTAACATACCTATTAGTAGTTTTTACAACGGAAAGTTATTAATTACTTGTTATTATATTATTTGTTGTATGTAACATAATTATATAAAAATAATAATTAGAACCAAAATATTATTTTCTTTCTTCCCTTTAATTGTTAATGAGTATATTAACATACTGCTGATATCTCAAAAACCAGCAATAATTGACGTATAATGTGTTATATTTTTTAATGTAGAATTTAATACAAAGTCAAAATTTCTTAAAATATATAGAGTGTTCCATTGAAAAAAAACCTACACGTCAATAAAAATTATAATTTCGAGACACCTTGTATATTAACTAGTACTATTACTAAAAGAGTGTATCCTGTATATTTATAATGTTTTGTTTTATTAGCAATTATGTTACAACAATGTATTTTTAAGAAACATGTAACAGCAACAATAAATACTTATTAAAGTAAGGTTGATATCTAGTTTTACAATTTTACTATAATAAGTGTTTTTGAATTTATTTAGTTTTTTAAAAGTTTAATACCCTGTATCTTAGAATGAGAATTTTGCAGCCCATGTTTTTATGAACTTTTTTTTATATTTTCTGATGAAAAATCTGCCCAATTTTTTAACAGACTTACTGTAACACCCTGTATATTTAATTTCGTTCGTGACTGTTACTTGTTTAGTTTTAACACAAAAGTTTTAATGGCTAAGTGCAATCATATTTTCTGGCTAATTATACTATTGTAATGAAACAAAACCCACAGTAGTTAGTTTTAAATAAGACAAGTAGTGTGTTCCCTCTCATTCGGTTTATGAAATTAATTGTTAGACTATTACTGCTGTGGACCATGTGTTTGTGTAAACTTTTGATTTGTATTGTATATTAGCCATTGTCATTAGTTGGCTATTATGGTTGAGTCATTCATTAGAGATATTATGTTTGAGTTTATACATACGTTTATGCGTTCATATATGCTCACCCCCTTTTTACCTCCCCTATGTAAAGTGGTCGCCGGCAGCCGCTCGTTTAGGGGGATGGGTAACATTCAACGCCGTTTTAATTGCAAACGAACGGTATATTCAATGCATCCCTCATGCCGATGCTTGGAAAATCGGCCACTTACCCCATGGTTACACATTACTAAGTACTCATATGCATATAGTATTTTAAATTACATCCAATAGTATACAGTATGTCCACGAATAAAATTTACAATAGCACAAAAATTTTAATGTTAAAGAAAGTTATGTGGGCAAATGCTTTTGCTTTAAAGAAAAACAAGGTACATGTTGAGAAATACGTTTTGTCTTGTAAAGGCACTTACACAAAAATACAAAAAGTAAAAATAGACCAAGATAAAACTGCCATTACTTTTAATAACTCGGCAAAGTGTCAAAAAAGAAAGGTTTTAAAATCGAATAGGCTTTCACACAAAAGCTTCCTCTAGTCTAATATTGTAACAATAAATCTTATAATTGATGGTAGCTATTTGGGCACGCCAAAAACAAATTAGAACAAGTAAATAGAGAACTAAAAATCGACGTTTCGGTGGCAAGTCTGCCACCGCTGTCAAATAAAATTAAATTAAAATAAAAATTTAAAAACTAACTATTATTTAGGTGTAAAATTTAAAATTTTGAGCTTCTTTTAGGAGATTCTGAAGAACCTTTGACAGTTAAAGAAAGTTATGTGGGCAAATGCTTTTGCTTTAAAGAAAAACAAGGTACATGTTGAGAAATACGTTTTGTCTTGTAAAGGCACTTACACAAAAATACAAAAAGTAAAAATAGACCAAGATAAAACTGCCATTACTTTTAATAACTCGGCAAAGTGTCAAAAAAGAAAGGTTTTAAAATCGAATAGGCTTTCACACAAAACTTCCTCTAGTCTAATATTGTAACAATAAATCTTATAATTGATGGTAGCTATTTGGGCACGCCAAAAACAAATTAGAACAAGTAAATAGAGAACTAAAAATCGACGTTTCGGTGGCAAGTCTACCACCGCTGTCAAGATAAAATTAAATTAAAATAAAAATTTAAAAACTAACTATTATTTAGTGTAAAATTTAAAATTTTGAGCTTCTTTTAGGAGATTCTGAAGAACCTTTGACATGAGATGTCAAATATGTTTTTTAAAAGAAGCATATTTGACATTTAATGTCAAAGGTTTTTGAGAATCTCCTAAAAATAGCATAAAATTTTAAACCTAAATATTAGTTTTTTTTTTTAATTTAATTTTATTCTTGACAATGGTGGCAGACTTGCCACCAAACGTCGATATTTAGTTCTTTATACACTTGTTTTAATTTTTTGTTTTTTGTTGTTTTAATTTATTTTTTGGCGTGTACCCAAATAACTATCATCAATTAAATGAATCCGCCAAACCAATACAGAACATATCTTCAATACATCCTATATTACCAAAATTATTTAAAAAAATAAAACTATGAATAATATAATTTCTTAACTACGTTTGAAACTTAAGGGGGAGTTTCGTATTTATTAAAAAACAATCTATAAACATTAAGTATGTCTAGAGTTTCTTCTTCCTAAAGTTAGGTGCGTTAAAGGTTTTAAACAAAGTCGGTATATTTTAAATATTTTAAAACCGACTTTACCCTACTTACATAAAATTTAGTACACTTATTTATGTTATATGTTATAATGCGCTTCCTAAACCCCTACATAGATTGATATTATTAAGTCAGTGGCGTCTCAGTGGGCACCACAGCCAATTATATTGAGAAAAAAGTATGCCACTATCTTTTATAGAGTTTTAATATATTTTTTAATTAAGCAATTAAAATTTTAACTTTTTAGTCTCCTGTATTTTTTTGTATTTAGCATTGTTTTCTAGAAAATGAATTAAAGTCACAATAATTTCTTTTAAAAGTACCCATAGATAACATGTTATAAAAAACAAAAAATAAGAAATAAACAATTATTTGCCCTTAACTGCCTATAACTTAGAGTGCCTTTATTTTTTTACTCGAACAGATATACGATGAAAATACAGGAGACTAAAAGGTTAAACTTTTAATTGCTTAATCGGAAAAAATATTTAAAAAAAAAAGGTATTAAAAGCCAGTGGCGTGCATTTTTTCTTAATAATATTAACTGTGGGGCCTACTGAGACGCCATTTGACCTAATAATCTTAATTTAGGTAGAGCTTTAGAAGCATGTTACAGTAAATAATTGTACCAAATTTTATGTAACTTAATTAAAGGAGTTTTAAAATATTAAAAAAATACCGACTCTTTTTTTAATCCCAGAAATGAACCAAATCCGGACATATGTTTATAAGAAATTTTTTCATAAATAGACATAAGGAATCATTCCCTTAAGTTTTGCACCCTAATTAGAAAAGACCCTGTATATTATACTGTAGTAGCAATAGCTAAAAGGTATATCGGCCAGTGAAGCAACAACAAGGATGTACGTGAGTAATCCAATCCGAAATGTTTACATGCAGGTATTCACGTTAGGCTGTTTCTTTTCCTCACATTGCCTATGTGCTGTTTATCTCTGAAATTCACCACTTCTGGATTAGGATAAGTTGGAATAGATCGTCATATTTTAGTCTCAGAAATTTGTGGTAGCATATCCGCGGTTGCGGTTAGGATAATGACTTCTGAAAAATAATTATTTCATATATTGTAAAACATGTTAAACAATACCTTAATTAATATTTTAGTTGGCATATATAGGTAACACACGTACACATCTTGACTCTAATACAATGTAGCCAACACGGCGTCAAATAGGTCAGTTGTCGCATTAATAATAATGAACACTCCATGGCGTCTATCGGTGTACACAGGACCTATAATAGGAATAATAAATACAGCAGGGGGAAGTAGCAATGACCACGCGGTCAACAGTGCTATCTCCACTGATAACATTGGTTATTTGATGGTTATTGACAACCATAAAGCGTACATTACTACAGATACCCTGACATCTGTATCTAATCCTGATGAAACATTCCCAAATGGAAACATCGACGAGTCCGATACATCGGAATTCTTTCCCTATCTATTACCTTCTCAATTACTAAATAAAATGCAAGGCAGATCGAGTCGATTGCTTTAAAAGGCTGGTATTAGAAGTTATAAATCTTGTGTGATAGAATTAAACTCCCCACAAAAATGTTTCGCATATGCTCGATTTTTTCCAGAAGCTTCAATACAAAAATAACTTAGTTTAAATGGCCATAATTATTTTAATAATAAAGTTATTGAATCAATAAAAAAAGAAAATGTTGGGGAAAGGTTAAGCTATAACTTTGGCGTAACCGTATTATTTGCTGTTCACAATACACCCTAAAAGTTTTTGAAAAAAAAAATAATTTTTAATCGCCCTGTATGATATTCTGTTGAAAGGGAGGAATCACATTTTTAATTAAATTATACCTTTACTGATTTCTAATATTTTCTTTACTTAATTGTGTTAATATGTTAATTATTAAAAGAGATATGAGCATTTAGAAAAACCGAGGTTATTCGATAATTTTTTGAGAACATATTTTTTCGCAAGAAACATGATGCGGTAAGTAACAGTTAAAAAACAAAAGTAAATAAATATTAATATCTAAGAAAAGCAGATGAAAATTCTAAATCCTATTAAAAATCATAACTTTTTTTTATTAATATACGGACTAAATATATTGTGTTGAAATATTGTTTAAGAAAATGGGCTTAATTTATTTGACAAAACTAGCATACAACAGAAGATTATAAGTTCCTTAGCAGAAAATCTGATGATTTACCTCACCTTACCGCTATACGAAATGGTTTAGATTGGAATATTTTTTTTTATCTTTAAGACCCCTTACAAGAAGGCTTAAAGCCTAAATACTAACGTACCGTGGATGTCTTAAGCGAGGTAAGAGGGGAGTTTGTTCACACGGGACTTAAATACTTGAAGGTTTGGGAGGAAGGAAAGACCTCCGCGGGCAGCAGGTTCCACAACCTAGAAACTCTAGGGATAAAAGAACGAACAAGAGTGAGGAGTTCGGGGCCTGTCCAGTTGGACCGTATAAAGGGATGCATACGCGCGGAACCACGAGTTTCTCTGTTGGGAACCGTGAGTGGAGGAACTATACTGGACAATTCTTCAGAGCAGAAGCCATGGAAGTACCTATAAAACGTCCTAAATCCCCACAGCCCGACAAAGCCTTTCTGTAAGTGAAGGATCATTAATGAGACAGATAAACTCTTCTTTGAATAGAATCAAGAATGCTTAGGGTTGTAGGGGACATATCTGCAGATAATAGAACAATATTCCAAGGGAGGTCGGATTTGGGACACATATAAAGTGTATAAATTAGAAATGGAAAAATACTTTTTGGCTCGAAAGAAAAATCCAAGCTTTTGAAGCTCCCGTGGCTATAGATACAATGTGTTTATGCCAGTTAAGGTTACTTTCAAATGTGACGCCCACAAGATTGAAGGTGTCTTTGCTCTGTAAAACTGGGCCGCTCATAGAAGAGGATGGTATTTGATGACTCTTTTCGCGACAAGGAACATGATTGTGTTTGAATGCATTAAAATGGACGAGATTTTGGCGCCCCAATCCAATATTAAATTAAGATCCTGAAAGAGATATCTGCATCGCTCTGCGTTTGTTTCCAAGTACGGTTTAGTGATGGGTTTAGGAACCTGAAAACTGGAGTGGGGTACTATCGTCGGCGAAACTATGAATGGAATTAGTTGTAGACGAAGATCGTTAATGTGAAGAAGAAACAATGTTGGTGCTATAACTGAGGCCCTGAGAGACTCCCGCATTTACTTGGTGAAAGCTTGAAGAATGGCCGTCTAATAACTGATATACGTCGATCAGATAGATAACTAGAGAGCCAAGTACAGAGTTTAGTTGAAAGACCATAGGGAAGTTTATTAATAAGTGCGGCATGCCAGACCTGGTCAAAAGCTTTGATATAGAGAATTAATACTTTAAATAAACTTTTATTTTAAATTTTTGGTTTGATATGTTTTTTTTAATTTTTAGCCATAAAAAATGTATTAATGTTAAATTAAAATTACCAACTCAGAAACCCAAAATATCATCAGAGATATAAAGTGTTTTTTATAAATAAGCTTGAGTAAATCTCTTTTATCAGTATTTTCTATAACACTAATTCTTTTAAATTGTATGGTTTTATACAGTCGTTAACCCTATTTAGAAATGCAGGATAACGGAAGTCCTGGCCTCTACTTATGGAAGATAAAAATTATTTTCGAAAATCAACACCCTGTTTTGCCATGAAAAGCCGCGTCCAGACTTGCAACAATTCGCCGTGCCGCTCTACGCCGCGCCGCATACCTCGCCACATAGCGCGGACGGCGCACAAACAGGTTGGTTAGTTTGGACGAATGTTTGTCGAATTGTTGCAAGTCTAGACGCGGCTTAAGAATGGTAATTAAATCTATATTAAAAGTACTGGACGCCTACACACTACTCAAATTGTAAATACACTACACACACACATACACTATACATTTCTTAACACAATTAAATTGTCAGTAAGAGTTTCATACAACAACATACCCTTTTTAAAAATTCATAAAAGCAAAATCAGTCTTCATGTCCTAATATTCAAACATGGGGATACTAAATTTTTATTTTATTTTTGAAAAAAAGCATGGGCTTCCTTATTCAATTGTTGTTGTTCTTACATAATTGCTTAGAGATATTATAAAACCTAGTTATATAAAAATACCATTAGTACTATCTGTATGGACGGGGGATATGAAAATCATTGGGTTGTTTTTCGTAAAAAGTAAGCAAGCCTCATTTTTATTTGCGCAATCTAAAGAAAATATAAATGTGTATGTGTTGATGAGTGACTTTTTTGTAAAAAATATTCGTTCAGGTGCGTTCGAGACGCCACTGGACTAAATAGGTTTAATTTACTTAATGCTAAATTAGCTCCTTAAGTATGAATTACGCAGATTAATTACAACAAAATTGGGTAGAAGGTATCTATTAAATACCATTTTTTTCAGTTTAATACCCTGTGTCTTGAGAACAAAAAGTTTGCGGTCCCATGTGAATATGACCTCTATGTCTTAATCAGATATTTAACACGTTTCAAATACCTTGAAAACTTTTAAATGGAGGTTGAAATTAGAAGTATATTGCATTTTTATTAGAATTAAGAAAATTGTTAAAGGGCCTATTGTAACATGATAAGCCACAAACACGAAATACAAAGTTATAAAAATTTCTAAGTGAAAAAAGAACTCGTATTATCAAAAATAAACTTGAATATTTTTGTAAGTATGTATTAGGAGGACAATACCTAAAACTTTTTTTTATTGTGACCTGTTCTATTATAAATTATTAAATAAAGTAAAAAATAAAACAAATTTATGTAGCTGTGTGGCTTATCATGTTATTACAATAAGCCCTTCAACTGTAATTTAATCACCAGAACTATGTCTGCCAATTTTACACCGATTAAATTTATTGTCTAAACAAAAACAATTTTTAAATATTTGCCAGTATGTTTGTAGATATATCGTAAGACATTCCATGATTGTCATCATTATTTATTAAATTCAAATCAAAGTTTACCTTTACTGTAAAAGATTTTCTAAAAATCCACTTCTAAATTTGCCTGTTCTCTATAAAACGATTTTTCGACAAAAAGCTTCGTACATATTTAATGTGGCCTGTCTGTACTTTGGTGTGGCATTACACAGCATAATAAAAAAGATGTAATTGCTGTTGATACATTTGCCGATTTGTCTGGCCCAAGTAGTATTTCGATAGGGAAGTTTCGCATATTTACGCTAAGTTCTCTTTTCACTAACATCTTTTTTGCTGAACCAAAAAGCCAGTTATTCCAACCCAAAACGTCTGACCACCAAAGGTCCAAGCTCACAAAGAGTGTCTTTAAACCCTAATAGTCTAGCAAGCAAGAAATCCACGTAATGAAAGTGTCTTTAGAGCAAAAGACTATTTTTACAATCTCATAAAAATAAAATGTTTTATGCTAAAATTAAAGCATACAATTTGCTGCTCATAATATACAATTTATCTTTAAACTACCTTGTTTAACTGTTGTTTTTTCTGTATAAAATGTTTGGGATCATTAAGGTCCAACAGATCACGCGTATCTTTTGTTCTCTTTATACTAAAAAATCGTCTAGGCTAGGCATACCTGCAATTGTTCCCTAAAAAAGTACCTTAAAGCTATAACCCATTTTAACTAAACTTTTTGAGATTTCTTATGATATATGAAAATATACAGGGTGTTTTTAAAAGCTCTGTACAAAATGCTCTATGGACTCCTTGGGTCAGAATATCACTATTGCACAATAAAAATCAAACTGTGTTTGATTGACATATTATATTGTACAACCTCTCAATATAACCCATTAACGGTCAATATTATTGTATAATATGAAATATTGCACAAGAATATTGATCGTGTGTGACGGATTTAGGACATAGGTTTATTTGAACTTTTTTCTAAAAGATTAATACCTAAGATAAGCATCTTATTCTGTAACACCATGTATAAGTGTTCTGTGGGTTATTTTTCTTTCTGGCAGAACCTGCATAGGTTTTTCTCTGCCAGGCCTCTAGAAAAACACAGGCAGCTTTTCTTTAAAAACGATATTTGTCTACACGTTAATTTTTTTAGGGAAAATACTGCAAAAACTGAAAATTGTGATTCACTTGTGGTACAGTTATTGCACTGAGTGTAGCACAATTATCAAATGCATCGAGTATGGTGCATCGAAAATATGCGTTTGCTTATAAAGCACCCTACGGCATTGTGTGTGACAAAGCCCTTTTTATTAGGTGTCGGAAAACCGAAATTATTGCAATTAAAACTTCGAACAAATACGTTTCAAAGCAAAAACGATTTTACAATAATTATTTGCCCTTTAGTACTTAAAATCCCATGCGATATTGGGTTAGTTAAAATTTTGGCTGGAGTGTTAAAAAATTATAAAAACATCTTTGTTATAAAACCCACGGTAAATTTTAACAACCAATGAGGGTTTAAATTGCCTAAAAATATAATTATTTAAAAATAAAATTTACCACTTTTTCCCACTTTTTCTAAATGTTGATAAATATTAGCAAGGACAAATTCTTGCCCTTTTTGTTTTGTCGAGCTCAAATTAAACAAGGCTCTGCGTTAGTTACTTTAAAAAATAATTAAATTCAAAAACTGGTTTAAGAGGATGCCGTAGCACGTTAAATGAGCTAAAACGCGATTCGCTGCCGTTTTTTAAATATTTGTTTGAGAAAAAAGTTGTATATTGAAAAGTTTCTTAAAATGATCCAAAGATTATCGGAAAGTTGGTTATTTTTACGGTTTTGTAATTTTGGGAAATTTAATGTGTTAATTATTACCATTACCAAAAATTAATTAACTTTCCGATAATCTTTAGATCATTTTAAGAAACTTTTATGTACAACTCTTTCTCAAAACAAATATTTAAAAAACGGCAGCGAATCGCGTTTTAGCTAATTTAACGTGCATCGGCATCCTCTTAAACAGTCTAACTTTTTGTTTATCGGTTTTAAAAGTTAGACACTTTTAC
Organism: Listronotus bonariensis; assembly: GCA_014170235.1. Taxonomy (NCBI): domain Eukaryota; kingdom Metazoa; phylum Arthropoda; class Insecta; order Coleoptera; family Curculionidae; genus Listronotus; species Listronotus bonariensis. The sequence continues at coordinate 178,147 of JACEGR010000112.1, read as the reverse complement.
ATATACATTTTCAATTAGTGTTTTGTTTCAATACCTACTAGTTTTTTTAAACACTTAACCAAAAGATCAAGATATCATAGATTAGGTACTACTTTTAAATCATGTGTCACTTAATTAAAAATTTGACATTCTCACAACTCAGAAATTGAATTAGAAGAACTATTCGGTCGTAAAAAAATTTAGTTTGCAATACATGCATAAAGTGTCTTTTTTACTAATGAGATTGCCGCACTCGCCTCACAGTTAAAGCTGTCAAACTCTTATTGCAAAAAAAAAGTATCACTTTATGCTAAATTTTTTCTACAGCAACAAATTTGCAACAAATCGGCTCTCCTTTATTCAATGTATTACACTTTTTAGCTTATATCCATGTTTACTTAACAGAAAGCTGGTACTGTTATCTTACGATCGGTTTGAGAAACAAAATCGTTTATTTGACATCTAATTAGCAACTTAAAAGCAACAAATTTTGAAGTTTTTTCAATTTTCGCCGATTTTCCATTGCCAGTTTTCCAGGCGTCAATCTGTATGTTTTAGCATTTTTATAAACCCAGACGTTATATAACAATACACATGATTTAAATTATTTTTAAGCAACAATGTATAGCTAAATAAAATGAACTAAAAGTCTTGACAAACCCAATCAACTTCAAAATTTTTGCAGTAACCCTGAACAAAACGAAATAAAATATTTAACCGTTAGAGCGATTAGAGTAATTATTTAAATTGCGTATTGCAGTACCCAATTTAGAAGTAATTTAGGGCAATTATAATATTTTTGTTCAATGTCTTAGCGGTACTTGATATATATTGCTATTCGTAGATAAATCTAGGCGTTAATAAAAATCCTTTTTAATGACGTTAAATTATAATTAAGTTGGTAATAAAAAACTATTACAAATTAAATCGCATCATTAATTGCATAACTTATATAAAAAAAATATTTGAGGAGTTTGAAATCACGTCCGGATAAGAAACATTCTGAAATTATACAGGGTAATTTGAATTCGACCCTTAACATTGGGATCTTCGAAACTATAAGAGATACGTAAATGGCTAAAGTTGGACAAAGTTGCACATTACAAGAGTAATATATTGAATTATACAGGGCGTTTCCTAATTGCGGTAAGAAAATTTAAGGGCGTATTTCTAAGCCAATTTTATAAAAAAGTTCATATAAACATAGATCCGGAAATGCTTTGTTTATAAGATACAGGGTGTTAAACTTTAAAAAGAAAATCGGGTTTTTAATAATGTCTTAAATATGCCTTTTCCGATTTTATTAAAATTTAGCTGAGGTATTTAGTAAATCAGACAGATAATTAAGCCCTAAATTAATTTTAATTAGTGAGATCAGTGGCGGCGTGGGACGCATTTCAGCTAATCTTATTGACAAAAAATGTACGCTACTAACATTTTCGCAACTTTTATATTTTTTAGGAATAAACACCTAAAATACAACGCTTCTTTTTAATATTTTTACGTAACTTGCTTAGTTTTGCAGAAAAAAATCCGCTAAACTGCATATTCCTGCGAATATGTAACAACAAGTAATCCCCAATTAAATAGCGGTTATATCTAGGGTAACAAGTTTTGCAAAAAAAAATACTTTAAATATTTTTAGGTTTTTTGAGAAGTTTTGCACCCTGTATCATGAGAACGAAAAATTTTAAAACTTATGTTTATATGAACTTTTTTAATTAAAATGGCTTGGGAATACGCCATTAAATTTTCACCCGGTATACAGGGTGTCCCAACTCAATTTATACACTAAATTACTTCGCCCCTGTACAGGGTGTCCCATTTTGGTTGTCCCTTATGGGAAACTTGGAAACCATAAGAGATATTAAAAATCTGATACCCCATCCTCGAGCTCTTTTTTGGAGAAAACATTTATGGTAAAAACAGATCATCGCTATCGCGAAGCGTTTCAGAGATACAGGGTGATTCTCGATTTTTTCACTTTTTGAAAAGGCCCTGTAGCTTTGTTGTTATTACAGATACGAGAAAACTAATTGCACATTATACAGACACTTTTTTCCGTAGAATCCAGTGGCGTAGCCAAAAATTTTTTTGAGCTGTCATTTTTGACATATGACCCAAACATGTTTTTTTTTATTAGGACACCCTATAAATGATTAGGTAATTAAATTGCTTGTTTTTTTCTGATTAAAATAATATATCATAGTAGGTGGTTTAATAAATTTTTTACGTCAAATATTGGAAAAATTATGATTTTAAAGACGCATTGCGGCTTCTATCTGTTTTTAAATTGTTTTATATTTTTCTTTAAAAACAATACTGCCATCCCTCAACTCAGGAGACATTTCCGTAGAAAAAAACAAAAAAATTAATTAATTAATTATTATTTTTTATTTATTTTATTTTATTTTTTTTTTCTACGGAAATGTCTCCTGAGCTAAGGGATGACAGATTCCTTTTAAAACAAAAATATAAAACAATTTAAAAACAGATAGAAGCCGCAATGCGTCTTTAAAATCATAATTTTTCCAATATTTGACGTAAAAAATTTATTAAACCACCTACTATGATATATTATTTTAATCAGAAAAAAACAAGCAATTTAATTACCTAATCATTTATAGGGTGTCCCTAATAAAAAAAAACATGTTTGGGTCATATGTCAAAAATGACAGCTCAAAAAATTTTTGGCTACGCCACTGGATTCTACGGAAAAAGTGTCTGTATAATGTGCAATTAGTTTTCTCGTATCTGTAATAACAACAAAGCTACAGGACCTTTTCAAAAAGTGAAAAATCGAGAATCACCCTGTATTCTGAAACGCTTCGCATATAGCGATGATCTGTTTTTACCATAAATGTTTTCTCCAAAAAGAGCTTCGAGGATGGGGTATCGGATTTTTAATATCTCTTATGGTTTCCAAGATTCCCATAAAGGGAACGGGCCCAAAAATGGGACACCCGCAGGCCAGATACAAAAATAAACTTAAAATAAAAATATTTATTTGGATATACTCTTTTACTGACATTACTAGTTAATATACAAGGTGTCTCAAAAACATAATTTCTATTGTCTAGTAGGTTTTTTAAATGGTACGCCCTATATATTTTAACAAATTTAGACTCGGTATTAAATTCTGCATCAAAATATATGATACACTTTATGTCAATTATTGCTGATTTTTGAGATATCAGCGATATGCTGATATAGGAATTAACAATTAAAAGTAAAAAAGAAAATAACATTTTGTTTTTAATTATTCTTAAATGATAGTGTCACTGTCAGAATGACAAATAATATAATAACATGTAATTAATTACCTTTCGTTGTCACAACTACTAATAGGTAAGTCAGCTATTTACATTATTTTAGATACATATTGACTAACCTAACTAACTAAAGCCAGCCATAATTGACATGTTGTTTTTTAATACAATTCAGTAAATATGTGTTCAAAATAAACTAAATTGCTGACATACCTTTTAGTAGTTCTTGCAATGGAAGGTAATTAATTACTTGTTATTATATTACTTGTTACTCTGACAGTGACAGAATTATTTAAAAGAACTTAGAACCAAAATAATATTTTCTTGCTTTACTTTTAATTGTCAATGAGTATATCAACATACTGCTGATATCTCAAAAACCAGCAATAATTGACGTATAGTGTGTTTTATATTTTTTATGTGGAATTTAATACAGATTTAAAATGTGTTAAAATTTATAGGGTGTTCCATTTAAGAAAACCTACTTGCTAATAAAAATTATATTTTTGAGACACCGTGTATAATAATTAGAACTATAACTCAAAAGAATGTATTTACATAAATATTTTTTAATTTAGGTTTATTTTTGTATCTTGTACAGGAGCGAAGTTATTTGGTGTATAAATAGAGTTGGGACACCCTGTACATCTGCAAAGGTAGAAAGATACTGGCACATATTAGGCAGCTACTATGGTCCTTCAACCATACGGGTTTGTATTTATTTTTGTGGAGTACTTGAAAGATACAAAGTAATGGGAAGAGAGTGCCATACCTTAGAATCATGACACAGTTTAAAACAAATAATAGTTTTATTAGACGGGCCGTTTATGTGTAATTTATATCTAATATTTGGCCCGTTTATGTTTATTGGTTGTATATAATTTGTATAAAATTTTGATAATATAGCTCTGTACTGACTGAGGAATCTTGGTTCTTGGGTTTGGACCGCGTAAAACTGAAATAATTTACCGACCTTTCGCCTACGATTGCACAAAGCATCTTCAGGGATCTTTACTCTGAGAGATTGGGACTCTGAATAAATCTTGCAGAGTTAAGATCCCTGAATATGCGTCGTGCAATCGAAGGCGAAACGTTGGTAAAAGAAATAAAATACATATGAATTAAACTTTTGGCATTCCACCGAAAGTTTTATTTGCAATTTGTCAGAAAATCGGATTGCGTATAACAGTTAATGCATGTCTCTAAACTATATTGACAAAATTTAGTTTTGATTCAACTCCCAGGATATACAAAAGTGAATGTGTTAAATATATGAAAGCTTTTGTCCTGCGTCTGTTTTTAAATGACATACAGGATGATTCTTAACCCAAACATTTTTTTTTAATAAAATGAAATTTTCTTACCAAGCACTTCCTTTTCTTTATTCCGTAATATTATTTCCAAACATTTTTTAAACTCTAAACAATATACAAAGGTAAAGGTATAACATTATCATTTATCCGGCTTTTCCTTGCATTATTCTTGATTAATTGTAGTTAAATTTCCCTAACCACGCTTAAGAATGTGGTAATAATTCACAACTCGCCCCTTTGTCAAGATAAATTTAAGTAATTTTTGTTATTTACAGTAGGTTTGGCTTCGATCCCAAATATTTAAAGGAGTACCCTAAGTAATATCCTACTGCCTGATGAAAGGTAATCCACACAGAAACGCCGACTTAACAAATTTTTCCTAATAAAATGATTTTTACCGAGCACCCAATTCTTTACTGCTTAACTTTATTTTTCAGAAAACATAATTTTTTAAAAACTATAAATAATATCTATACTAAAGTAAAAATTATCAGTAATATACTTTTATATACCAACGCCAACAAAATAAACCTCTATGAATCCTCCTGTTGACACCTTGTATATTATAGCGGGGCTTTTCCTTGCATCAAACTTAACTTAATGGTAGTTAAATTTCCTTAATAACACTTAAGGGCATGTTAATAGCTCACAACTTGCCCCTTTGTCAAGGTAAATTTAAGTGATTTTTGTTATTCACAGTAGGTTTGTCTTCGGTCCTAAATATTTAAAGGAGTACTTAAAGATATATCCTACTGCCCTGAAGCGTAGTTTATCGCGCTTAAAACGGCACGTTATGGACGCATAAATATTAAACAGTCAGTAAGATGGCATCGACTTTGTTCTTAACCCTTTTGTATCTTAAAAGGACCCATTATTGTTTCACGTACAAAATGTAAATTGTATCTTATGAACCATAAGAATTGTACAATATTTGGTGTTAATTGTACAGGATGGGCCAAATTTAACGCTTTTTAGGAATATCATACTTCTGCACAGTGGCGTAGCGTAAGCAAAACAGGCGTAGGTGACGTCATATCGGCGAGGCTCCTTTTGGCGAGAAATGATCGTCAAAAAAAAAGTTGAGGATCCAAAATAAGTTGAGGACCAAAAAAAAGGTGTTCACCTTTTAATTCATGTTATTTTCTAGACATTAAATATTGGCGTAGACAACATGTTCCTGCGAGGCCTTTTTCATTTTCTTTATTTTATGTTATGTTCGTATCTCACATTTCGCATGCCTTTACTTTGCCGCGAGGCCCCTTCAGGCGCGAGGCCGTAGGCAACCGCCTACATCGCCTATGCCTAACTACGCTACTGTCTTCTGCATGTTATACCTGGTAAAGACAGTCATGCAAAACTGTCACATTTGCATAAAAGTCAATGTATTTTGTAATACACACGACCATATTTGCTCGCTACCTTTGGCTTTTATGGTAATGTGACTCTCATGGCAGAGACCCGGGTTCGAATCTCGGTTTTCTACATCGGAGTTTTTAATAGCTCGTCACCTCACAGTTGGTAATGGCAAAACCTGTGTGTAGTATTCTGCCAATCCTAGGTAGAAGTAAATTAAGGAATATCGTCCGTGGTGGCACTACCGCGTTGTCTAAAAGGTGCTATAAAATGCAAAAATGCATGTTTCAGTGCTTGGACAACGTTGACGAAACAGGGTGAAAAATGGGTTAAACATCCCATAACCCGACACCCATGGTACTTTTGTACTTAAAGCCTTCATGGGCCGTCACAAAAATTAAAAAAAAATTGTCTGTATCCCGGTTTAGACAAAAGCTGAACTTTATTCGCAAAGATCAAACATGCCAAACTGCTAAAACCGGAATTCCTACGTTTTCTTTAATCTTTCTTAACTTTTTCTTTTGTGTAGGGATTCTTTAATTCTAAAAAAATATTTGTACACCAACTTTTATGTATATTGCAGATGAGATTTATTATTGTTATTGGGTAGAGAAGTACACCAAGGTAAACATCTTTAATTTAAAGTTTATTTTTAATTTATCATCTGTATTTTTAAGTGTACGTGACTTATTAACGCACATAGACAGAGGCGTAGCTAGGAGTGAGTAAAGTGGTGTCACGCCCATGTTCTGGCACCTAAAGGGGACTCACGAGACCTCTTTAAATACGATGCGACCAGAGTTATAATACACCTTTATTTTTAAATTAACAGGGGTTAATTTTTTTATATAAAAGAAGTGGTACTCTGATTAAACCTTTTTAAAAAGATTATATTAAATATAAATTACTTTCTTTGTAAAAAAACCCTAAATGAAATATTTGGGAGAATTTTAAAATATAAATTAATTTTCTAAATGTGTACATTTGAAATTTTTTATATAGAACTAACATTAAAATCCCAACAGTTGTGACAAATTTAAATATATTTTTATATGTTTACTGTTACCTTTACCTTTCTTACTTTTAAACATACTTTTTGACATTTTATATCATTTTTTAATGGGCCGCCATAAAAGCAGCATACACAATAGGTTGCCTTAATTTTCTCTTAATATATATATATATATATATATATATATATATATATATATATATATATATATATATATATATATATATATATATATATATATATATATATATATATATATATATATATATATATATATATATATATATATATATTTCCAATCCTAATTCTAAATTTCGTTTATTTTAAACTTTTTGACTACCTTTTATATCGGATCAGCTACCTAACTTAATACATAGGCAATGTGAGGAGAAGAGATAATCTAACGTGAATACCCGCATGTAAACATTTCGAGTTGGATGAGTCACATACATCCTTTGTTGTTGCTTTACTGGCCGATAATCCAAGAACTTTTGCTTAACCAGTATGTCTTAATGGTGACAATGCTAAGTGGGGAGGCCCAGGAAGCCCTGCTGAGCGGGTAACCCAGTCCTAATTGCTAAACGTTGGGTTTTAATTTTAGTCATATACTGCTTGAGCAAGCAGTTTTGGTACATCGGCGAGTAATAAAAAACAAAACAAGCAGTATTCGTCACGCCTGTTTACATGCCAGTGTTTAGTTAGATTGTCTCTTTTCCTCACGTTGCCTATAAGGTATGTTATTTAGCTCAACCGGTATGCCTATAATTTTATTAATTAAAACAATCTGAATGTCTAGGACTTAAGGTTTTTTATTAAACACGTTAACTATCCAAAAATTAAGCAAGTAGTGAACGCCCTTTTAAAGGCTTATCTGACACCTATAGACAATACTCAAAGTTGCTTAAGTGAGCGGGGCTTCCCGGACCTGCCCTACATGAAAATTATATTTTTATTATTATTAAGAACCAGACACTATAAAAGGTTCGAAGATATGCTCTGTATTGGTTCGGCGGATTCATTAAATAAATGTTATTTATTGGGGTACACGCCAAGTCAGATAAAAAAAAAAAAACAAAAAAAAATAAAATAAGTAACAAAAAAACTAAAAATCGACGTTTTGGTGGCAAGTCTACCAACGATGTTTAGATAAAATTGAATAAAAATAAAAAATTTAAAAATTAACTATTGCTTGGGTTTAAAATTCCAAATTTTTAGTTCTTAAATACCTTTAACAATATATATCAAATATGTTTGTTTGGTTATAGTGACATTCATAACTGGTTGCTGGCGTTTTTATTATTTATAATACAAAAACTTCAACATCTTGCAAAGTTAACAATTAAATTTAAATTAACAGATTATATTGATGTTACACATTTATGTTTATTTAATAATATGTAGGCACTGTTGAATTTTTGCGTTTTTAAAACAATTTTCCTTTGCTAACATACTTGAAGCATTTCAGTTTATTCTGTGATTGTTTTCAAATGCGTGTTGACAAATTTTAGATTTGTAAAATTTTGTGTTTTTTATGTATGTTTTGTGTTTTTTTATGCGTTTAGCTAATGGTCTACAAGTTTCACCTACATATATAAAACTTATCAGATTTACAAGGTATTTTATAGATAACATTTTTTAAACTTTTGTTTATGTTGTGTGGTTTTGTTTTTGTTAATTGAGATCTTATAGTGTTTTGTGTTTTAAAGATTGTGCAAATATTAAATTTATTTCCTATTCGTTAAATTTAATTTGATAGGCCGGAAACGTATGGTATAAATATATTTGTAATGGGTATATTTTGATTTTGTCTTTGGTTTTTATTATCAAATTTAAGGAAACATTTGTTAATAAAGTTTAGAGGATAATTATTTTAAATTAAAATATCTTTTAAAAAATCTTCTTTAGTGTTTATATTTTAATTAAAACAAATTGTTTTAATTCTATCAAATAGACTTTTTACTTTTTACAACTCCTTTTTTGACCATTATTTGGTAATTTGAGTTAAAATTTAGGTATCTAAGGTTTTTTTTTAAAATTTGTACAATTGCATGACTAAAAACACCATTAATACAGCACTTAAGACGCCGAGTTGTGGTAAATGATAACAATTAGAGAGTTAGCTTGGGGCTGTTCACGAAGCAAAACAGGATTAAGACGCTGCTTTGTCATCAAGGTAATGGATGGAGCTGAGGGCATCTTGGATTGCCTCATTAATGTATTCCTAAATCAAAGCTGGAATAGACAATGCACTGAAATTCTCTTTTTGGCCCTTTGGCTTTGTAAACATGACGTCTAACGTCGTTAACATTTTGGTGGTTTGGTTTTCAATTTGGCACGTGCCCTAAAGGCCTCTTGATTGACACATTACCACTTATTCTCGGTTGGCAGATGTCCTACCTCTCTTACATGTACACGTGTCTATTTTTACTTTATAATCTAATGGGGGCCATGTTTCTAGTGACAAATATAAAATTTAAATCAAAAATTTGACTTTTGGAATAAACATTTTATTATCTTATAACATCTGGGATCCGCACGTGGCCCTTATTATGTACATACTATAACTACTAAATTGTATTTTAATGAAGTTAGATTTTTAAATAGTAATAAACCTTTTTTAAAACAGAGCCCTTTATGTTAACTAAAACAATTGGATATTTAAATTATTAGGCCCTAATAAACCCTTAGGGTTTTGAATATTTACACTTTTAACTTCTTTGTTGCGTGCCTAAAATAAATCTGCATTTTGTTGACGGTATTATCTAGGTATTCCTAGGCAAAAATGTTACAGTTTGTGTGTATGTGAATTCCAGCAAAAATCCTACATATCGTAAAGCATTTCAAGATACATTACTCATATGTTTAATGAAATTTATTTTCTACTAAAAATAAAATCTGATTTTTGGTTCCGGAAATGATTATTTATTTAATACATTCATAAATGGCAGGACAAAATAAAAATATATTGTAAAGAAAACTATACAGCCTTGTGCAAAATCGAAAAACAAATTTATATTTGCTCCTGGCAATATATCACAAAGTGTAGATATGTAAATATTGATAGGACCATTTTTGTTCGTAATATTAACTGCAGGCATCAAGGTAATCTTGAAATTAGAATTGTACACTTTCTTTTTTGGAATTTTAAAATCTAAACATCCAGGATCGACTTGGGAGGGACGAAAATATCTTACTCTAAATTTTCAAATACTAAAGCCTAAACTTTTTTACTCTTTAGCTGTCATAAACCAATATATAAATAATATTATATAGGTATTTCTTAATTTACGCATAAAAAGTATTTAATCAGACAATCGTTAAATGATTATGAATCGAAAAAATTGATTGGCTATATTTAAAAACCAGAACCTTTTTGAAAAAGTATAACAAACAAACAAATTTAATATTCTTGTGGAAAATTATTTTCGTACCAAGCAAGACTTTTTATGAAGAGGCATTTTTTCGAAGAGTTAATAAATAAGAAGTTTCTTATTTGGTAAGAACATTAGTGACTTATTCATATTAAAAAATTGTAAAATTTTTGTTTAAATAAATAATTAGAGTTTTGCCTATACTTATTTACTATGGTATGTTTTCTTTTTTAATCAGGCAGGCAGGAATTGCGATTTTAATCAGTAAGTTTGGCCTAAAATTTAAGCAAATGGGGTGTCAGTTTTTGTGTAAAACATATGAAAAATCAGTTTTCTATAAAAAGCGTTGGTTTATTTTTAATAAGATTTCTAGTTGGGGAACTTAAACTAAAAGTAATGGGTATCAAAAAATGATGTTTTGTTATTTTCTGTTGTGGCCCTTTATAAAAAAAAACAAATTTATGAAAAATGCCAATTTTTAGTTAATAAGAAATAAATAATACATATTTGTACATATTTTTAAAAGCTCAAAGGAACGTTGATATATATAAATAAAAATGTACAGGGTGTTGCACACAATTACCCTATTTAAAGTTTTTATAACTTTAGTAGCAAACAAGTTAAAGAAAGTTGTAAAAATGGGCAAAATCTGAAAATCTCTCCGAGATGGATCGCAACAGCCATGAACATTTTCGCTACAGTTGTTTTCTCAAAAGAAAAGAGATTGAGTCCTATATTAAACATCTAAAATGAATCACCCTGTACAGTGTACAGAAAAAGTTTCGAAGTCTAAGTCTTTCCAAAAATTATGATTACTAAATAGTGTTTGTATTTCATCAAAAACACGAGTTTAAGCTCCACAGATCCTTCTATATCTACTAGATCTGTGTGATACTATTAAAATTTTGTCCTTAATACCTAATATTGCAAAAGTTTATAAAATTCTGCATATGAGGTATATTTTTTCAACTTTTTCGTTTCTAAATATAATTTTTAAAAATACTATAATCCTTCTTCATTGTGTTATATTTCCAATTTAAGTAGTAACTAAGTTATCAATTTTAATAACTACTGTTTAAAAGTTTAATAAACGCAGCCGTACTTCTTAAGGTCTGGCCACACATAACCGCACCAAGGTCGCACCGAGCCCGGATTTACAATGATGGAGGAGAGTGGGACAGATAAATTTAAAAGCACTTTTCATGCCCTCAAAAATATAAAAAGCATTTTTATCAAGCTAAGTCTATTGTTTTATGTATGCAGGGCCGTATTATCCATTAGGCTGACTAGGCTACAGCCTAGGGTGCCATAAAAAAAAGGCGCCAGACAGGGGAGTGATAGGCGCTAGATAGGGGAGGTTTGAAATAAGTGTAGGTTGAGTGGGGATGTTTGGTGTTTTGCTGACTAATTTTTCTGCGAATAAGGTGCTTTGGAATGAAATAGGCGTGAAAAGGAGAGAATGTTTTTTGTTTTTTTTTTGCTCTTCAAAAATTTTTTGGTTGAAAATAGGTGCTCCGGGAATTCTAGCCTAGGGCGCCTCAATCAGTTAATACGGCCCTGTATGTATGTATATATCCTTGTATAAATAAAACATATTTTTCTACTAATCTCTGTTCCTTTTTATCCAAACTTTAGAGTGTAGTATAGGTAAAACTGTGTACCTTATTTGTGAAGGTTTATTTTACGATCAGATGTAATTAAAAACATACATTACAAAACTTCCACATATTTTATTGATATTATTTTAAACTACAAATAATGTAAATTATTATGACCTTAAAATTATGTTATCCAACTGACGTCCCTTACTTTGCTGATATTCTTAATTCGGAGTTGCATATTTTTAAAAACTTGGCGACAAGTTGCTCGCGGAATGACGTTTATTGGCGGTTTTGGTTAGTGGACAATCCCCGACAGAAATATCAACGTCCTATTCATTCTCGCAAGCTTGTTGTGTGTACTGCAATATCGGCAAGTGGAATTATTGGTCCATATTTTTTCGAAAGAGGAGTTGCCGTGACAGTGAGAGCTGATAACTATTGTGAGATTCTACAGGAATTTTTAGTCCCAGCTCTTCAACAATTTGAAGGACCTAATGCTACGACCTGGTTTCAAGATGAAGCTACTTGCCACAATGTTTCCTAAATGCATGCAACTCCGGATTAAGAAATTAAGAATGTCGGCAACGTAAAGGACGTCACGTGGACAACATAATTTTTAGGTCACAAAAATTTATATTGTTTGTAGTTTAAAATAGTATCAATAAAATATGTTTAAGTTTTGTAATGCTTGATTTATTAAATATTAAAACTGCTCTTACAGTTAAGGCCCACCCTGTATAATAGACTGCAATTTTATTAAATACAAAATTTTTTACACCGCACCCCCTACAGCGAGAAGCACGGCTGCGGACTCGTTGCGAATATGTGTGGCCAGACCTTTATAGGGACAATATAGAATTTTAATAGCCTTTATTAAGCTTTTTCATAACCATAAAACGATGATCGTAATAATGGTGCAAAATTAATCGAATAGCGACTAATAAAAAGATAAGCTTCAACAGGTTATAAAACTTATCTCTCAATGGTAACTACAGTTTTCCTGAAAGATGACTTTAGTAATCGCAGAAAATGCTTTTTAATGTCCTCTCTGTAATGTAGGTTGTCGCAGGCAATTGGTTATTTTAGGCAAATGGCTTTTGCCTAGGCAAATGCCTTTCTGCCTAGGCAAATGGTGTGTTTTCATTTTCAAATGCTATTTGCCTAGTTAAATAGCATTTGATTCTATTTGCCTAAGCAATTTTTAGGCAAATGGAAATTGAAATAATTGCATAACCACACGGTTATGCAAAACTGTCACATTGGGGGTCATGGTTAGATCTGGTTAATTAAATCTTTATTTTTAATTCCTAATACAGCAAACAAAAAAATAACTAACCAAAACTAACCATGACCGCCCCAATGTGACAGTTTTGCATGACCCTCTATAGCGCTTCGAACCAATCAAATTACACGTGCTAATATATACAGTCATTTGCCTAACAAAGACCACGGCAAATGCATTTACCTAGGTATCTGGCTTCTAAATAAAAAATATTTTCTCAAAGTTATTTGCCCAGGCAGAAGGCATTTTCCTGGGCAGAAGCCATTTGCCTAATATAACCATTTGCCTGCGACACAGATATCTTCGTTGTGGTTATTGAAGTCTTACTTATGATTCATTAAAGTGTTTTCTCAGTGAACATTTATTTTTGTTACTACCCACTTTAAGTTTACGTACATCCCCGTAATTCACCGTCATCAAAAGAATTTCAGCTTCGTTAAATCAATTAATGAATAACACTGCAGAATACATTCGTCTCTATTGCCGGCACAAGTTTCGTGTACTTGACGGCCCAGCAGATAAATATCTGCGAGACCAAACACAAAGGGCTGGTTTTCACCATCACTTTACTATTAAAACCCTTATTGCTTGTTTAACGACTTCTGGCCAATTAAATTTACTAACTATAAATAAGGTTAAAGACTGATAGATTATTTTGTCATTACCTTTTAATCATTAAATAATTATTTTTCTAATCAATACAACGTGTTTTATCTATTTGTAAGTAGGCTTGCCATCAAAGGTATATCAATACATGTTTTATGCCTAAATGAACTTATTCTAGAATATTAATAAACTGTAGCGATGTTTTAATACAGTGACCGCCATAAATGTTAAACCATATGAAAAACTTTTTTATTATTCATTAAAAAAATATTGTATACACAGAAACTCACTAAACACTGATCAATTTTTAAATAAAATTATAGCGCATACGAGGTAGGTGCGAGTTACCGAATATGACATAGGAGAAAACTACCTTCATTTTTAAACTTAGAGAAAAATCTTAATTGGAAAACTTGTTTAGAACTAAAAGTTGTTATATTTAAAAAATTAAAACCTTTTATTAAAAAGCAAAAAAACTTACTTTTCCAAGTTATCCCGTCTAGAGATTAGCTCGACCTAAATAAATTGTCGTAAATAATCCTTATTGCCCTTAAATTTTGAAAAAATGTCAAAGCTTTGTAATTCTTAAAGCATTTAATTACATTTAGATCTCTTAAAAAAACAAACCTATACTTTTGTTTTTTTGTTTTATAAAGCTAAAATTTTAAAGTCCCTTTAGATTAATGTTCCTGATCGTTTTCGTCTTTATTCTTCTCAGATTTTTAAATCTATTTTTATGTCATCATTTTATGTTTTTTTATATTTAAATAATGTAATAAAAGACATGAAAACACTGGCGTAGATAAAAGGGGAGGGGTGGTAAAGAGGGTAAATACTCCTCTGGGGAAGGCTGGAAGTTTTTAAGGATTATTACAAATGGGGTTGTAAAGAGAGTTTCTAAGTTGGAAGACCTTTTATATTACATATTGGATTACCCCCCAGGAAATAAAATTATCTACTCCGGTGCATTTACTTAAATGACATACATTTTTTTCTAGGGGACCAGCCCCAATCTAGTGAAATATTTCCTGTTACTAGCGGAAGAAAAATGACGTGATATTACGTGATATTTGCACAGACCACTCCTTCCCTCACGGTAACATATGGTGAGATTTAACTCGACATCCTCCCCCCCTAAATGCTTCACGTAATTGATGGACGCCCCCTAATCTATATACGGTGTTAGTTGGAAAAGTTTTCTTTCCAATTTTTCATTAGGAGGTTCTGCTTTTAAAATATGACATAACTTTTATTTTTTAACAAGTTTTTTAAATGATATTTAAAAGTAGTGGTTTCTGAGTTTCGGTGTATGCAATTTTTTTAAATTAAAACCAAACTTTTTGGGACAGAAAAATAAAAAGTTTTTCATATTATTATATGGTTCAATATTTATGGTCGCCAGTATATACTTTGCATATTTTGTATCATTTTTATACAATACGTAAGTAAATTAGTAAATACTTTTTCATGTGACTTGATATGTATAAAGGGGTAAAAATGTTTCTTAATGTATTCATCATGTAGCTTGCTTAAGGCAAATAAGAACGTATTCCTTTTTTCCTAAGTTTTTGGTGGATTTTTGAAACTTTTTCCTCAATAATAATTATTTGCTTACATAAAAAGACTTCCTACTCTTGACATCGCCGGGCTGTAGGGAATCTGTGGCGTTTTTAATAGATATCTCTAAAGATTTCTGCATCGAAGAATTAGCAAGTATATTTTTTCCTTGCAGCTCTTAAAAAATAACTTCTAGTGCGTCACATATACATTCCTAAACCGTCCAACTGAATAGGCCCCAAACATTCCTCTTTGCTCGAAAATATCATATAATTTAAACTTTAAAAACAATAAAATCCTTTTATTAATAAACTTTTGGGCCAAGTATTTAAGCATGTTTTTGATCAATAACTTCTCATATGTAAAACAAATTTTAAGTAGATAATAAGAGAGATAGTGATGTCTAAATTAGTTTTAAGTCATAAACTTAATGCAAATATGTACTTAATGGCTTCGTTTTCAAGACATGAGTATTAAATTTTATATCTTAGACACGACCGAGCGCCTTTTTAGACAATGCGGTACTGCCATCAAGTACGTTATAGGTACAAATATTCAAAGTTCTGGTACCATGTTTTTTTTAATAAATTAGTTATCCCATTTCATTAAAAGCATATTGATAACATTTTTCGTGTTTTTAATTGAAAATAAGGTGTATTAAAAATATTTTTGAATTAGAATTATTGAAGAAAATATAACAAAGAAGACATCTACAATACATACTTTTTGACCTTTGTAAAACTTTTTACTAATAGGGGGCTAGGAGGGCTGAGCCCCCTGACCCGATGCTGCAATTACCCTCCCCAAAATTCTTGACCATTTAAAATGAAGTGTTTTTCGGTAGATAGACTCTATAAACTGGAGCTTAAGCCCCACCAATAACTAGCGGCTAGTTGCGCCACTAAGCGCTAATATATAAAATTTATAAAACTGATTTAATGGTAAAAATTATTTTTGCTTAATGCTGATTTTTTAATACCAAAAAAAAGTAAAGGCGATTTTTATTACCAAAAAAAAGTAAGTTTTTAAGTGTACAAAGTACTCTTTACACACCAAATTTTAATTATATAATTTTAGAAGCAAACTTGAAAAAGGGTTTTTAAAAATATTCCCACCACCTTATTTAATTTTTTATATACAGACTTTTTTTGAATGAAGTTTACAAAAAAAAATGGATCAAAAACTTCATTTTTCGAAAAAAATTATTCCTTAAAAAACTGCATTAATATTTTTATCGATTACAAATTTTATTTTAAATAAAAATCCCTTATGTCATTTTGCTTCAATATGATCTACAGGTTGCTAAAATTAAAAAAGAAAATTGTGTTTTTTATAAGAACTTTTATACCGAATTGGATATTTTCAAAAAATTGGGGGATGCCTCCTATGCACCAAAAGACGTTTTTTGACATACAAGAGAAAAATTAGTTTTTACCAGTGTCGTGCATAAGGGGTTTAAGGTAAATATTTTTAAGAAGAAAATGGTACGCCTCTACATTTTTCTAAAATAAAAATATTTTTAAAATGCCCATTGTGTTTGACACAAATTTGAGTTTTTACCTTTTTTCATTTGATGTACGGTTTTCGCGTAAATAAATAAAAACCATTTCTCGACATGGTCAAATCCCTATCTAATTAAAGAATAAATCAAAAGTAATTTTTCACTATAGAATTTGATTTTATCCATACGAAATGACCGTGCCGAGAAATGGTTTTTATTTATTTACGCAAAAACCGTGCATCAAATAAAAAAAAGTCCTCAAATCAAATTTGTGTCAAACTAAATGGGCATTTTAAAAAATATGGAGTGGTGTACAATTTTTTTTAATATTTACTTTAAACCCCTCATGCACGACACTGGCAATTTTTACTGTATGTCAAAAAACGTCTTCTGGTGCAAAGGAGGCATTCCCAACATTTTTTAAAATGTCTAGATTGGTATAAAAGTTATAAAATTTTTATTTTTTTTTATTTTTAACACCCTGTAGTCTAAAAATTAGGACGTTTAGGACATATTTCATAAGAAGTCTTTTTCATATTTTTTTATTGTAGGATTAGCTTTTAATGTTTGTCGGATAAGTTGTAAAACACCCTTTATACATGTAGTTAACTCCTGAAGAAAAATCGAGCTTTAGAATTTTTGCGCACCCTGCAAACAAAATCAAAAGTTTTTTTTTAATTGTCAATCATATTTTTTTAGATGCAAAATTTTAAAAATGACTTTTGAAAATTTAAATTTTGTTTTATTTATCTTCCTCTTCGTGGACAGTCTGTATATTTAAAATAAAGCGTTAAAATGTTGGCATATAAATCATTATCAAGGGATTTAAATTTTTGATCACCGAGAGCGCCCTTTTTAAATGTTCCGTTTTACTGCCCGTAATATTATAAATAAAAGTGGGCAGTTATCAAATTATAATGCACGGATATAATAAAAACCTCGTAAAGTTTACAATGATTGCAGTAAAACTTTTAATTGAACTTATCTTTAAATTTAACGCTTCTGGGTAGCTCTCGACCGGAATCAAATACTGAACCCCACCGACATAAAAGCAACGATATAGTTTGATCCAATCAAGCAAAACATTTCGTAAAACGCGCTGGGCGGAACGTATGTTAAAATGCGCCCTTGGCCCTTAATTCCCGTTTTACTGTTACGATTTCAAGTCATTTGACGACATCGGACCTTTTTATCTTTTATTTGTTGCCTAAAGCTTAAATTACCACATTCTGCAAAAACAAAGAAGGAATATCCCACTGTACAATAAAACATTTTAGGAATGAAATTAAAACGTTTTATTGGTAAAAGGTAATGTTTTTTAAAATTTATTACTTGCGTTACTTGGAACACAATTGTCCCTGAAAAATGTTACCCTAAAAACATTACAAGGCAACATTACGACAAATTTAAAATAAACACTACATTGGGCCAAATGAATAAAAAAACAAATACTTTTGCTTATAAGTAAAAGGTATAGGTGTTTTACTTTAAACGTATAAATAAAGTCGAGCATTTGCTTACAAGTGCGAGTATTTACTTATCGAAAAGTCACGAAAAGTGATCCCAGCAAACACTATTTGCCGGCAATATACATTTTTCATATTGGCATTGATGGTAAAGCATTGGCAATTGGTGGCAATATTATGCCAACATCTTATACGCATTAAAAAGTCAACCCTAAATAAACACTTAATTGCCAATAAATTTTACATGCAGGCGAATTGCCGGCAAGCATACAAAAATGGCAGCATACCAATCCTGATTAAATAAAGCACGCGTTTTTATTGCAGGCAAATAAATATTGGATTTTGAAGGCAAACCTTCAACGCATATTCATAATTTTTAAACCATATTATTAACATTGGTATTTAACTAACATTAAAGCAATTTTTTGATCTGTTTTATTTATAATGGCAGCTAAACAACATTATTTTATGTTTTTTTACATAATTTAAAGGAAATGGCCTTTTCATAACATTTTATTGTTAAAAATCATGCAAATAAAAATTAGGTCAAACAAAATGTTTATTATGTATTTTGGAGCGAATAAAAATAAAATGATAGTAAAATTAGCTACGTTAATTTCGACCGAAGGTGACCGCTTTGTGCATTTGTTTTCTACGTGGTTTTCTAGCTTTTTAGTTTCTTTTTTAAAGAAAAGAGTTTTTAATAGACATAATTAAATGTATTCATTACCTAATAAGTGTGTGTGGTGTGATTAATTGGAGATGCAAGATATTCAAGTAGACTGTTAGGAGCTGTAAACATTTTGTTTAAAACTTTATTAAAAGTTTTAAAGACGTGTTAATAAAAAATATTATATATATTAGTTTTTTGACATACCGATAGATGGCGTAATGGACAATAAACTACTACGTTTCTGCAATATCTTCGCTTTTTATCGTCTAAACCTTACCCATTAGACTATTAGACAAAAATAATTCGAGAGCGGTCTGCGGTAGGTGATCTCACTTAGCTTTGAAAGAAATATTTTCGGCTAGTGTAAAAATCTGCATCTCCAAGTTGGACAGTGTTCCGAGAGATGGTACTTTGCATTGCAAGGAAATTGCATGCAGTAAGGAGTTTTTTCCTATTTTAATTTTCAAATAAAATATCGCAACATTTTAGCTTTTAAAAAAGTATATGCGACAATTTTCGTCAATAAGACATCAGCTTGCTGCTTGGGAGTATCTGCATTTGCCCACTTTCGTGTCTTTTTGTTATCTTTTTGCCAATAACTTATTAATGATGGATGCCATCATCTTAAACGCATTTTTATGCCAATAACTTATTAATGACGGATGCCATCACTTTATCTGCAACACGTGGCCTAATAACGGCCAATTGCCCACTTTCGCGTCTTTTTGATACCTTTTTGCCAATGCCTTGCCATTAAAGAGTGTTGGCAATGCCAGTAAATTAAATGTACAACGCCGGCAAAAAATGTTATTTGGGATGCTGCTATTCAGTCGCATCACATTTCTATAAGAAAATACTCGCACTTGTAAGCAAATGCTTAAATTTATTCATACATTGGAAGGAAATCACCTATACCTTTTACTTATAAGCAAAAGCATTTGCTTTTTTTTTATTTATATCGCCCATTGTCTGAAGGTAGCCGTAGTACGTAAAATTCAACAGGTATATTGGATAAAATAAACAATCTTTGGAACGCAAATTTTTGATAAAAACAAAAACGATTTAGTTAATGTCAGCTGATATACCATTTGCCATACCTGCCAAATTGTATCTGCCCATACGAAAGTATAAAAAAAGAGAAGATACAGATATTTTTCGTCTGTAATATTTACACGCAAAGAAAGGACCACTTTACAAAAATAAAAACGTATCGGACCCAAAGTTGTAATACTTACATACAGGGTCAATTTTTTAAAGGCAAACATCAAAAAATAAAAATATACCGTTTACGTTTTTATAAAATCTGGGGGAATATGAATGTCGTATTTTTAAAACACCTTTATCAACCCCTTAGGCTGCACCCACAGTCACTTTAAAATCCTAAATGGCAACCCCCTTATGTGGTACCTCTCTGAAAAGCTAATGAAAAATGCTTTTCGTTGATTATATAACAGTTAGGGTAAATACTACCCTTAAATTTTAGAAAAATCTTATAATATTATTCATAAAGAATACCAGAAAATATCCAATAAAATTAATATCAAATTAATAAAAAATTAAAATAATTCACTCTGTACAGCTAACCCGCCCCTGAAAATCGTTCTGGTTAGTTCTGGTTACTTCTGTTGCACAAGCTAACCTAGAACTAACCAACAACCAATCAGTTGCTATAACTTTTTCTCGAGACAATTTGGAAACAGAAGTAACCAGATTTTTTTCTTGGGACGATTTGGCTCTTTAGGGAGTAGTATTTTATATATCATTATTAATTTTTATTTAAATTTATATTAATTCAATTGGACAAAATTTAAGGAAAGTATTTGATTTTATCCCAACTTTTGATGACCCACGAAAAGCATTTTTATAAGCTTTCCAGAGAGGTGCCACGTAAGGGGTGTGCCATTTAAAATTTTAAAGTGACTGGGGGTGGAGCTAAAGGGGTTGACATAGTTGTTTTGAAAAATATGTCATTTATATTCCCCGGATTTTATACGCTATTTTTTTTAATTTTTCGATATTTTATTTGGTTTAGAAAATATAGTATATGTAAGTTTTTAAAAACGCACCCTGTACAATATATGGTTTTCGATGTATTTTTGCACGAATTCGTAATCAAAGCTTGGCCACCAAGCCACATTTTTTCCATATCTCAAAACACCACAATACTTCGTAGTTTTGATGTTTTTCTTTAGCAATTTTCTGGAGAATGATAAAGCAAAACTTACCACGAATTTATGCTCAAGCAGCTAATATACTACTAAAAAAACCCATATATCCTGACCGCATTTTTTTTTTTTAGTTTTCTGTATATCTTTTTAGATATTATCCCGGGGTGTGACTAGGATTTATAAATTATCATTAGTTTTAATAAGTAAGACATAGGGCCCACATCAAATAAATACCAGATGCTATTGGCCTCAAGAGGAATACTTTGGTAAGGAAAATTTGTATTTCGGAATTTGCGAAAAAAACCCAAAAAAATCCAATCACAAATTCTTAAAGCCAATTTTCTATTTGTATTTTTTTATACATTCGATTAAATTTAATTAGCAAATCCTAAATTTAGCAAAACACTGCCCTATTAATATTTAGAGACATCTAAAAGTCTTGCATAAAAATACTTGTACGTATAGTTTTTTGAAAAATACATAACTGGGTAAAATTTAGGGTGTTTATTGATTTAAAAAAGATAAAATAAGTATTTGCTTTTTGATTTTCTCTGAGGCGCGGGGGGATTGAAAGATGATTTTTTCGCAAATTTCACTTCTTGGGAAAAGGAAAAAAATGAAAATCCCAGTTGCGCGCCTGCTATTTTGACAAGAATTAAGAACAGAAGACCCGAACATGATATGCAAAAGCAAAAACATTGTGTTGTTGTAGTTTTTTGTTTTTAAAGGGGAAAGTACAACTATCCTTGACTGTAGCCAGAAGGGTGCATTTTGGGACATAATATGTTTAAAGAAAAAAACTTAGAAAATAGCCTTCCTAAATTATTTGTACTAAATTTTTACATACCCTTTACATGCCATACAATATGCAAAATAATATAAATAATGATGTTTTAAAAATTATTTTATTAAATTACTCATGCAAATAACTATACTAATTCTACTAAAAAGTACCTTTTTATCCCATTTGATATACATTTCAAAAATGCACCTACCCACTAACTTTCCGAACCCCTTTCACAGCTGAACGCTTGTAACTTTGCCTCTTTGTCATTTTCTGACACGTCGGCATTGTTACTTCGTCATATGATTCAATAACTTGTTTCCTTTCTGTTTTCGACCGAAAATGGAAAACTAAAGAAGCCGCTCGGGAATCCCCTTTGTTTCCTCGAGTTTTGGATAAAACATAAATTTTTCGCGGTGTCCGCACTTCCGAATAAACTAAACAATAATACAGAAGTTTTTAGTGACAAATAGTTCGCACCTGGTAAGTTTCTTGTATAAAAATAGAAAAAGTGAAGTTTGATATTTTATTTAAAATAAAAGTGTATATCGAGTGTTAACAAATTTCACAAGTCGCAGTCAGAGTATTAGACATATGTATCAAAATATCACTTGATGTAGATAATTGATATGGAAAAGGAGAGTTTTTGCACATTCTTTTTTTTCGGTCACTTCCGGTTTAAACGGAAATAGCGTCTATTCTGCAAACTACACAAGCAGCAAGCTGACGTCATTATAACGTCATTTTTTAGTCATTTTTGATGGTTTTTGATCATAAGACGTCATCGGACCAAAATTATGACGTCATTTTACTCACGTGTTTTTGACGTCATTAAAGTAACGTCTTTTCGGCGTTAATTTTTCGTCATACTAGCTCATAAAAATGTAGAAAAATTTTGTGACATTATATGATTCCTGTTAAAATCCAACCCGAATATCATATAACAGAAAAATAGGACCAATAATTTTAGTTGTCATCACGTGACATAACAAATCTATCCAACACCGTCTTTATGGAAAGCCTATCAACTATCAGGTATGTTTACTCCATAATTAGAAATATATTTTTATTAAATAAAATATTAAATCATTTTAGCTTTTGAAAAAAAAGAATAGACGTCAGTTTTTCGTCACATTAAAGACGTCATTAACGGGACGTCTTTTGTCTGTGACTTAGGGAGGTCATTTTAACGTCACTTTGTCGTCATCTTATGACGTCATTGTTGACCAGAAAATGATCAAAAATGACTAAAAAGAGACGTCAATAAGACGTTAGCTTGCTGCTTGGGTAGACATGCCTGAATCAGGATTTGACACTGTTAAAAATTTTTACGCCCAATTTTCTAAAGCCATTTTTACTATTGCATCTAAGTAACCATGATAAGACGAAAATTAATCTAAGAAACTCAGGTAATGTTAGAAAAATACAGTCGCAAAGTTTTAATGACTAGTATGAAAGATAGGAAAAAACAAGTTGGCAGAATGACATGGCACACTATCATTCTTCAATAGCAACCCTTTTCAGACAATTTTTTGATGAATCGCTTAGGGACAAAAATTAAATATTACTGAGCAAAATGCTGAATACCAATTTATTTACTTTTGACAAGTTAGCCATGGATAGCCATGATGTATAATATTTTGCAGTGTTTAATAACAAGTCTTCTTTGACACAAAAACATTCTTAATAGTACATTTTAATAAATACATTACCTACCTACCTCACTACTCACTTGTTTTTTAAAGCCGACGTATTTTCCTTAGTGTTTTAATTTATGTCCTTTATTTTTAGTCCATTCGCACAAAAATATTTTGCGAAATGAGCGATTGTAATTTTATCAATTGATTAATACAGTTATATTTATAAAAAGACGCAGAAGGATTAGAAAGAGAAATACCTTTCCATATTTTTATGTAAAACCAGCTTCCAAAACTGACTGTTAAAAGAAGGTTAACACATGTCATAGGTTTTCAAAAATTTAAGTCGAGCGTGAACATAGATGTATATAAATCTAATTAAAATTTCAGATAATCGACGTGGTATTTATTACTGACAAAGTCAAAATTTGTTAAACATTACCACCCAGATATTAAAAAAAAAGGTGCAAGACCATATTTTCTATTATCGAAAACCTATTTCATTTTCCCTTCAACAAAAATAAATATTTTAAATACTTTTATAACTTTTTTTAATATAACTGTATGTTACTTAAAAACTGAAAAAGGCGAAAGGCCTAAACTATAATAATATTTTCTAGGTGTTTTAAAAATAGTTAAAACATAGTAGCAAAAGTGTAATTAAAAAGAACCCAATGATACCCAATTTGTATAAACCAATAATAAAAGTAGCAATTACAATTTTAATTGCCAAAGTTAAGCAGTAATCTCTAAATCTACTGCATCCAATTATGACCGAAATCGTTTTTCCGATGTAATAAGGTGCAGAGATTTACTGTCGAACATGAATTCGGAAACTCCCAGCTTGCTGTGTTAATTACTGTTACATTGTAAAAGTGCAACGTAATCCCTTAATAATATTGCCATGACGCAAATGAATTTTATGCCAGCTTTAAAACACTTTTATGGGTAACTCGTAATGCCAATCAACAAAGAAACTTCTATTTTTTACTTTAATAAACATACAAAAGAATAACTATTTTGTATTAATATACATAATTTAGTTATTTCTATAACTTCTGCGGATCAAAATAATATCTAACATATCTACTATGCACCCCCCCTCCCCTCCCCACGGAGCTATAACCATCATAAGTTGCTACCGACCCAAAAAAGAACAAAACAAAATGACAACAATTACAAATATCGTGGTTATTTTAAACAAAATTATATTAATATTCAATAATAATTATCAACGAGTCAACAGAATCTAACTGTATTAGGCCTCGGCCACAATAACATGCGTAAGCGTCGAGCGGAAAGTATCAAATCTCTGTACTAGTAGCCGGTACTGGCTAAAATATTTTGTGGTAAACAGCGTCTTAAAACCAGTTTATATACATAACAAACGCTCCGCAGATAATATTTGTTTTAGGCGGCAGCGGCAGCGGCAGGGCCATTTTGATCCCGAATATTACAGTCGCCTAATTTAAGTTTAATTTAAAAAATTATTTTATGCAATCATAAAAATCAAAGGCAGCGCTCTCACATTCTCCGGTTTCCGCTAGCCGCAGACGCTTGGTATCGTGGCTGTAGCCTTAAAAGCCTTACACTTGACTCTTAATGCAGGGGGTTTACCTGATAGACGTATTTTGTTTTACAGGGACAGGGGCTAGGTATTAACAAAGAAGTAAACATTTTCAAAATAAAAAGGTTTTATATCGTTATATCAAAAGTTAACATAACCAAAATGATTATTGATTTTTGTCATAAAAAATAAATACTATTTGTAAGAAAAGAATTATTACGTAATATATTTCTAGGCCCATTCAGAGCTATAATTTTAATACATTTAGAATTGTAGTTTTAAGAATTTTACTGTCAAGTCATTAGTTTCACAAAACCATATATTTAGATTTTTCTGTGGCCAACTAAAAAAAATCATAGCACACAAAATTTAGATCCTTATCAGAGTTTAATTCCTCAATTTTCCCTTAAAAAGGGGTTTCTACCTTTCCTTGGACACTTACAAAGGCTGTATTTCGGAGGGGTGCATTTTTTGACACATGTTAAAAGAAAAAAAATAATCTCAAAATTCGCCCGGAACATATTTAAAGTAAATTTTTAAACACCCTATATTATAATCTGCTGTTGCAATTGTGGTACTGTTCTTTTTAGATTTTTGCGATAAAAAATGTTGAAATAAATATTTCAACCGCCCCAAGTGTAACTTTGAGATCAGCATGTGGCCACCTGACACTTAATGACGAGTAAAACAATAAATAAGATGGTGTTAATACCCTCTTGGTCTCTGTGATGTAAACGTCATTATCAAATTTTTATTAGGAGAGAAACGATACAAGACATTGATAGTGGTCTGGCGACGGTAGAAGAGTGTTCTCGCTGAGACGAGAAGATTGCTTTTCTTTTCTCGTCTGGTCTCGTCTCGTTTTGTTGTTAAAAGTTTCTGCATAGATCAGTCTGCAGTGGGGTAGCTACTATGGGGCTAGGCGAGGCAATGCTCCCAAGCTCAAGGGGTCCCCCAAAGTGTGACATACGAAGTTTAAATAACAGGGGTAATGAGGAGTAATGAAAATAAAAATTTGTACTGATACAAAGCATTTTAAATTGTGGAGTTAGTTGGGGCCCCTCTTTTTGCCCCAAGGCTTTTGCTTACTTTTTGAACTTCTTGGTGTATTTTATTTTAAATAGGTAAAGATAATTTTTAATTTTTTTTTAGTTGCTTGGAGTACATCGAAATTTTAAATACTTTACTTGGGGCCCTACTTTATTTTTTGCCCCAGGGCCCTTGTATATATAGATACGCCACTGCCAGTTCGGAACAGACGGTACCTTAAGACATTTTAATTATTTTGTTATCGTACCATTTCATAAATAACAGACCCATTAGAACTGCCTTACATAAATATTATGTTATCATTTTTATTAGGATAATATATTTATAGTTCGCAAAATGCTGACCATTCTTAAAAAATATTCACAGAGGTATTTAAATATCGACCGAGATAAAGTGTTTTCATTTAGGCCAGGAGCAAAAGGCGATAATATAAATTTCATATAGCATATATTTTAAATAACTTCTTTTTAATGTTTTTTTAAGTTTTCTTAGGGATCGGCCTTTGCAGCGTCCATGTACCTCTTTTCGTATTTTTAGCTGCAGCGTTCATTAGTGGCGTAGCGTGCCTTGGATCACAATAATATAGGGGGCCAAAAAAATTGAAAACCAAAAAGAAAGTCCCCACTTTCGAAAGACATTGTTTTTCTTGTTTTAGCATTGCTTTTTTCTTTCCTATCAAAAAAAGGGTCCCACTTTCCCAATTAAACAGACAATTTTACAATTTTCTACCACCAATTTTTGCTTATACACATTTGGAGGCCTTTATAGTCCGAGGGCCCCAAATCATTGATACGGCGGTAGCTACGCCCCTGGCGTTGATGTTGGAATTGCTGCGATATCTAAAAATATCATGAAATGCTTTGCTACCTGACATACTCGACGTAACTGGATAGAAAATGGTGAAACATCTAAAATTAATGACATGCACTCACAGTCCCCAGTACATTGAGTCTTCGTGAACCTTCCAAAGATAAGTAATAGCAAAACAGACTTACTCGAACAATAATTTTATATTTTAAAGGAACCGGGTGGACTAGAACTGTTAAAACATCGATTTTTTAGATATTTTGAAAGTATAGTATTTCAAAAATGTACTGTAAAATTGAGGCGTTGAGAGCCAGAGCGGATTATCTCACAATTCAAAAAATGTACTTTAACGAGTATTTTTAATGGCATAAAACTTACCTATCAGAGCCAATAGTGGTAGCTTACTAAGTCCACTTTAGCTCTAATAAATAAATTTTATACTATTGAAAATAGGCGTTAAAGTACATTTTTAAATTTGGGTGTAAAATGGTCCGCTCTGGCTCCTAACGCCTCAATTTATATTATGATTTTGGCGATAATTTCAGTTCTACAGCTCCAGAGTATTTAGTAAGTCGGCAAGGAAGTAGGTAGAAGGGCCGGTCTATACTTACTCAATACCCTAAACTCATTCATCTCGAAACTATTTTTTTTTCTTTACGGTGGGAGTAAAAACAACTATCCGGCCAATTTTCCTAAAATTTCACAATATCATTTACTACACTTGTGCCTCTCGCAGGTACTAAAATCGGATTATTACGTTAAATGTTTCTAATATTTAAAATACATAAAGTAAGTAAAAAAAAACTTTAATTTTGAGACCAAAATTTTAGTAACGCATTATTTTGTCATTTTTCTCTAATTCTTTCACCTGCGATAACGACATTAATACTGATTAAGAATTAAATTTATTTTTTGTTGTCAGATTAGCGAGAGACCCAACATCAGTAAAACCGCCAACAAACGTTTTTTAAAGGGGCTAGTTTAACGTACTTTTAAACATTTTTTTCTTTTATTTTTTTACTTAATGAATAATTAAATGGAATAAAAATAATTTATGTTGTTATTTATTGTTTTCACAAAAAAAATCTTATAAACTAGTCAAATTCTTGAGCTCTAAACCACCGGGTCCCCTTTAGCTCATACACCTTTTCTTTGAAATGCTTTCTAAAAATAAAAGCCAATATTTAAGCAAGACATGAATATCTTTAAAATCTTTCTAATAATCCAGATAATTGTAGAAAACAATATATATGCTTTCTGCTCTATGTGAGTAATTGTTTTTTGTACTTAACTACAATACATTGAGTCCTAACATCTTCTTCAAATACAAAATAATTTGTACCAAAATCCAAAATCTTGGGCAAAATTTTTTTTTTTAATTTTAGAATATTTATGTTAATTTTTATATGTTTCATAACATAAAAAAAAATTTACTAACCTCTTAATTTTCAGAAAAGTTAAATGCTGAATTAGGTGACCAATCTGTCAAGTAAAGTAGAATAAATAAATGATTACTTTTCTTCTTATCAAAAAGTCTTCGAGGCTGAAAACCATATCGCAATGAAAAATAAATTTGCACCTATTCTTACTTAGCTCTTTTTATTTCTTAGGACAAGAAAGTTTTTTTTGAATAGAGGTCAAAGATTTTTCCTCTAATTACAGACTCACACGTCTTCTTGCAGTTATTTATAAGGTTATAAAAAAATAAA
Source organism: Listronotus bonariensis (assembly GCA_014170235.1). NCBI lineage: Eukaryota > Metazoa > Arthropoda > Insecta > Coleoptera > Curculionidae > Listronotus > Listronotus bonariensis. The sequence continues at coordinate 149,442 of JACEGR010000112.1, read as the reverse complement.
ATAAACAAATTGCAAATACACAAAAAATTAAAAATCGGTAGAACTATGCCCAATAAATAAGTAATCACAATTCATAACCAACCAAGTATTAAAACCGTAAAAAATTAGCTCCAGTAAAGCACAATGAGCTAGTTACACAAATAGATTTCTTTTTAACAATTAATTAGTTAGATTTTAAGGAGTGGACTTTGAAAACATATTTTTATTTAATAATTTTTACTAAAAACCAATATTTAACTTCATGGTAAAGCACTTTTATAGATTTGTGGGATGGATAGGTCTTGTTCTCAACTCCTTATGTTATCGTTGGTTTGCTTGTTGAGCTGCCTAAAAGAAATGGTTACAAGCTATCACCCATAAAAAAAATCTTAACTACAGTTTTCTTGTAAGAAATAAGGATATTACACAAAATATAGTCACATTAGTACTAATGACTTCGTCAACCAATCTTCGTCAACACACTACCAGTCATGTTCCGGTTGGGCAGCCAGAGTTAACGTATCGCTTACATATCTGAAACTTTTCTTAAAAAAAAAATAATACTATAATCTGTTTATTTTCGTTTGGAAACAACACAAAAAAATTACAGGGTGATTTCTAACCTATACGCAAAAACTTGGAAAATTATTGCTTGGGACAAACAATGACTAAAAATTTAAAAAAAATAGTTAGTATTTAATGTTTTTTATTTGGCAAAATAGTTATTTAAAGGGAAATAAAAAAAGTATGAATCTATAAGCAAATTATATATAAAAAAAAATAGAATACTAACCTTTTTTTGTTTCAAAAATAATATGAAATAATCGCTATAAGCCGTATTTGAAATTCTAGTCGACTAGTGACTTGTTTATTTTTTTTATAGAACAAAAAATTCAGCCAATAAATTTAATAAACTTGTGTAAGAAAAAATATATTTTTAAAGTAAAAATAGTTTACAATTTATTATTTTTCCTTATAATCTGCCTTGTTTTATTCAAGTTAAAATAATTGAATATTTTACCAACTAGAAATATTTCACTAACTTTTTTTTATTACTTCTACGTTTTTCATCCCGCGCGGCCCTCTCCCCCATTCAGTCTGGGCCCCCTATCACTCCGGGCCCCGGTAATTTGTACTGCCTTCAACGCCCTCTCGCCGGGCCTGTCCTTGGAAATCATTTTCCAAGTTTATGCGTATAAGTTAAGAATCACCCTGTTTATAGCATCGGTTTAAAAAATCAATGACAAAAATAAAAAAAAGATTGCATTGGTTTAAAAGGTCCGCAACCATGGTTAATTTCCAAAGTGCTATTCTGGATCCAATATAAAAATTCGTATTTCTCTTTGCTACTGGTCTATATAAAATTCAAATGAGTTCTGGAAAACAGATAAAGACAGTGTATTCATATTTCGTAATACACACACAAACACGAACTTTTAGTCTTGGTGGGTAGCACTTTTGAACAGTCAACCAATTTTACCGGGTCCGCGTACACGTACCAAAATGTCGGAAAGTACTGTGACAACTTCGGAAGAACGTGTAAATGTGGAAAAAATAAGTAAAATAAGTGGGGAATCAGAAGAAAACCAAAAACGAAAGTAAGTGAACTGACCGAATTTGACCAAATCACCAATAATCAGCATTTCCAATACGTGTCTAGTAATGCTGAGAATGTATCAGTACCACTGAATTATAAAGAGCCTCAGATTGAGTCTATTAAAAACAACGAGCTCTCTGAAGATACAAGAAATAAATTCATAGACGGTTTTACTAAATATACCATCGATAAAAACAACAAGGAATTCAAAACTACAGAGAAGCATTCCAATGATGAGCTCTCCAAAGAAAACAAGTCGAAATTAAATGATATCAAAGATAAGATTAATAATGAAGAATTAGTTGAAATTGATATCAGCAGTAAAGAGTTTGAAGATAAAAAAGATTTCGTAGAAATTTCTCTTGACAATGAGACTAACGAGGCTTCTAACACACGAATTACAGAAGAAAGCGGCTATGCCACTATATCCATCGAGAAGAAAACCAAGAAAGTAAATGTAAAAGAAATAGATGAGGTGGAAAGAACAGGAGAAACAGAAGAAATTGAAGAAACTGATGAACCAGGAGAAACAGAAGAAACTGTATCCACAGAAGATCCAAATCAAACTCCTCCAGTTTCCACGAAATGGGTTATTGCTACTTGGGCATTTACAATAATTGTTGCAGTTCTTATTTTTGTATCCTTTTGCGGCCTTGCCTATTTCTTCTCCAAAGAAAAAAGGTATATGCTCCTCGAGCTGATCCGAAAATGGAATATATGCAGATGAACAATTTAACCGAAGAAGACTATGAGATTGATGTGCTTTATAACAGAACCCTTGCTAGAAAAAAACTCCATGGAACCCTATTTATGGTTCCCTGAACCACCATCAGCCAAAATATTAGGATAATTTGTTACCACCATTTTATCAAAATTATGTAGTTGTTCTTATAAGTATCTAAAATAAGTTAAACCGAAGTTAAAATGTCAACATGATATACCTATTGTATTTTACTTATATTTTATTAAAAATATTTATTTGTTTTTATATGTACTTCCAGTGTAATGCTCAAAATATTTATTTTAAAAATAAAATGGGTTAAAAAATTATTTTAAAATTCTTTTACTTATATACCGGATGTTTCTCACAGGTAAACAGGCTTCTGTAATATATTTTATTTTTTGATTTAATTGATTTTTTATTTTAAAAAAATTATATAGGATATGTATGTTGTTTCTGGTTAAGCTGAAAAGAATTGATATTTTTAAGTTTTGAGATAGCACCATCAATATATTTTATTTTAAACACGATTAAATTTATTTTTTTATGATTATCAGATTTTAAATTAACTGTTTTAAACATATCATGGCACTCAAAATTGGAATTGATAAAACTAACCATTCTGGTGTACCATAAAATTTAGAAGTACTAGATATTTGACAGACCTCTGAGAATTAAGGCCCAAAATTTATATTTTTCTTACGTTGTGTAAAAGCCACAAATGACTATATCTGAAAACTGCGGCATGGGACCTACACTAAATTTATACCAGATGCTCGTGGCCCTACGAGGAACACTTTGGTAAAGAAATTTTAAATTTTGAAATTTGCGAAAAATATTGATTTCTTCGGATTACCCCTCCTTCCCCCAGAAAAAATCCAAGTTTTAAAAGAGAGTCCCCTTTTTGTTTTTTTTTTTGTAAATTAAATTAAATTTAATTGACAAAATCTAAATTTTAAACAAATGTCTATATTTTTGAAAAAACTATAGCCAGTTGAACTTTTTCACTTCACAATTTTTGTATGCTAAATTTTTAGATGCCTTTAACTATTGGAAAGAGGTAGATATTTTAGCAAAATTTGGAATTTGTCGACAAAACTTTATCTAGTTTACGAAAAAAATCAAAGGATTTGCTTGAAATTTGAGGGGTAATCCAAAAATCAACTTTTTTGCAAATTTCAAAATTCAAAATTTCTTTACCAGAGTGTTTCTCTTAAGGCCACTAGCATCTGGTATAAATTTGGTGTAGGTCCGATGTCCCAGTTTTTAAATATAGTTATTTAAAAATATTATCTACGCCAGTGGTAAAAGCAGCCAAAAAACAAAAAAAAACACAGGCATAGCATTTTCTTAAGCACGTAGATATTGCAATAGTCTTTTCTCTCGGAGTTTTAATAAGTATAAAAGTAAGTTCAAAATATTTAAAACACTAAATCTTTACAACAATGTTTTCTTCTTGACGAAAAACTGAGTTCGGTAAAAAAATTGTTATGGCTCTTACAGATTGATTCTTTTTTTTTTTTATCTCTGGACAAACCACGAAGGCTAAAAGCCTAAATACTAACGTACCGTGGGTGTCTTAAGCGAGGTAAGAGGGATTTTTAGCTTTTTGTCTTTTTTAATTCAGTTTTGTAAATCTTATATTGTAACTTACTAAAAAAACTTTTCGATTAAGTTTTCCATAGATCGTTCAAATGCATAAGTACTTTTTCTAAAAAGTTTTATTTTTGATCAAACAAACTTTTTTTTATTTTGTACGCTCTTATTACTCTTTATAAATATTTGAACCCAAATACCCAATCAATTTTTTTTTGTGTATTTATTCGTTGTTGCAGGCTGTGGCAAATTTATTGGAAGTGCTAAATATTTGTCAATATTCTTAAATTATACAGGGCGCGGCAAAAGATGCAGAGTTTTACATACACGCTTATTTTTTAGCGAATTTTAAAATGCATCAAACATAGTTCACTTACTACTCTTATGGAAGTTTTGTAGACGAGTGGTTATTGAGGCTTGGTCTATAGTGCCAGTACGGAATTTTCCAAACATTTTAGGTGGGAACACCCCTAATTTATTTTATATTTTATTTGTACACTAAAATCTCTTTTTAATGACATATAACAACATATGGTTAATTTTTAAGATGGCGGTCATGATCATTTATTTATGAAATCCGTGATTCGGATGTCTAGAATAAATAGTGTGTGGCCGTCAGAAAGGCATTTTAGTATTTATTTTAAAAATTAAATAAAATGTGAGTTTTTTTATTTAAAATGTTTAAAAATTCTAAATCTTCTTTTGTCAAATAAATTTAAAACAAACATTACAAATTATAAGTGATTAATAAAAAGAAAAAAATCTACTTGTAAAAGTAAAATAGGTTATTTTTTTGATTTTCATATCAATATAGTAATGTTTTTATTATGCTGTAAATATGTAATTATTTTTTCTGGAAAACTAAAATAATGGTGAGGGGCGGTTAACACCCAGTATACTTATCTAGTAGGACTTTCTTTTCGTGTTTACGTATAGGTTGGACAAATACAAATATTAAGGACTATATAAGGACAATAAATTAATGAACCATCTAAATAAATACATTACTATATGCCACTTAATACTAAACAAAAGCTAAAATAAATTAAATATAAGAGCAATCCACAAGATCCATGGCACTTTTAAGAATATATATATTATGCATCACCACTTGTAAAAGGGCACATTTAGCTGAAATAAAAATGTTAGCAAGCTACGCGAGGAGAAAAGTCATAAATAACATATCCCACTTAAATTTGGAAAGGCAAATGGTAAAAGCGTATGCACTTTTGTCCCGAATAATACGGGCTATAAATATTAGCCAAAATATAGAAAACTCCCGCGTTGTGGTGTTTTCTTTAAAAATATTCCCAACGACAATAAAAGCGATACGGGAAAAATTAGGTCATAAATTTTAAGTACTCTCTGTTGATGTTTGTAAAGTATAAGCTGGATATGACGCATTAGATATTAGTGAAAAGGAAACATTATTGTTTTTGAATTAAAAACTATAAGCTGATTTTTTGTCTGAAATAGGTCTATACATTATACAAAAGTAATTGTTTGCAACTTTTGGCACATCTCCTATTGTGCCTTTTTAAGCCTAAGGGTAAGTTTTTTATCTCGTCGTTAAAAAATTATTAAAAAAAAACATTTTTGTAGTTAGGACCAAAAACTTTTAACCTAAAGGGAACGGCAAATAAAGCCACAAAACTAATAACTATATAAACTTATAAATCAAACCGGTTAAAAGCATACCTTAGCAACTGATTTTTAGCTTTTATCTAAAGGCAAAAATCCATTTAATAAATCGTTGCTAAAGGTTAAGATGGCTATATACTTTAAACCTCCGTTCTGAGATATATTTAAAAATGAGATACTTTTGTAAAGAGTAAAGTCGATATGTGAATACATTCTGTAAGTTCGGAACTGCGAATTGGCGTAATTTTTAAAGAGCCATCCATTTATAAAGGCAAAAACATTAATAAAATTATAACTTTAATAAGATTATTTTTCAAACTAACAAAATGGCAAAATTAACTGATAAGCCAAAAAAAATAGGGAATCAGCGAATATTGTAAAAAGTTGGGCATATCCAACTTTTTTCCGAAACACAGTAATTAAACATACCTGAGGATTAGTCTTAAGTATGTAAAAATAATAAAGATTAAATTAATGTAAATTAATCATTATTTTTAGAGTTTAAAAAGATTTTGGAAAAAAACCTAATATATACTAATATTATAAAGAGGTAAAGTTTGTAACTTTGTTTGTTTGCAAGGGTTCGGAAATACTAAACCGATCATAAAAATTCTTGCACAATTAGAAAATTACGCTATTCAGGAGTGCTATAGGCTATATTATATTATGATTAAGCAAATTTCAGAGAAAAATATAATTAACGCCCAACAAAGTTAAGTCAACAGTGTGTGCGATATTATTGACAAGATATTTTAGGGTAGAATTTCAAAATTAAATTAAATAGCAATTATATTTAAAATGTTTTAGACATTTTGAATTTTTTCCCTTATTTGTATTAAGTGGAATTTTTGCAGATGTGCGGATCACACCTTTAGCATCGGTATGGAAATAGATCATTAAAAAGAACTCATTAGAACGTAAAAAAGTACTCCACAATTGTACCTAAACAATTTTAAAAATACCAAAAAACAAGGAAACGCAATTTTAATTTTACAAATTGTATCATCAATATTTATAAAAATGGCCAAAATCATAGATCTTTATATATCTCAAAGAAAAACAAGAAGAAAGTTATAGGTAAACCGGGTTTTACTAGGCATATTTTACCCCATCTACCCCAATTTCTTAATAAAATTTATTTTGTGCCACTTAAACAACAATTTTACCTTAGTTTATTTTAACAATATATTGTTACACTAAATTGTAGCTTAAAGAACTTGTTCTAATTTATTGCTTATGATAGGGCTTCGATTTTCGGCGCCGATTTCTTTACACGTGTCCGTAATTCTATTGAGGTAGCTATCATAACCTTTGCTAGTACATAGCCTTTCTTCAGGGAAACCTATCTTTTTAAGCTATAATAAAAATTAAAAAATATATATAAAAAAAAAATAGGCGATAAGTATAGCATTAAACAAGACCAAATAAAATCATATTTTACATTTGCTGAATTATTTTGTACACGTTATATTTATATTACACCACATTTTTACAGTGACATAATTATACCAGTGAAAAGGTCTGATACGACTATCGCAAACAAATCCCCGTATATCAAACTCGGCTTGTCGGTAAGTCTGTCTGTCCATATTAGCGGGAAAACTGTCAACTCGACAAATCTGTTTGCGCCATTAGGATATTTCAGTAAAATTACATCGGTCAGGTGGAATTTAATACTCGTACACACATATATGTTTCGCGACAGGCCGATTTAACCAACATTGCCACTATTGTCTCTAACATGGACTGTACATAGGTGGAGCGAGCTAACTCTATAATTAATAAGGCAGCCATAAATATAAATATTTGCATATGGCTTAGTCATAAAAAGGTTTATAACAGTCAGGGCCGTATAAACCCGCCCTAGGCTACAAGTCCCAGAGCGCCTATTTTGGGTGACAAAAAATTTGAAGAGCAAAAAAAAAAAAAGGTCCGTACTACCTCCGTTGGCCTTATTTTCTTTTCAGGCGCCTTACTTCAATTCGAATGTTGATGACCAAAACACTAAAAAAGTCATTCCCTCCTTTTCGCGCCTATTTCATTTATTTCAAAGCACCTTATTCACACAGGAATTTCTTAATTTCTTCTAATACCCACCCGACCTAAACTTTTTGAAAAACTCCTACTCGACCTTTTTAAAACTCCCCTGTCTAGCGCCTATTACTCCCCTGTCTGGCGCCTACTTTTTCATGGCGCCCTCGGCTGTAGCCTAGTCAGCCTAATGGATAATACGGCACTGATACCAGTGTCGTACTGGGCCACTTACGGAGGTAAAGCCGGAAAACCATCTAAAGAAATAGTTTTTAAGGGATAAAAAAATCTGCTATATAAAAATGGAATTTTACATTTTTATATAAGATCAGTAAATTATTATTTGCAGTATGCCTTAAAATAATTTAAATATTAAAATGACCTAAAATAAACAGAATTCTATCTTGCATGAAAATTCCCTTATGCTTTAATACCAACGCCCAAAAATTTGGTTAAAAAATATGATATTGTTTATGAAATATTTTGTTTGGTTATTGAATTGTAGCTATTTTTCCATTGAAGGGTACAGGAATAAAACAAAAAATGTAAATTTTTATCAAAATCAAGAATATTAGCGCAATCTAATAGTACATTCACATTAAGCAGGTTTTTTGTTAACCTTTTTTGCCAAAGCAATAAAGAAAACAAATAAAAATAATAGCTAAAATAAACAAAAAATCTTTACAAGCGACAAGCATATTTCACCAAGCAATGACGTTTTTAAGGTTATCCGGTAAATGTCGAACCAAGACAAAATTAAGAACATATATTTACCCACCCAGAAGATGTCCAACTAGCTTCGGCCCCTTGGCTTGTTTGCTTCTTCGGGTCCCGAAGAGGAAAAACGAAGAAAAAACTAAAGTATAATGTAAATTAAATGAAATGTAAATTAGTTGATTGGAAATAAAGCACTTTCTTGATTGATTGATTGATTGATGAGTACATCGTTATATTTTTATTGTCCAATATATCAGCCAAATATTGTCGTTGCGAGACTCGAATAAAACTGGAAGTGTCCATTGCTTAAGTACTATTAAAAAATAAATGTCATATTATTCATGTACCCTTCCATTGGAAAAATCTTTAAATATTTAAAAACTTTACAGATCAATGGTACCACTATGACCTTCTGCCCGGTGGGACAAATGGTCCCCAGTCCGACAATGTTAAAAAAAAATTATAAGAAGTATTAAAAAGGTATTTTAGAACAAAAGACATTTTAATGGCAAACACCTTAACTAGATTTCGTTTTGAGTTGGATCTCATAACTAAAATGTTAATTAACAATATACACGTCGTGTCACGTTAAAACGTGTATGGGCAATTTTGTTAATTGCGTGGAAAAGCAACTAAAGCAACAACAAAGCGCAACCTTCTAAGCTACGCGTTCCCTGTCTAATGTCTTCCAGCTAGTGTTGAATACACTAAAACCCAATTGAACGTATCGAACTGGCAAGAAATGTAAATATTTTTTTAGCTATCAAGGAACACATATTTTTAGACATTGTATGACAATTTGAATAACAGAAATTTTTTATAAACTGGTACAAAAATTGTGCTACGCCTATGCGTAGGGTACATAGTTTTGACAATGATTACAGACTAATTTTATTTTGTTATTTACTTTGGCCAAATAATACTAATTATTTGAAATGTCCGGTCCGTGCTCCAGAGCTGCAAATCTGCCCTTATTGGAAGTCGCTTTTAGTGGGAAAAACAAAAACTAAACCAATAAATAGTGCCATTTTCGTTTATTCCATGCCCTATTAAACAGTTTGAATCTGGAAATACGCGTTCATTTCGAAGGCATGACGGGGTATTTTCATAAAATTAAACGGGGTAGGCGGTATACTGAAAAACATCAAAAGAACTGGACGTTTTAAATTTCACTATTTTATTTCTTTTTGCAGTTAACCATTGATTTTGGTAATTTAACATCTCTTCGAAAGTTTTAACAAAATGGGAAACTTTTTAATTATTAACTTTACAAAAAAGTCTTTTTTTTCAAAAGTTCCACTAAAAAGAAAATAAATATTCACAAAAATATTGGTATGTTGGATAAGGCGGCTTCATAAAAGATTTTGTTGGAAACTATAGCAATCGTTTTTTGTTAAAGCCAAAATCTTCTTTTATTTTATTCTATTTCTGGCTGCCTATAATATTTTTTTCTTAGTTTATACAGCTAAAGAGTAAAACATATTATTATTTGGATTAGGCCTTTTCACCCTCTCGAATCAACCCCAGATGTTTAAATTCGGAATTTCAAAATCCACAGATTCTTTATAACGATCCCTGTATATTTCAAAGTCGCTTGCGTTGCCGTAAATGGGCATTACAAAATGTCGTATAAAATTTTTCGATACACTCTAAACCTAAACAATAGCTGTGGAATAGAAGCTGTCAAATATTTGTGGCATATCGACAAAAGGAAGAAAACATTGTAGGTTTTTTTTTCTTTTTTTTTATCTTGTCATTTTTAAATATTTCAAAATATTTCTAAGTATTTTCCCTTGGACATTTTTATATAATTTTTTTAACACAAATCTTTTCACTATTAGTTTTGAAAATAAATCGTCTTTTATTATTGTTAAACTAGGTCAATTTTCAAACTACCCTGTGCATCAAACGTACAAATATTCTTTGGGAATTTTATTTTCTCGTTAAGAGTCCCTTTTTTCGTAGAGTTATTATTTAAAAAGTTTCCCATTTGGTAAGAGCTTTCAAAGACACACTGTATTTGCAAAATTTACCTAATTTAACGCGTAACATAAACTTTTAATAATAATGAAGTTTAATTTTATACTGACTACCTTACAAAGACGTAGGTAATTTAATATAATGAGCGAATTTTATCATTGTATAAATAAACCCTTGGTGCAAAGAAATCCTACTAAAATTTTCATATTTTTTCCTTTTTTTTCGAGTTTCCCTATATCTTTTATCAATAAATTTTCCTTAAATTAACGCTTACTAATGGGATACATATTACAAAATTTATATTGTTATTAACGCAGTACTTTCAAAGTGAGTAGAAGAAAAGTAGTAAAAGTTATTTAAAAAAATAGCTTTTAGTTCAAAAATATGCTTTGATATTCTGGGTATCAAATTTTATAGGTAAAAATATGAGAAATGGTATACCCAAATAAATAAAAAACTATTCTCGAAAGAGGGAGAATTGTATCCCTAATGTGCGATTAGGGATACAATCCTAAGGTGGAATATCTACCTAATATGGCATATGCTATGATCTTAATAAGGTAAAACGCATAAAAGAAGGCAAACGAGGGTAAAAATAAAACAGTTAACATTATGAGAAAAATTATTTACTCTCACAATTTATAATTTATTTTTAATTTATTAAACTAACCAGTGGCCCAACTAGCCTCTGTTTATGGAGTGTATTTGCCAAAAAACACTAATATATTTTAAATGCCCAATAATTTTGAAGGGGCCAATCGCCGTCTAGGGGGCTAATCTCCCTAGCGTCTCCTAATTACGCCACTGAAACTAACTAAATGGTATTTTTTAAAGTTTAACAAATAAAAAAGGAAAAAGAAACACATAAAAAAATAGTTCTCCATTTAAAGCAATAAAGAATATAAGATAAGGCAATAAAGAAATATAATACACAAAAAATAGTAAACATTTATAGTAACAGATTGTTTATAAAAAGTTTTTAAAAGTTCATGCGTATCCTGCGCATAGGTTAAACACCAACTTATATGGGGTGTTTCACAACTTATTCGTCAAACTTTAAGGGCCAATTCTACAATACAAAATATGAAAAAAAACTTAATATGAAATATGTCTTGAACGTCTTAGTTTTTGAACCACAGGGTGCTAAAAATTTAAAAAACCGTTCATGAGGGGTTTAAGGTAAATATTTTTAAAGAAAAAAATGGTGCGCCACTTCATTTTTTCTAAAATAAAAATATTTTTTAGGATTTGCATTTAATTTGACACAAATTTGAACTCTTGACTTTCTTTCATTTAAAGCACGGTTTTCGCGTATACCGGGTGTTGTCTGTCGAGCGGGACATAGGGAATCCCATGTAAATTTTGAAGTAGTCAAATATTGGCTTCCCCCTAATTATTTTAGAAAAAAATGCTAGGATTTATTAAAGAGCACAATAAGTTTCACCCAAAATCAAAATTGAAGCATTTTTTCAACCAACCAGTAAAGAGTAAACTGCTTAAATACTTCTGCAACGTAGTATCTTATTATGCACCCTGTACTCTTCAAATCAATAATAAAAACACCCTATCGATTTATCAGTGACAATTTAGATCATTCATTTATAATGTCATTGCCAAAACTGAACAATTTTATACGGGAATTTTAAAAAGAATCCTCACATTTTATTTTAGTTTACAGCTAATTCCAACACATGCACTAACAGTTACGCAAGACAATAAACAAATTTGTCTACATTAAGAAATCAATTTATGACGAAAATATCAGGATTTAATCAAATACTTAAATATTCCCTCCATTAACTGCCAGACAATAAACCCAAAACGATTATAAAACCTTTACTTACGTTGGCTAGTTGGTACATCGATATTCTGCACATTTAGCGGAAATAGCATTCTTTAGCTAGTCTAAATTTTCATATTTTTTATTGGTATAAAGCTTAGTTTTTAAATCTCCCCATAGAAAAATATCGTTTAGGAAAGATCCGGAGACCTGGCTGGCCAAGATATTGCGTGGTTCGGGCCTATGATGTCGTTATTAAATGCTTGTTTAAGTATTCGCACAGGTCTGGTACTGTGTGCTGGGCAGCCATCCATATAATACCCAACTTGATTTTCAAGACCAAAGTTGTTCAAAGCAGGCAAAATTTGTTCCTCTAAAAAGTTCAAGAAAGTAATTCGCATTCAAATTTCGGTGAAGGAAAAAATGGTCCAAGGATATGGTGGCCGAAAATTCCCGCCAAAACATTTTTTTGTGGATATTGAGTCCTTTTCAACAAATCGATTTTGGTTTTCGTTACTCCAGTACCGGCAATTTTGAATGTTGGGTTCGTTGTTCAATTTTCAAGTGCATTCGTCAGTAAAGCAAATATTTTGTGTAAAAAACCTCTGTCAGTGTTTTTCCTCTCCATCATCTCAAAGCAAAATTCTGTCGTCGTATTTTGTCTCCGTCTCCTAATTCTTGGTGTCTTTCGTACTCTGTAAGCGTGGTATTTACATCTTTTAAAATTTGAGATATTGTGGTGTGGTCCTTGTCCAGTCATGTCCTTAGTCAAAGTAATGTTTCCTGCGGCCTCTCACACAAAGTATCACGTCTAAAACCCCTCTCGTGTTTTGTACAATTTGTCTCTGATTTTACGTCGATTTTCTTCACATATGCAATTATTGATTACTGTGCCTGTAGTTTCAAATTTTATCGTCCGTTCTATTGTCGATTTATTTGGTATTGGCCTATTGGGAAAAATAGGCTGCAAACATGTCCGCTACTTCGATAACTATTTTCCATGATAAAACCATTTTATAATAGTGATTTTTTCTGATTTGAGTAGTTTATTATTTAAAAATGATGTGACATTGATCTTTGACAACTTGAGAGTAAGAGGTTAAATGATTTTTCTGGTATTTTATTATAAACTTCAATAATACAGGTGCGTAAAAAGATAGGAGATTTGTAACCTATTTTAGCATTTATCTCTTAGCTGGCGCACTGAGAAGAGCTGGGAAAATTTGTATACTGGGTACAACTTTTCGTGCCTCTTTTAAAAAAATCCTTATAATATTTCCTTTCTCTCCAAAATAATTAGGGAGCCAATATTGGACCACTTCAAAATTTACATGGGATTTTCTATGTCCCGCCCGACGGAGCAAAACCCGGTATAAATAAAAACCATTTCTCTTAAGTTTGTCGAATGAGCTGTGAAACACCCTGTATTAATAAAGAAATATGAAAATGCAAAGTAAAGAACAAAACATAAAAATTGTGGTAAGGTTTTTTTTAATTTGGACAAAGTGTTTTTAAAAGAATACTAAAATTCGCATTCTATCAAATGTTTACAATTTGGGAACTAAATTACAAAAATTGTTATATATAGACAAACTACTAATTGAAAACAGTAACAGTCAAATTAACCAAATCAATGGTTAGCTGCAAAAAAATAATCAAAACCTTATATCCAAGAATTAAATCGGTCATTATCCCGGCAGGGGTAACAATTACTAAGTTTAACTATCCAGTTAACTACTGGCCGTTGGTTAACTGTCGTTTAATGATGATACTTTTTTCCTTTATTTTTAAATGTCCAAGGGCTTTAAGCTATAAATTAGGGGATGGTAGCTTAATTGCATTTGTGGAACTTGTTCCCTAGCGGACAGAATGCACATAAAAGGTTTTTACTTTTAAAATGTCAAATTAGGTTGTGATTTTATTTAAAGTATAACCTTCTTATCGCGTACTGAAAGAACCGATAGAACACCTTGCCAGTGGCGGTCCTTGGAAAGGAAATATCTAGGGATTAGAAGGCTCGAGACAATTATCAAAGAAAATACAAGTTGTCCCATTTAAAACTAATATTTTCTTGAAAAAAAGCAATTTAAAAATATTGCAAAAACTACCTAACTTAGGTATAGGGCAGCCTCAAGGAAATGTATAGTTATTAAAAGGCCTGAATCAATAATAAATGAAAATACAGGGTGTTTCATTTTAAATAGGAAAGTTTTAGAGGTTTTAATTTTTCCACCAAGTTTACCACTGTTTTCTCAACACCTTGTATAATCAAAATACATATTAATAATCAAATGTACAAATCTAATCTATTGTATGATTGCCTGCATTTTCTATGTGTTATGTTATTTAGCTGATTCTGTATGTACATACATACAGACGCGGGAAGCGACTTTGCTTTGTATATAGTGATATAATATATTTTTTTATTTAATTTAATTTAAGGTATACATCTAGCGACGCTACGGAATAATTGAAGTTATTTATGTACTTTGACAATTTCATGGAACGACGAAACCAATTACTTTACGTAATTTAACAGATGAACCCCTTTTGCTTTACTTGTCTACAAATTCCTATAAGGAGACTTTAATCACCCCATACACAACCTATTAGTTTAATTATAAGGGTGAAATCAGAACTAAATAATGCCTTATAAGACCAAGAGAATTGTTTACCTAAATGTTGGCATGTCTGTAATAAAAATAGTAGAACGTAACTTAGGGGTTCATAGCCAAAGGGATAAATATTTTAAACGCTAGGTAGGCGCAGTTGTACAGAAATGTCTTGTTATCTAGCGTAAGCTTTGGACAAATTTCTTTTGGTTGCAATATTAAATATCGGGTAATTTAAATTTTAAAAACCTACAAAATTTTTATATGTTTAAGTAAAAGAACAAAACATACCTACACGAATTTGTTGGTATATGCTTGTTTTGCATTTGGTGAGTCGTCCCTGTACCAATCTCTCACTTACTTTTTTGTATTTTTTTACAAAAGTACTAAAACCTCAAGGTATTTATAATATTTTCGTATTTAAGTAGATTTAATAATTAGGTACTTTTGGAAACACGTTTTAAATGAAAAAATTCAGATAGAAGAAGAGTGTTGATCTTTTTAAAAAAAAATCGGTTTTTCATTAATATCGTAAATATTTCTAAACCCCTTTTTAATTAAAAGTAAAGTTATATTTAATAGCATTAAAAAGTTAATTGATCTCCTTACTTCAGTCGTTTTTTCGTGTTAACCATATTAATCAGAATGGTTCAGCCGCATTTGAAATGACAATATAAATATGAGAATTAGATAAGGATAGATATTTAAATGTTTTGAACCGTATTAACGCATCATATTTAATAAGTCCAGTGGCGTCTCGAGCGGCACCTGAACGAACATTTCTAAAAAAAAATACCCCACTGGTTTTCGTACATTTTTTATATTTTGTTTAATTTTACCAAAAAGTTTTTTCGTTTTAAAAGAAAAAAATGCCCTAGTTGCATATCCTGAATCCAAGAAACATAGGAAAATTTTTAAAAATACTTAATTTAGAGAAATTCGTTACTTTAGATGTTAATTTTATTTTATTTACAATTTGTTGGTGTTGTTACCTAATTGTAAATGTTTATTGTGTAGTTCAAGGACGTGCATTTTATTGGATATTATTTTCTTTTGAAAATTAAGATAGGTGCGAAAAAAATATTAAGCAATAAAAAGCTTTACTTTTATCCTGTTAAAAATATTTGTTCAGATGCCTCTTGGGGCGCCACTGAACTTAATCAATTTAATTAAGTAAGCGCTGAATGACCTTCTTGGTACTGTTAATAACACTGTCAAAATTAATTGAAATTCGATACGAAATATTTAGCTTAATAATAAAAATCCTAAGTTTTCAAATAGTTTAACATCCTGTATCTTGGAAACCAAGCCATTCCGGACCTATCTTTATATAAACAGTGTTTTCTAACTACGGTACAAAACTTAAGCGGGTGATTTTTATTTAAAAAAAAAGTTCCAATAAAAATATGTTTGGACTTGCTTTATATCTGAGATAAGTACAGGGCGTTGAAGTTTAAAAAAGAGTAGGTAATTTTTAAATATTTTAAAAACCCACGCTTGTAAAGCTTCACCTAGATTAGAAAATTTCGGTTCAGTGGCATCTCAATGGGTACCACAGACAATAAAATTAAGAAAAAAAAGCACACCACTGACTTTTATAAAAGTTTTTATATTTTTTTCTATTAGGCAATTAAAAACGCATATTTTTAGTCATTTGTATTTTCTTTGTATCTAGCTTTGTTTTCGAGAAAAAAAATTAGGTCACTTTAATTTCTTCTAAAATGTACACATAAATAAAATAAAGTAAAAAATAAACTTTTAGTTGCCTTAAAATAAATGAGCATACATTTCATGAAAAATCTTTTTAACTGTGAATTTTATTTACGTTGTTTATTGATACTTTTTAGAATGACTTAAAAGTGGCTCAATTTTTTTTTTGAAAACGAAGTTAGATGCAAAAAATACAAAAACTAAAAAGTTGAATTTTTAATTACCTAATCGGAAATCGTACTTTTTTCTAAATTATATTGGGTTTAGTGCCCACTGACACCTCGTTGGACCCAATACTTTTAATTTAGGTAGAGCTTTACAAGCTCCTTATTACATTAAATAAGTGTACCATATCTCATTTAAATCGGTTAAAGGGTTTTTAAGATACTTAAAAAATACCGACTTTTTCTAATCTTTATTGCCTTTTTATACAGACTGTCCACAGATGGAGTTAACAAGAGGACAAATGGACCAAAAAAGTTTTTTCTTAAAAACCATTTTGCTTGTAAAAGAATGAGATTGACAAAGAAAGAATGTTTATTTTGTAAACAGGGTTCGCAAAAACGTAAAAACATGATTTTACTCCAAGAGTAATGCACCTTTAGTTTTCATTTTCAAGCCAAATATCATTTAAATAGTTATTTAGAATAGCATTTTGAATAACTTTAGTAATGTTGCAGGGATATCAAAAAGATTTATGAAACTGATTTTGATGTTATCAATAATTTATTATTTTAAATTTTTATAGGAAAATGAACTAAAAACTTTCATAATTATTTTCCAAACACCTGCTTTCTTCAAATTCCCACAAAACACAATTTTTGAAGTGTAAACGCCAGTTTTCGCCCAATTATGGACTAAAATTTTGTATTATTGTTTTTATCGATTACAAACATTATTCTTAATCAATTTTCCCAATGCAATTTTACTTAAAAATAAAAAATAACGGTAGTTTACTCTTAAAGAAAAATCATGTTTTTTAAGTTTATTGCGAACCCTGTATGCAAAATCAACATTTTCTCCTCGTGAATCCTATTTTTTGCAAGCAAAAATTTTTATAAAGAAGGACTTTT
This sequence comes from Listronotus bonariensis, assembly GCA_014170235.1. Lineage (NCBI taxonomy): Eukaryota > Metazoa > Arthropoda > Insecta > Coleoptera > Curculionidae > Listronotus > Listronotus bonariensis. Next base: position 132,005 of record JACEGR010000112.1, on the reverse strand, counting down.
TCTCGAAAATGAAATTTTTGGTCCATTTGTGCTCTTGTTAACTCCATCCGTGGACAGTCTGTATATCTCATAAATGAAGCAAGTACAGAAATATGTCACTCCTTTAAGTTTCGTACCGTAGTTAGGAAACACCCTGTATGTAAATATATTTTAAAACTAGTAATAAAAGAAGCTTACTTAAAGTTATGCACTGTACTGCAGTATAATATTTTTTAATTATCAAAAGTACTAAGTAGTTTACTAGGGAGTAAATTAACATAACTAATATTTATACACAATAAGAAAAATAAGCAAGTTAAAAACCGGTGAAATATTTTAAACATCAAGTAACTACAAATGCCTTAATTAATTTAATTATTAGGAGGTCCACCTTGCTAAATAATGCATAACCACTGAATTTAGCATATTGAATTGCATATTCTGTTCATATCATTTAAAAAGTAGGTACCAGTCCTAAAGTCAATTCGACACAACTTTTACACGTTAGGACAGGTTTCGCACCCACTAAACCTGTACACCTATAGATCATTATGTAAGATGGGTTCTAACGCGTTGGGTTCCAACTCTTTAATTTATACGGTACCATCAGCTACTGACCAGGTTAAAACTTGTATAAATGGAATAAATTTCTTGTTTATGCTACCGCTTAAAAAATATTTTTATATTTGAAACATCAAAAATAATTTAGGAGAAATAAAAATACAAATATATTAAAATTTTAATTATTATTAATAATTCATCAATTGATATAAAAAAATATTTTTAGAATAAAATTGCCTATAAGATACAAGATGATTCAAAATAACAAAAATGTTATTTTGGGAAATAAAAAAACTCGTTTTTATGCTTTATTTGTTTTCTGGGAGATTAAATTTAAACAAAATAAAATTTGGCTATTATGCAGAATAAAATTAAAAGTTTATTTAAAATTTTAAGAAAATTAAAACTTTTATACATTATGAATAACTATTCTGCTCTTACACAATATAATAAAAGTTATTATTACTTTTAAACAAATAAAATAATGAAATATTTACTATTAAGTTACTTACAATACAAAGGTTTCAATATATAAACAAAGGTTTATTAGCACTCCGTTGAAATTATTTTAATCCAATAAAATGGAATTTTAACAAGACGCCAGACGAGAACTGGGCCAATGGTTGCGTCTTAAAAATGTGGTAAATATTTTTTAAATAAATAATATTAATTTTTTCACATTTTTGGTAAACTATTTACCACATTTTTGAGACGCTACCATTGTCACCACCGTGAGTGCCGGGTTACCCATTATTGTCGTGTTCCGCCAACGTTATCCAAGCACTGTAACATGCTGTTTTGCATTTCACAGCACCTTTTAGACATCGCGGTAGTGCCACCACGGACGTTATTTTTTAATTAACTACTACCCTGGAATGGCAAAATACAACACGGTGGTTTGCCATTGCCAAATGTAAGGTGACGAGAAATGAAATATCCGATGTCCGACTCCGAGATTCGAACCCGGATCGCTGCGGTGAGAGGCTGACACGTAAGCCCCTGCACCACTACTCGCCACAAATACACCTTATTGCTTTAAAAAATTCTATTTACTCCATGTTAATTTTTTCGGCTGTGTTTTCCAACGAGAACATTTTACAAAATAAAGCCAAACTTAATTTAGACAAATTAATAAGATACATCTTATCATCAGTCCTATTCTTATTTTGTCAAAGATCGTCGAGCCCCCTAATTCGTATTTTATAGTTTATTTCTTTTCTGGGAGTTTCAATATACTCAAAATAATATTTGGCTTTTCTCAGAAATAAAATCGTTGAAAAAACTTTTTAAGAAAAATTAACTTTTTATATGTTGCAAAGAACTATTCTGTCCTTGCATAATATAATAAAAATTAAGATTACTTTAAAGGGAATAAATTATTGAAATATTTAATATAAAATAATTATTTTATTTTAGGTTATACAAAAAAATTACTTACTATACAGGGAAGGTTCATAAGCTGCCGGTCAAAATTATTTTATCACAAACCAATAAAATAAAATCTTAACGAGACTGCCAGAACAAGACCTGAGCTTATGGTCGCTTCTCAAAATTATGGTAAACATAACATAAAATGTGACGACCATAAGCTCAGATTCTCATTCTGGCAGTCCCGTTAAGATTTTATTTTATTGGTTTGTGATAAAACTAATTTTGACTGGAAGCTTATGAACCTTCTCTGTATAGTAAGTAAATTTTATATAACCTAAATTAAAATAATTATTTTATATTAAATATTTAATTAATTTATTTCTTGTAAAATAATTTTCTTTTATTATAATATGCAAGGACAGAATAGTTCTTCATGGTATATAAAAGTTGAATTTTCCTAAAATGTTCATTAAACCTTTTAATTCTAAAGAAAAGCCAAATATTATTTTGTTTTACCTCTAATTCGTTATAACATTCACATTCTTGGGCTGATGGTTAATACATTTCAAAAAACAAATGTACTTCCCCCAAATTATAACCTGCTGTATGTATAAAAACAATGTGGTTCATTCCAATTAGCTTAACTGCAGATTTAGAGCACTCCAGTGTCCGTTTTCAAATACCGTTCTCATTATCGCTAAAACTAACCGCAGGGTCGAAAAAATTTGAGGTCCACTCACCCCCTTTTAAACATGAAAGGTAATGTGCCATTTAGATTGGTCTAAGTTAACCACTTTAAAAGGTTAATGTAATAGTCCTGACATTTAGGAGAGGTATTATGTAAACGAAATTTTCTTTCTTTAAATGGTACCAAACTTTATATCCACAATGTAAAGTACTAATCTTACAAAACACAGAGTATTGTTGTTATTGTTGCCAGATTTTTCAGTTTTGCGCTACAAAAAAATATTTTTGGCATTTTAAATGGAATGCCCTATTCATTTTAATTGGATGAAAGGATAGTGCTAACTTTGGTAAATATAATATTTTTGAAAGTCTAGTATGCATATCCCGGAAATTAATAGAGACAAAATTTTAAAAGTTTGGAAAATTACCAAATTTAACCTGGCCAATTCAATGCAATAGTTTCCAAGATTCAGGGTGTTAAACTTTTTAAATAAAATAGGTTCTTTTGTAATTATCTTGAATACCCTGTAACCGATTTTCTTGAAATTTTTCAGTGTTATTTCTAGTAATAAGGGCCAAAGTTAGGCATAATTAAATTAAAATTATTATTTTTTAGAATAAGCAACTAAAAATACAACTTTTTTATCTCCTGAAATTTTTTGTATCTTGCTTCGTTTTCGAGAAAAAAATAAAAACCACTTTATTGCATGTATCTTGGCACGGAATTTTTGAATTTTGACGATTTACTGAGCAAAAACAGTTAAAGATAGAGCAAAATTAATTTTACTTTCCTATCTTAACTTTTTAAGGACTATCTAATGACTTTAAAAGTGAAGGTCAACTGAAGATTAAAGAAGGTGAATGTTGAACCTAAATGTTGGACACCCTGTATCTTGGAAAGTATGCATTTTCGGACCCATGTTTATAGGAACTTTTTTCATATTTTTCAATGAGGAATCACCTCCTGAAATTTGGCCGTGCATTTTTCGAACACCCTGTATAATGTGGGTAAAATTAATGCAAATTTGCCAATTTATACCCTTCGTTATAAATTACATCATTATAATTTGGATCAGCCTGCATACACGGATTTTTTTTAATTATCTCTAAATCTATCTATAAAGAAGCCACAAGCGTCATACAAATAAAGGCGGCAATCGACTATTTCTTTCTAATCACGTCGTTTAAATAGTGTGCGAGCAACAAAAAGGGAATAATTCCCTTCCTGAAATATCGCGGGCCATAAAAATAAAGTGAATATAATGTTAAAAGTCTAGTCATTAAAAAAAAATCGATAGAGGAATACTGGCATCACAATACAATGTAATTGGAGGTTTAGGTACCTGAGGACCTTTTTGTTGGTTCTCACGGAAATGTAGTTCCTCGTTTTTTTTTTCGATGTCTTGGTGTACCGCATTTTCGTCTCATTTTTTTTTTGGTTGTCCATATTTAGTCGATTCACATAGACATCTTGGCCACCCCTAGAAATTTCTGGTCTTGCCTTGGCCACCCCCAAACTAAAAAGCTGTCGTTGCCACTGACAAATTCCCCTTGTATGTAAATAGATAACAAACAAATATTACATGGTGTCACCCTGTGACCCGTAAAAACTTAATTTTAAAAACAATAGTAGTTAGTGGTGGCGACTTTGTATCAGAACATATTTCTGAAGTTTAGTTAGAGAGTTAATCGCAAAATCCTACCCTCGGGGAAAAGAGTTTTAATGTTTTTAATCAGATAAAATGGCTCACACACGTATAATATGCGTTAAAGCTTGAGTTGAGCTTAATCCTCCGTCCTCCGTATATCGTATTTAAATTCGTTAGCTTCATTACTACTAACCGGATCCTATATAGAAAATTGAATTTTAAGAAGCCGCATCTCATACAAATAAAAAGGTAGAACATCCAGAAAAATGTTATTAATTTTCCGCATTTTTAACTTTAAATTTCCTCTGCAGTAATTAATTTTAAAAAATTTTAAATTGTAAAATTAAACGGGCGATGGTTTCCTTTAAAGAGGGAGCAAATAATTTGCTAAGGAGAATAGGCCTGAAAATAAAGAAATTGATAAATCTGAAAGACTCAATTCTTCTTTAATTCAATGTTTATTGGCTTGAACTACTTCTTTGATTAAAAGGGAGGGCCAACTTTTATTTTCCCTTTAATGAAATAAGAATCTTCGCGACCTGATTGAACCAAGTCGAGATGCGCCAATTTCAATTCGTAAATTTGATTTTGAGAAATCGCTTTATCACTTCTCGTAAAAAGAATTGCTTTAATGTACTTTAGCGATTTGTAAATTCTACTTAAAACTGAGGATAGAAATAAAAGAAATCTTTAAAACTTTTAAAAAACACCGCAGAAATGTTTTAACTAACATTATATCTAATATAAATTCAATCAAGGGATTTTATTTTTTTTTGGGACATGGGACCCACACCAAATATATACCAGATGCTGTTGGTCTAAAGAGCAACACTTTGGTTCAGATTCAGAGAAAATCCAAGATTTTAAAGCCAATCCTTTATTTGTCTTTTTTTTCGCCAGTTTGATTAAATGGAATCCAAAAAATCTTTATTTTTGCAAAATTATTTCTTTTTTCCAAAAACCCTAACCGGTTACAATTTTTGTAAGCAAGAATTTCAGATACCTCTAATTTTAATAAAAAGGCAGATGTTTTTAAATTTGTTATTTATTTAATTTTCATGAAAAAATTTGATCAAATCTACAAAAAATAGAGATAGAGAATTCGCTGCGAAATTTTAGGATAAAAATTTTTATTACCAAAATATTCCCTAAAGCCAGTAGAACCTAGTATACCGGGTGATACAGGATGTTGTTACCCCCAACTTTTTTTTGTTTTTGAGAGCGACTAATAAAGCTTTTGCGTTATAATGAAGGCATAAATTAACATTTTTAGTCATTATCATAACCTCAAAATCACTTCCGGTTTAACCGGAAGTACCATAAACCTTCCTATTTTAAATTCAAGTACCTTTCTTAAGAGAAAAAGGGGTTAACAACATCCTATGTCACCCGGTATATTATGTGTGTGTTTCATGTCTCGGCTTAAGCAGTATGTCCACGGATGAAATTTACAATAAGACAAATGGACCAGAAATTTGAATTTTCAAGAAAAGTCGTGTATGGCAACTCCATTTGCTGCTTAAAAAAAGAAGATTCACGTTGAAAAAAATTGTTTGTTTTTGTACTGGGGCTCCAAAATCTACAAAAATGTAAAAATAAACCAAGAAAAATTAATTTTAATATTTATCAAATATCAAATAAAACAGGTTTTTAGAATTAAATAAGGATCCAATATCTGAAATTTCACATACATAGAATAAACAAAAAAATAATATCCTAATGTTTGTATTCATGTTTTACACTATTTTTAAGTAACTTACCTAGTTTTAATAATCGATATATGTACATAAATGATGTCAAAGTTTGTCAAATATATTATTTAAATAAAAAAATATAAAACCAGGTAAATTACGTAAAGAAGGTGTAAAACATGAAAAAAGAAATATGATACTAAAAAAATTGTTTATTTTCTGTGAAATTTTAGATATTGGATTAGTTTAAGTTAATAATTTTTTTTATTTTTTAAAAGCGTCTTTACTTTGTTTAACATGACGAAGTAGTGCCTACTTAAATTAATACTAACAAACTATAAAATATTTTATTTTATAGCACTCTTATTTTGGATACGATATATTTTTGAGGATTTTGGTAGTTTTCGAAAGTGCCTAAAAAGTAGAAAGAAACAAAGTGCCAGTTTGCAGTCAAATTAGTTCTGTTAAAAAGCGGTAAAAACCAAAACAAAGCTTTTCATTTACGTGAAAAATAAATTTCACTTTATAGATTTCCTAAACTAAAACAAAAAGGTTTTTTGATGTCCATGTTACAGCTTTAATTGACTATTCAAATGAATGAAGCTGTTACAATTTCCCCATAAAACATACATTGTAAAAATCGTAAAGCCAGAAAAGTGTATCGACATAATGCTTTGAAAATGCTATATATGGCTGTAATTCAGTTTAGTATTATATATAGAAAATAGTCAATAAATGTTTATAGCATTTGTGAAATAGGTATACAACGCTGTCATAAATCAGGAACTAAAATAAATCACATTGACAGTTTAAGGTTTTTTTTTTAAATTAAGTTCTTGTTTGTCAGATTGCTACAAAGTATATATTCTTTGTTTTTCATTTTGAACAAAAAAGAAATAGTCAATTAGCGTATTAAGTTTCACAAAAAATTTATGAGAGGGAAACGAAAATGGAATTTTTCCACTTATATCTGGGTTTCGTAAATAAAATTAAAAAATTACGACGAAAGTAAAAAAATGGTTCATAAAGAAACTTGCATGATTACTTATGCCAAAAACCATACAAGCATACATTTAACCAAACATAACTATATTTAAAAGTAAATAATAGGGAAGTTACAGGGTGTCAAAGTAAAAAACATTTATAGGTAATTATTTCGATAATTCTTGCGATATTTTAAATATTGTAATAAAACTCGATATTGAAGGATTTTCTGACATGAACTATTCAGATCCGATACCTATTAGATTATTAAAGCAGTTATCAAGAAATTTACCAATAAAGAGTGAAAAAATAAAGCTGATGGTTGTTGCCTTTTTTAAGACACTCTGTATATATACCTTAATCATGAGTTTTCGTTACCACGAAGCTGAAACTGGCCACTAAAATTAGAAGGTGGCCCAGTGGAATATTTAATAGTTTATAACTTTACTGGGCAAAATTCTTTAACTATTAAAATTTATCAGAGGGCTTTATTTAGAAATATTTATTTGTAAGAAATTAAAATAGAAGCCGGTCGCGAATTTATTGCAAATTTTCGTTACAACGAAGCTAAAACTGGCAATTAAAATTAGGAGGTGGCCCAGTGGAATATTTAACAGTTTATAACTTCAATGCGCAAAACTTTTTAAAAATTAAAATTTATTAGTGGGCTTTAATTATAAACATTTAAAAGTAGAAAATGAAAATCTAAACTATTCGCAAATTCTTTTGCAACTTTTTACACCAAGGAAGCTCCGCGGTATATTTAATAGCACATAACTTTTTTGCGCAAAATTTTTGAGTGTCAAAATTTATTAGAGGGCTTTTAAAAATATTTGAATAGTAAGAAATTAAAATCGAAACCGCTTGCGAATTTATTGCAAATTTTCATTACCACGAAGCTAAAACTGGGAACTAGAAATAGGAGGTGACCCAGTGGAATATTTAAGAGTTCATAACTTTAATGCGCATAATTTTTGGATTATCAAAATTTATCAGAGGGCTTCATTTTGAAATATTTGCAAGTAGAATATCATAATCTAAGCCATTCGCTAATTCTTTAAAAATTAAAAAAAAAAAGATTTAAATTACCCCAAAGAAGCGCCGTGGGATATTCTGTAGCTCAAAGCTTTTTGCGCCAAATTTTTTGACTATTAAAATTTATCAGAGGGCCTTATTTAGAAATATTAAATTATGTGGAATTAAAATTAAGGCCGTTTGCAAATTTATTGCAAATTTTATGTTAACGTTAAAAGAAAACCCAAAAAAATCCCAATTAAGTGAAAAAACATCATTTTTAAATTAAAAGCGTTAAGAAAATATTTTTTAACTACTCATTTAAATAGCATAAAACGTTAAACTAAGGTAAGGTTTCGTATGTTAACCAAGATAACTCATCGGTAAAGAGCGGTTTGACAGCGGTAATACCGGTGACATCTAAAGGTTAAGAAACCGCGTTTCATAATCTAACCAAATTTCAAAATGGTAAAGTTACGGAACGGGAACCGAAAAAAACTAAGAACTGTGGTTAACTTACGGAACGTCACCTAAATTTTAACTTTTTGTTAAGTAAATTGTTAGACTCTTTGTTTGACCTCCGAACAGTGCGGACGTGCGTAGAGGACTGCAAAGTTCTTCCCAGAGTGGCGGCTAGAGGTGTCGTATTAACGTTTTTTGCCTTCGGGGATCAAGGAAAGATTCACGCTAAATTGACGGCATCTTTCTTCTGGATCTAAGCGCTGTGAGCGAAGATTCCTATAAGCTGATGGTATCCTGTTTGGTGGTGAACACGAGGTATTTCTCAAATGGCGGGGAAATAGATGGGCGTGCCATGGGAACTGTCAGTAAGTGAAAGTGAAGGTTATACGTAACACCAGTAGCAGATCTTGGTTAGACAGTCGACAATTTATGCATTGGATCGATTGTGGAGTTATTTGTTTTCTTTTTGGAATTTCTGGGAGCTACGAGCTCAATTATCTAGATTTTCCGCCGACGAAGCCCTGGAAAGCATAGTCCGGAAGGGGGAGAGTGGTGGATTGGACCTGAAGGGACCAAAACCAAGAAAAAAATAGAATAGAATAGAAGTAAATTGTTACCTTTTGGGTTACTCTTTACATGCATTTTAACCTAACTTGATAATGTTTGTATAATTTATAATAATATTTTGGAAAGTAAAATAAATTATTTATGAGAAAAAACCATTTATCTTAGTTAACACTTAATTTTTCCAAATAATCATAAAGAATAAAAAAAAATATATAAGCTTCTTTTTAATTTCTTTTTAATTTGTTTACGTTTTTTACTAGGGTGCAATTTTTTTAATTTGCTATAACCCGGGACCAGGACCAAAGCGGTCCCATTTTTCTATAATTTTGATTAAATTATTATTAAGACCAGCAGCTTTTGTTAAATAAAGTTTTTCATTGTATTGAGGATCTTGCTTTGATATCTTTTCTAATTCTTAAATCATTGTATTGGATTTTAAATTTAATTAAACCTTTTAAAGTATGAAATTTTACTAAACAAAATTTTAAACCAATATTAAAAAAACAATCTTGTATTTATATAATTTAGTGTATATTTTTCTTATTGTTTGTTAAAATATTTTACCCTTTCAATGTTTCAAATGTTTATATTTTATACTTTTTAGCAAGAAAGTTCTTAAAAATCAAAGAATTGAAATGACCAAACAAAAAAAGTGCTTTAAGTCATGACTGCATTTCCTTATTTTAGTGCTGTTATATGGTTCGCAAGCAGTTATAAAATTATACCTCTCGTAAACAGTATGACTTAGAGAAGTTAGGAGCAAGGCAATTAAAGATGGTGATTTAAAATGGTTTATGGTGTTCTTGCAGAAGATGAATATTGCCATAAATTGCGGAGTCAATATTAGAACGGTAATTTCGTGATTAGCAAACGCGGGTCGTAATAATTTATGTGCATGGCTAGCCGCGGCCGACAAGCTCTCTGTTAATAAGCTAACTTAATTATACCAAAATCTAGCATTTAATCGCACGTTTAGTTTGAGCCCGCCGAACACTATACATTATTACAACCCTGGTGATGCATTGCTGTTTTACATATTAACTAGGAAATTATACTAATAGTTTTGAGGCTAAAGTAGCAGAGTATTCGCAATGCGCTAGCGGAACGTATTTTGATTTTGGCTACATGTTTATCCTTGCATAATTTACTTAGTGCAGTTTCCTATCCCATGGATATATGTATCTACAGTGTTGCCAACTATAAAATTTCCTGGTAAATATTTTTTGTATTGAAATGGTGATCTTCTGACTAAAGCGACCCTCAGAATGTGCAACTTGGTAAACGACAGGTTGTTTAATCGACTATACAAAAATAAAAATGGTGGATTTTTTTGCAACGACGTATACAGGGTGATCCTAATCTGTTATTAACCCATTTTAACTCATTGACAGCATGTTAATGTATTCATGACCGCTTGAAAGTGCAAAAAGCAGCAGCGGCTGGTGATGGCCAATTTGGTATAAAAAAATAGGTCAATCCGCACGCACCATAGGTAAAAACTAATGTTTAAAATTTTATTTAGGCCTCTTATTATAGGTACCTAATCCATTTTTATTGATAATATGTTAAATAGTGAAACAAATAACGGGTGTAATTGATTTAATAGACTGTAATAATCAACAATTAAAAAAAAATGGTATATTTTACAATGGTGCGGGTTGACCTTGCAGGGTATAGCGGAACCTAAAAGAGGTAGAACAAACCTACTGCACAATTTCGATTTTTGAGTTTTGGAAACAAATTTGATGGTGAAGCTTAAGTCGCTTAAAAAATACGAAGTGTTTTTAAAATTTTGTCAATTTGGCCAGGCACTTTAATATTAGGAATAGAAAAAAAATGTAAAAAAGTTTTTAGGGATTCTTACGTAGAATTCAATAACGACCTATATTTTTCCATTGACTTTAATTTTAAAGTTATAACACAATATTGGGGGTTTTTAAATGGAACACCATGCATATTTTTATCAGCAATTAAAAGTTTTTGAACTAACACACTCAACTAATTAAACAGTGTACTCGGAAGATTATTTATCTCTTGCAAAATTTTGTTTCAAATGCATTAAAATTTCGTGCTTTCCCGTTTATGACATTTCAGATTTTTTAAGCTTTTGGACTAAACAGTGAATAATTTAAACTGCAAATACCTCGAAAAACGTAAGCCTGGGCGACTTTTTAATGTACACCTTTTTTATGTAAAAGAGATGGAGAAAGCATTTTTTAAATTTAAATTGTACATACACTAAGCCGCAAGAAAGTTGTGACATTGAAACGTGCGCAAAGTCCCGCAGACAGCGCCCTCTACAATTTACAGTAAAATTTAAAATAAATTTAATTCTCTCCCTGTAAAAAAATCCAACTACCAAATTTCAAACAGAAAGGTTTACTATTGCCAAAATTATTCAGAAAGAAACAAAATAAATTTGAAACTTTGGCACCCTGTATCATGGTTATTATCAACTTTTGGACATTGGTGAGACCCCTTTAATCGACCTCATTTTGACGTCCGGAGTCTGTCATCAAACGTTGTACACGTATTTTGAGACACCCTGTATATCTCCAAAACGAATCAAGTTAGCCATGATTAACTTTCATCATTGGAATTTGTTTTAAAAACTGAAATCGAGATTACGCAATTTGGTTTGTTTCATCTTTTTAACACGCTTTTATTAGTTTGGGTTGTATTTATGTATGTATGCATGTATGTAACGGAATATTTAAGCTTAATTTTCACCAACTTCCAGCGATTTGATTTCTTTGAAACTTTGCACACGTATCAAGGACCCATAACAATGCAATAATCTGCAAACAGTATCCCGTTATCCTGATTAGGATCGTCAGGATAAATAAATTCCTTTATAGATTTTCTGTAGGAGAGTAACGGAGAAAGAGCTAGTGCGCGATCTGCGCATGCGTGCAGATACGCGCGTACTCTCAGCATAAGGCTGACAGAAACTTGTTCGGAGTAGTTGCGTTCTGAAACCCCATGCAACAGTGAAGCTCTCTAAATGAAATGATTAGATTACGAAATAGTTCGTGAAACATTTCAATATCACATGTCCGCAGAAAACTAATTGATATATCGAACTAAAAATGAAAAATAAATAATAGTTTAAAAAAACCAAAAAACACGCTTTTATATGCAACCGAACTAAAAATTAGAAAATATTTTCATTACAAAGAGTTTGTATTACAGTAATAAAAGGTCAAACAATGAATCATAATTATATACCTCAAAATAGAACTATAATAAAATTTAAGATAATAACAGAATAATTTACTTCAGAATTAAAGCGTGGGGTGCTTAATATATTAAATGTTATAATTATTTCATTTGTAAATATCTATGAGGGAAAAGTTATGAAAAAATAGTAAAATGCACCCCACGCTTTTGACTCTGAAGTGAATTATTATGTTATTATCTTAAATTTTATTATAATTCTATTTTGAGGTAGATATATAATTATGATTCATTGTTTGACCTTTTATTACTGTAATACAAACTCTTTGTAATGAAAAATTATTTTCTAATTTTTAGTTCGGTTACATAAAAAAGCGTGTTTTTTTTAGTTTTTAAACTATTATTTATTTACTTTTGGTTATACCCTGCAAGGTTAACAAAAAGGTGCCACCCTATACAACTTGTTATACAACGGCGCAGATTATGCGATTATCGTTTCGACGGTCGACTCTACTTGAGTTGTACAACCTGTCGTACAACCAGTTGCATATTCCGTGGGCCGTTTTAGGCTTCATACAAGCATGCCAAAACAATAAAAATAAAATATCTAATTTAAGATCAAATTTTTAGTTTTTACAATTTAAATAATGATTTTAAACCACATAATTTTAATTCAATAAATAATTTTATCATTTTTAAATTAAATTAGCCTTAAACGATTTAACAAGTAAGCATCGATATTTTAAAACAGTAAACCCATTAAAAACACTTAGCAAATGAGCCGAGCCCGGGTTAGCCAGAATAAAAATTTGATTTAACTAAATGAAGGGGTTAAACCGGAATTGAGCAGATTCCCACCACCCGGTCAGTGGGTGGTCAGTAAGGGCATATCGCCCCGTATAATCCTGTCTTTTGTCTGTGGAGTGGACATGAGGGCCATATATACAGTGTACATATATCGTATTCACATATAGATTCCCTATATCCTTTCCGCAGAACCGAGTAGTGGGTTAATAGGGAAGATAAAATTAAATATTTACATAGTATTTTAGTATTATTAAAGGCACAAAATTAGTTAAAATGGCCAATTTGTTTTAGGTATGTAAAAAACATAAAAATCAATTAAAGGGAAGTTTAAATATTAAGTACTTTAACAATACAATATTAAAAATTAGAAAAAGGTAAACAATGTTTTGCATATAATAGTTGTTGAAAATTAAAAACAAATACTTATTAATATTTTTTTCCATTTGGTCCTGATTTTTTTACTTACTTTTATTTATAATGCTCTGTAAGGCTACTAATTAAATATGTATTTTATTGATATTTAGTTTTGTTTTTTTTCTTTTTTTTTCAAGTGTCGATTTTAGAGCATAAATTTACTAATTTTTTGGCTAACTCTGCATATTTAACATTGGCGCATATATGTTTTTTTTCATCATTTCAGTTAAATAAAGTAATTTATTATATTTTTACTTACCTTAATTATTTTAGACATTTTTGCTTTTTGTGGTATAAAAATAATAATTTTTGACCTGTTTAAATAAATATTTAAACATTGCAAAGGTGTCTGCTTCGTGTAAGGCATTTTTAAGATAAAATGCCTTACCCATAAACCCTAATTATAAGTTATATGTTGATAACCTTTACCAAAGTACATACTACATAGTACAAAATATGGAAAAGATTGGGAATTATGAAGAAATATTGGAAATTGTGGGAAAGTATAACAAGTTATTGGGACATTAAAGGGAATTATTAAGTTCCATTTATTAACATACATAATGTGTGTTTAAGGATAAGTTTAATATATTAATTTAAAATTTTGCAAGATGACACTTTTGGAACACACCCTCTTTACTTACCATATTTTTATTACTGTCGCAAATTCAATTTTATTACAAAAATATTTTAACACAGGCAAGCAGAAGGGCTATATTACATGTACTTACGTTGCCCTATTAATAATTATTGAAACTAAAGTAGAAAAACGAATAAGTCTAAAACACACAGTGGAATAGTTGAACCTAAACTTAATATTATACAAGGTGTTTTAAAATCATTGTAAAAAATTTAAGATAATCCTTGTTTAAAATAAAAGGTAGTTTGTTGTATAAACGTTGAGTAAAAAGTAAACTATTGGGAATATCCCGCTTCAAGAATAGCGAAAAAATGATGTTTTAATTTTTACACTTAAAAATAAAAGGGATAGAATGATAAAAATATATAGAACTATAACTTATATGAAAAGAAAATTTTTGTATATTTTTACACTTTTTAAATTTTTGAAATAGAGTACCCAATACCCCTATTATTTTTGTTGAATAACTGTCACAACGATTTCTAAAAAAGAAGATTTAACGTATTTATATTCAACATGAGTTTTACGTAAGAAGCCTATTCAATAGCCTTACCAATGTCCAATGCGATACTGACCACCACTGAGCATATCAAACCTAATATTTCAAAGTTAGCCCGCCCCTGTAGTTTCTACATTTATAACCCGTGCGCATTTACATGTTATTTGCATTTGGTGATCGCTGGTCATTTATAAACGAACCTCGGTATATGTCACTGAAAGATTAGGCTGTCACTCAAGCGGTCCGGCATTATATCATGGCCATTCTTTCGCATTGAAATAGCCCGCTTTAAATTACTGGCAATCATCCTAATATGTAACAAAACGGCATTCATGTATATCTATTAAACAAACCCCGATATTATGCGGGACTATTTATTATAACACGCAAAAATTGTTACGCTTGGTAAAAATTCGGTGGGAACATGAAATATGTCAAAAATATTTTTCACTTGTGATTGAACTCTAACTCTAAATGATTTAAAAAATATTAAACACTTTAACGCTCAATTACCTACACAATATAATGTACAAGGTGTTCTGTTCTCGATGGTTTTATTGGTGTATCTCGAACACTGGCGTAGGTAAGGCGAGGGTAAATGGGGTAACTACCCCCTCAGGAATCTTAAAAATATTTTAAGGTTGCAAATTACCATATGTAATAGGCTACAAGACAAATTAAAACAAAAAAAAATGAACAAAACTCATCCTCTACATCATTTTTTTAAATCAAATGTTCATTCAATCCAGTAATTTTATTTTAATACTACGATAGGCAATCCTTTTATACATTTATTGTATTACCCCTCCGCCCCCACTCCAAAAAAATATCAACGCCAGTGATTTTAAAATCTCGAAAACCATAAGGAATATCAGAAATCTTATATAGAACTCTCTGACCTGACTCCCAAATCTCGATCTATATTTTTTTTTGATAAAACACTATGGTAATAATGGTGATTCATTTGGGAGCTACCGAGTAATTTTCAGATTTAAGTTTTTTTTTACATATTTATTTATTTTTTTATTTATTTAAGGTTTTAAAAAATTAAATAGGTAAATTGTGTGGATGCACGTTTAGAAATATTTAAAATTTAAATGCCCCAAAAAGTCAATTTATGGAAATTATTACTTCATTCCAAAACTTCTCAATTATAACACACACATACAATTAATTAGTAATTAATGTTCTTGTGGTGAATTAATTCATTAAAACATATAAAGAAATATTTACATATTTTACTTCATTTTGTTATACAATTATTCAGGTTTAAAAATAAATAGACGCAATTATATAGGGTGATCACACTTAGGTCTGCAATATTTCTAACTGTATTATTTTAGATAGTAAGTCGGTTAAATTACAAAAGTACTTAGTGGTAATTATTTCACTGCTAAACATGTAACCAACAGAAAAAAATGACCATCGCGTTTTTAATGGATGGCAAAAACTATACTTTTTTGGTAAAGGTTAGGTTTTTAGGATTAAAAAAGTAATATTTACTGATTTTAGACCCTTTTCTAAATACAATTTTAGTGGCGCTGATCCAAAATATCCTGTTTTTAATTAATTATAACTTAACAAACTTTCGGGACCGGGATGGGGTGTTGGGCGGGGTAAAATAAGTAAAATGAGTGAATGTTTGCCAAGATCACATACAGAATTAAGTAAAAATCATTTTTTTCTAAATAATTTTGTTAAAAATTAAAAAAAAAAAAAAGAAAAAAAGGTTTATACCCTCAAGTTTTTAAAAAAGGTTAAAGAAACGTCATTTATTGCAAGTAAAATATAAAGAGCATTTGGCAACATCGAAAAAATGTCAAAGAGATATATTTTTCTAAGTTCCCTAATTAAGCCAATTTACCAAAAAAGTAGTTGCTAACCAGAACTAACCTGACCGTGACATCGTGCACGTTAAATGTTAATTAAAAAATCCCTTACAGATACAACTCGGATGCGGTAAGTTAAACAGATAAGCCGTTGTTGCAAAATGTTTAGAATAAAAGTGAAAACTTTCAAAAAAATTCAAATTTTTGTTTTTACAAAAAAATACAAAATGTTTTATAACAGCGCCATTATATTATGATTTAGAACAAATAGGAATTAAAATGTAAGCCAAAATATTTTTTAAAAATTATAAAAACAGCAAAAAACCCATAAAGCATTATTACCTTTTTTAATGAGACATCGTGCATATTTGTACCCCAAACAATTGCATATACTTCTTTGGAAAAATGGGTTTTTAAGTGTTAATTAAACAGAAATATACATTAAGGTTACATTTTAATTTTTATTAAACTAATCAGCGCAAAAAATACTACTAGTTCTCAAATTTAACCAGCAATAATAAAGACATAAGCAATAGTGCCGACTTAACTTTGTCACCCTGTATACAAAAAAATAAAGTACCAATGGTGACAACATCATCATGCGAGATATCGAGAAAGTACTGTTTAAAATATTTTATTTTTAAAACTGAATATTAAAAGTAGTGCCATCTCTTAACACAACATAATAAAGACGCCAAACTAAATATCCAAAGATAGCTTTAATTCATGTCAGGAATTTGATATCAAGCACATCTTTATGAAAAAAATAACAGTTAGGTACTACGAGTATGCGAGTTTTTTCTGCAAGGCCATTTTAATGTTAATTTTAGTGTAGTGCAGTGGTTTTTAAATTTTTGGATCTTAAAAACTCCATTTTTTATTTGAAATGAAAATTTATTTATATATTTTAACGGTAAGTTTTTCTCTAAAGGAAAAACGGTGATACTAACTACTTTAAATGTTTTAGTGGTTCCTATGTATTATAAACCTATCTGGCACCTATAACCATAATCTAAAGCTGGACCAGTACCTAAAC
Source organism: Listronotus bonariensis (assembly GCA_014170235.1). Lineage (NCBI taxonomy): Eukaryota > Metazoa > Arthropoda > Insecta > Coleoptera > Curculionidae > Listronotus > Listronotus bonariensis. The sequence goes on along the minus strand of JACEGR010000112.1, from coordinate 114,638 downwards.
AAACGCTCAATAATTTTACATGACAAAATTCAGAGCATTATAGAAACAAGTAAGATTCTAAAAATTTATAAATGTTAATATTTTATTAAAATAAAAATGATACGCAAAAAGTTGTACAAGTCAAAATAATACATATTCGCTAAATATATATATTTTTTAGAAGCTGAATCGACTGTGGAACCAATTATTTTAGGATCGTACACACCACGAAATGAACCAAGCATTAACCTAAAAGTTTTACGTTTTTCAAAAAAACTTTTTTGCCATAGATAATGAACTATTTATAGGGTCGTTAAATAAAAAATCATTAGAAATGGAATTTTATGGAAATTTTACAAGAGATTTCGAAACTACTTTTTTAAGGTAAAATTTAATTTAATAATTTGTAACGTAAACAATAAGGAACTTTTTTTTTCTCTATATCAATAAAAAATACAAAATTTTGACTAAAAATTTAAAATATAAAGTCCCTAAATATATTTAATATTTAGCTTCCTAACTTACAAAACAACATGCCAAAATACACCTAAAAGAATTAATCTACTTTTTTCTAATGTTTAGTTTTGATAATATCCAAACTAATAGTTTTGTATCTTACCTTTGCTTCGTATACATTTTCCTATATAATAAGCACACATAATTTATGGAAATATATATTTTTTTAAATATGTAGAAAATAATAACAGCTACGCCTCTGTCGTTTTAGAACAGCACACCTTGTTTATATGTTTTTAAAATTGTAAAAAAAAATAAAAAAATAGCACAAATACCTAAAGGGTGTACAAATATTACAAAAAAAATAGCATCAATAACAGCACCCTATTTGTTTTAACAATAATTTTAAAAGAACTTCTTCGTGGAATTAAAGATATATGTAAATCATGGACAAAAAAAAACAGTATATCTTAAAAAGAGATAAAGTCAACAAACTGGTGCACATTAAAAATATATACAGGGTGTTTTCTAATTGCGGTGGTAAAAAAGCTAAAGGGCTTATTTCTGAGCTACTTTTATAAAAAGTTTATATTAACTAAAGATAAATATAACATAGTTTAGTGAAACTATAATTGTCTCTGTATTAACATAGCTTCGGAAGGAAATGCATGTTTTCAACATACAGGGTGTTAAACCTTTTTAAATTGTTTTTATATTTTTATGAATATCTTTTATATACTTATATATGATTTTAATAAAATTTGGCAGTGTTATTAACAACAGTAAGAGGCTTATTTAGCCTAAATTTTATATTTATTAAGTCTAGTGGCACCTCAAGTGGCACATTAAGTATTTTTTGACAAAAATATTGTGCGCCACTGATTTTTCTGCAATATCTTTATTTTTTTCTTTTAATTGAGACAAATAACAATATAGTGTTTTGTCTTTTTTTATATTTCTTTGTCCCTTGCTCAGTTTATAAGAAAAAATAAAATTCGCTAAATTGCATATGCCTGGACCATACAAGAAACATTAAAGGATTTTTCCATTTTAAAAGTGAGGTTTTTCTTATTACCATTTTTTATTTTTATTATATTTACAACAACAACAAATACTTTATTAAATAACTTTTATATCCAGTCGTAAAAAATTACTAAAATATGTGTTTTTAAAATTTTTTAAAAAGCTTAACAATCTTTATTTTAAAAATAAAACATTTTGCGGACCAATGTTTATATAAACTTTTATATAAAATTAGTTCATAAATTAGCTCCTATTTTTTTTTACCGCAATTAGGAAACATCTCGTATAAAATAATTACCTATGAATTTAGGTAAATGCAGATAGTGATTTAATATTTCATTTTTTTTTTATTTTTATTGGTAGGTTATATTTAAAAATATAAAATATTTTTACTTTACATAAGCAATAAAATAACTAATTCATATATGTTTATGGCACAAAAACGACGCGACGTCAAAAAATATACCTCTACCTTTATACTGAAGTTAATTAAATATTTAAAATATTTTAGACTATTGAGTACCAAAATATCGGTTTTATAGCATCAGGTGGTTATGATGAAATTTCAATATACACTCTTAAGGAAAACCAAACAAGCCCTGAACTTGTACAAAAAATTTTTACCCCCTTATGTGCCGACGCCCTATTCTTTGTTAACAAACGCCACTTGTACATGGTATCTGCTACAAATCATGAACATTTGGGTCTTATCACGTAAGTATTTCTGAATACATATACAGGGTTACCCTACTCTATTTATACAAGAAATAACTTTGCCCCTGTACAAGATCCAAAAAGTAACGTACATACTAAAATATTTGTTGGGGCACACTTATTTTATTTACAGTATCAGTGGTAAACATACAAAACGAATAAAAAATAAAATTTTAATAGTCAAGTTAGTTTTGTTTTTATTGAAACACTCTATATATTTTACCAAATTTGACTTTATCGGATTCTACATCAAAAATGTATAATACAATATACGGAAGTCATTGCTGGTGATGTTTGAGATATTAACAGAATATAAAAAAATATTTTTGTTAGTTCTGGTTAGTCTAATTACTTTAAAATATTTTTTTACTGTAAGAGTAACAAATATTATGACAACATGTAAATAATTACATTCCATGATAAGAAGTGCTAATAGGTAGGTCAGCAATTTAGTTTATTTCAGATACATAGTTACTTACTTTCCGTAAAAACCAGCAAGACGTCATTTATTGCTGGTTTTTAAGTTGGCTAAGTAAATATGTATCTAAAATAAACTATATAGCGGACCTATCTACTAGTAGTTCTTATAATTGAAGGTAATTAATTACATGTTCTCATATTACATTTGTCACTATGAAAGTGGCAGAGTTATTTAAAAATATTTAATTAACTAACCAAAATATACCTTCATTTTTTCATTATTTACCGTAAATGAGTATGTATATCAACCACTGATCTCGATGGATTGCCAATGTTATTACCTGCGGGAAAATAGACTTACATTTCATTGGTGAAAAAACGGGTTTGTGCGCAAGCAAATTGAGGGTGAACGCGCCTGCGACGAATTTTTCAAATAAAGCATATGTGCTCATTTTTGGGCGAGCGTCGACGCTTAAAGAAAATGAACGTCGACGAACATTTCAAATAAAGCCCCTGGCGCCAAACAGGCTATCCGCATTATCGGAAAGAATTTATGACGACTTCTCTGGGTTTCTCGTTCGGAGTACGGTAGCTAATGAGCGTCACGGTCAGAACGCGGACGAAGGGTACAGAGTGCAGGTGTTGTATTCTCCCAGTGCTCATGTTTGTCCACCCTCGATTTGTTTACTGCGCGAGGTCGTAAAAGTCCGAAAAATGCTTCTTTCCACTGCGGATCTAAATATTATATGATACATAATTTAATATTAGAGTCAGAACTTGTTAAAATATGCAAGCATGGGCGCCGAAAGAATGACTTCTAGGGGATGCAAAAAAATGTAGGGCCAACAAAAACAATTTTGAATAGCAAAAAAAAGTCTTCACCTAATGAAACGATGTTTCCTCCATCTATTTTCATATACAAGGCCCACAAAGTGTTGAAGGGTTTTCACTTTAAATTCCCATACCGCGCCGCGCACGTACAAAAGCCAGCGGGGTGCAATATTCTTTAAAGCTCTAAAAAACTTAATTTTTACCCAACAAAACATTATTTTTAATTCACCCGGCGCCCATGTATACAAGGAGCTACATGTAAGAAAAATCTATTTGACAATTAAAATTCTGATTTATGAAGACCCTGTAGTGTTTTAAAACAAACATTTTAAATTTGCTTTTGTATCTTGTACAGGGGTAAAGTTATTTCGTATATAAATAGAGTTGGGACACATTCTATACGAATTTATTAAATTTTCGGTGTGTCCGGTAAGTCAACGATAATATTGAAAGGGCTAATGTAACAACTCATATAAGCATTCAACAACAACATAAAGGACCTCAGTAAAAAATTGATGGTTTTGAAGATATTAGCACTTTAATGAAATTATTGTAAATTTTAATCACCCTGTATATCATATGGCGATTCTAATAAAGACTTCTGTCATTTTAGTTAAAGTTTTATGAGAGAGAGACATTTTTTCAAAATATCAAAAATAAAAAGTTACAGGTCAAGTTGTGTCTATCCGTGGACTCACTTTTAGTTTATTGTTGGTTTTTGATCAATGATATTGCTATCCAGTGCTGCAAATTAAAATTAAAAAAACATGAATTTATTTAGAACTGAAAATCAAAAATCTGGTACAAGAGGGCGATTTTAACGAATTTCAAGTGCCAATGCCTCAACGATTTTTTACCGAGTCGTTTCATGTTATTCGGGATGCCTATGAGTTGTTCTATCAGCCCTTTTAGTATTATCCTTGACTTTCCCGACAACCTGTATATTTTTTTAATCTTTTTGTATTAATTTAAGAAATTAAATTATTTAAAATTTACCTTTATAGTACCTAAGAAAACTTTTATAACGAATAATTAAACCAATTTATAATAAAAAAACGCATTAAATTTTTAAACTGAAAATAAATTAAAGTCTGTATTGATATGGCGAATGTATTTATTGTATGGTTGTAAATTTGGGCTCGCCGCCTAAAAGAGTTGTACCACTTTGGCTCTGGCCCTGGGCTACAATAAACTGACCCTGTTAGCCCTGTTGACCCTTATGAACTGGCAGATCCCCTGAACAAAATAAAGTAAAACCCCCAAAAAACCATAAAATTGAAATTAAAAATAAACATTTTGGTGACAACCTAAAATCAAAGTTGGGTCGAATACTTAAAATCGGTTTTCGAGTACGAATACGAATACCGAAAAAAAATATTCGAATAGCGAATATTTGAATACGTGGAAGAAAAAAGTATTCAAATACTCGATATTCACGATTACCCGGAATCGGTATTCGAATACTGGAAAAAAAGATATTCTACTCCTAACAATTTTGGTATTCGTATTCGAATAGTATTCAGAATATTAAGTATTCGAATACGACCTAACTCTGCCTAAAATACATTTTTTCAAAACAAAAATAAAAAATAACCAATATTTAAATTCAAATTTTTTATTATTTGTTAGATAAATGACATAGAATGTTTTATTATTGGTGTAATTATTATTTATAAATACAGAAAGGTTATAAGTTAACTGATTTTATATAAGTTTTTCTTCTGTGACATATGAAAACCAATAATTAACAGAAATTAAAAAAATACTTCATATTTTATTACAATTGATTAAAGGGCAGAAGTAATATGAGGGAATACAAGAAACATTATACATAAAAGAGTATTTAAAAAATATTTAATTCTTATGTTTTATTAAACAACAAATTATATTAAAAAAATATATTTTTTTTTAGGTTTTACCAATGGCTAGGAACACATTTTGATGAAATTGATTCAGTATATGTAACAGGTGCCACCTTCATTGGTAGTTTTCGTTCAAAAAGGTCAGAAATCATTATAGTAGGGCAAAATCTGCCAGGAAACGTTAAGGTATATGAAATAATATACTGTCTTTAAGTTAATTGTTTTGACTTTAAAAATGTTGTAGATATATTCTGCAGTTTATGAATTTAAAGACAAGAAAGTGAAAAAAATACAGTACATAAATGTAAATAAACCAACTCATATGGATATATTTTACCAAAGAGGCCGTCCATATATATTAATATACGAAGAGGCGAAAAGACAATTGTATTTTAAATGGAATGGTAAGGATGTTTCTGGTGGGATATTTGCTAGCTATTCGGTTCGGTTCAGGTCCTAGGGTAAAATTTACAGAGTGCACAGAGTCGATTGACCCTAACCAACCTGCAGATTGCCTAAAAAATTCAAAATATCCTTTAATATCAAAGGATTGCCTTCGTAATATTAAGTATAAAGTTTTGAATTCTAAAAAGAAATATACAACATTTTAATAAATTTAAAATATTTAAATTTTCCTTTAGAATCTTTTTGTAAATTCGCACATGTTTTAAGTTATGACCTAATGTCATAAATAATAAAATAATTAAATTTGACAGGTGCGTTCATTATTTTTTGGAAATAAGAATCATAGAGAGTTTAATTACCTCGGTTTTACGCAGAACAAATAAGTTCTATTTAAACTATATACCGGTATAGAAACCAAACCGTCGACCATACACAAATCAAGAACTGAATCCCTTCTTGCTATGTACTTCCCTAAAATTTACCTCTGCAACTAACCATAGATAACCTACATTTAAATCAGCAGTGGCAAGAAGCATTTTTAGGATTTTCATGAGCTCAGTAAACAAATGGACGGGTGGACGAACATGCGCTTTTAAAAGCCGTGGTAAAATACAAACACCGGCACCCCATACCCTCCGTCCGCGGTTTGACCGTGACGCTCATTACCTACCGTACTCCGAACGAACAGAAAACCAGGACGCCGTCGACAAATTCCTTCCGATAATGCGGATAGTCTGTTTGGCGCCAGGCGCGTTCCCCTCGATTTGCTTGCGCACAAACCGGTTTTTTAATTAAAATATAAATACACAACAACCTAGACCCTTTTTCCCAATACATGGCATTTTTCTTAATTAATAATTAAGAAGCATAATATACAGTGTAAGCTATTTTGGTGTTTTTAATTTGGTGGTTATTGTGATCTTAGAAGCTAATAAGAGATAGAAAATCGGTTAAGTGAGCAAAATTTTAAAAAATTGGTAAATAACTTAAATACATTGGTGGAGTACTTTTAACTTTTTGGGTTTTTTGAAATATGTAAAAAATAATAATAAAAAGGCATAATCTATAAAGGTATGTAACTTGGAAATATAAAAACAGCCTTAAACAATTACACCAACACTTACCCAAAAAACAAGATTCAAGCAAAAGATTTTTTTTAATTCTAAGCTAATTTAAGAGAGCGTGAAAGTTTTGTAGAGTCATGGCCTAAAATAACAGAATTCGAGATCAAGTGATAAATAATTTTAACAACAACCTAACCTCATCGACCAGACACTTTTAGGAAAAACCCTCAAAGACCTATATACAGGGTGGGCAAAATTGGGCGTATTTATGGACTATCTCAGTTATTACTGGAGTTACGGCCACTGTCCGTGTAGCAAGTGTTATAAATAGCTTGATGCATTGGACAAAAGGCCTAGATAAAATTGCTGTGTTACTGCTTACTGTTTAGAGCTAATGCCTGCATAGTAAAGGTTGTACCGTGCCTGCATAGCACAGGCAGTAGTGTCAAAGCCTACCTAATGCAGCATTTATCTACCTATCCTGTTAAAATAACTTGGCAGATAAGGGGTTCAAAAGATCAACATACCTTTCGGTCTGGTCGAAGTACATGGAGAGTCTATTTGTTTCCTTTACGAGCTGATGGATTCTCCACCCTTTATGTCACATATTACTGGAGTTATCAGAAAACCGATGTTGGTGTTATGGGCTCGATTTTGAAGAAACTAAAAATGGCGTAGTTAGAATTTTAATAACATTATTTATCTATATACGAGGGAAAATTTAAAAATTGACGTTTCTGATTTTAACTTATATATCCTTTAATACAAGAAATAGCAAAGAACCATAAAGACAGTTTTTGTAGAACTTTTACGTAGAATCCACTGAAAGTATTCGATTTTTTATACAGGGTTGCGTAAAAATGTTACGATGCCAACTTGATGTTTTTTTATGGAACACCCTGTATATTTTTTTACTAATTAATAGCCCTTGTTACTACGATAACAAATATACAGGGTGTCTCTAAAAAGTATGTACAAAATTCTACCACAATTTCCTTGGGCCAAAATACAACGATCTAACGCAATTTACCTAAGTTCAAAAGTTGACCGTTTGGGAGAAGATACAGGGTGTTAGTTTTTATTTTATTTTGGTTATTTTTAAATATTTTCTTTAACATTAAACATTTTCTAACCTAATTTTGTATTGGGGGTTTTTCAGGGTGGGCAATCGAAAGATGCCCATAATTTTCCCATAAAATGTAGAGGGAGCCACCTGCAGTCCTTTGCTTTTTTAAAATGCTATAACTTTCTGGTGCCTCGGTTTAATATGGCTTTAATTAAAAATAATTTTACCCCTATTATTTTTGTCAAAAAATGGTACCTATACCTGGTAAATATTGATACGAGAAACAGTTCATGAGATATTTCAGATTAAACGCTTAAACCACACAAAATAAATCCCTTACGCCACCCGGATTTTTCCTTAAGCTTTATAAAAACGCTACTACAAATTCCTTGGGCCAGAATACAACGATCTAATGCAATTTACCTAAGTCGAAAGGTTGATCGTTTGCGAGATACAGGGTGTCCAAGGAAAAAATATAAATGAAAAATTTAACACCCTGTATCTTGCAAAGCAGCAACCTTTCATTTTTTTTTGTTCTATTTTTTACTAAATTCTTATCAACCATGTATTTTTCTTCATATCATAAAACAAAGGCCAATAAAAGATCATATTGACCGAAAATTGCAGAATTGCTAGTTCTCACATTTCAAAATACAACCATCAAAAAATCCCAACGATATATTTGTGTTTTCTTTCAGGTTTCGAAATGGTTTTACTAAAAATGTTTTACTGGAAACATAAAGTCGATAAATCATTAGTTGTTTATAGTAAGGCGACACCTTTAATTGTTCAGCCACAACTGGTAAGTCATAAAATTAGAAATATAATGCTAAACACGAGAGTCGATTTAGCTCCAGTCGAGGCAAAATAACAATGGACGATTAAATAACAATTGTGCTACATTAGGTACTTTTATTAAAACAACAATTCGATTATGTTCCATTAATCTGAAGAAAAACGTGAACAGGTACTTTAGATTAGGGGTGTTTTGTTACTGCTAGAAACGTGGGATTTAACAAATATGCTGATACATGATGCATGTTTCCTTTTTTAACAATATTCAGCTTTACTTGAAATTTATAAACTTGACGTTCTGTTGTCATTTCTCTACTAACTATAGACACTGTGGACTCCGTCGCAGTTCGTAAATTGTTCAGTTTTCAAACTTGATTTCTGGACTATTTTTTTAAATAATGTTTTTTAAGGAATGTCGAAAATAACTAAATTCCGATTATTAAAAAATATATATTTTTACATAGAGTACTGTAAACATTAATATATAAACACATTTTTAAAATACACTGTATTTCAAATAAAATGAGCCGACCCGTAAAATTCTGTTATTTGTACACAGAAACACGTTAATCTTTATTTTTGGGGAAACACATTTTTGTATTAAAATTTACTTAATCAGTGGTATACCCTCCCCACACCAACACAAACGTCAAAAACTAAATGAGAAAGGGGGCAAGTGATACGCCATCTTAAAGAGTTTATTTTCTTTTTAACAGACATTAGTTTTTTAAAATCAGTTTAGTAGTTTTCCAGAAAATGTACTCTAAATACCTTGGGACTTTAGCCCCAGTAATGGTAAAAACAGATCATCGCTATCGCGAAGCGTTTCAGAGATACAGGGTGATTCTCGATTTTTTCACTTTTGAAAAGGTCCTGTAGCTTTGTTGTTATTACAGATACGAGAAAACTAATTGCACATTATAAAGACACTTTTTTCCGTAGAATCCAGTGGCGTAGCCAAAAAATTTTTTGAGCTGTCATTTTTGACATATGACCCAAACATGTTTTTTTTTATTAGGGACACCCTATAAATGATTAGGTAATTAAATTGCTTGTTTTTTTCTGATTAAAATAATATATCATAGTAGGTGGTTTAATAAATTTTTTACGTCAAATATTGGAAAATTATGATTTTAAAGACGCATTCCTTCTATTTTAATTTATAATTGTCCTACAATTTTATTTATGAAAATAAAGGGATGAAATTTTGGTAGATAATAAATAATGATAAGTGAGAAATACATATATATACAGGTATCTCAAAAACTTAAAATGTATATTTTTTTTATTTTACTTTAAAATTTCCTACAATTTATTTATGAATATATAGGATGAAATTATGGTGGATAATATATATGATAAGGAAGAATATTATTATATATATATATAAATGATACAGTGTGTCCCAAAAATTAAAAATAATTATTTTTATGTTTAAATTTAAAAATTCATAGCGTCCTTATTTATGAATTTGAAGCAAAAAAATTTTGGTACTGTATTAGTATGATAATGTTGTATAAAAAAATAAAATCAAAGTTATACAGGGTGTGTCAAAAATTTTTCGATTTTTTTTTTGGACTTTAAATTTTTTTTTTGTTTTTTTTGCTCTATTGGTAAAGTTGACATGGAGAATTCATAAAAATAAAAAAATAAAAAAATCAAAAATTAAAAAAAAACTTGATAAATTTTTAAGTTTAATTAATATAACTTGTTTATTATTGTTGTTGTAAACTAATTTTTTGTTTTTTTTCTACGGAAATGTCTCCTGAGCTAAGGGATGACAGATTCCTTTTAAAACAAAAATATAAAACAATTTAAAAAACAGATAGAAGCCGCAATGCGTCTTTAAAATCATAATTTTTCCAATATTTGACGTAAAAAAATTATTAAACCACCTACTATGATATATTATTTTAATCAGAAAAAAACAAGCAATTTAATTACCTAATCATTTATAGGGTGTCCCTAATAAAAAAATACATGTTTGGGTCATATGTCAAAAATGACAGCTCAAAAAATTTTTTGGCTACGCCACTGGATTCTACGGAAAAAAGTGTCTTTATAATGTGCAATTAGTTTTCTCGTATCTGTAATAACAACAAAGCTACAGGGCCTTTTCAAAAAGTGAAAAAATCGAGAATCACCCTGTATCTCTGAAACGCTTCGCGATAGCGATGATCTGTTTTTACCATAAATGTTTTCTCCAAAAAGAGCTCGAGGATGGGGTATCGGATTTTTAATATCTCTTATGGTTTCCAAGTTTCCCATAAGGGACAACCAAAATGGGACACCCTGTAGAATAAAGGGAAACCCGTGACGTGGATAATTTCATTTTCTGGTGGAGGGGGGATGGAATGTTCATATTATATTTTCCTAGTATATTTGAGCGCCGTTTTCTTTGCCAAAAGAAAAAAAGGGTCTTACCATAAAAACACATAGTGACTTATCTATTTTATTGTGTAGCTGTAACAATAAAAAAAACTTCAACTTACAAAAGTTACTACACAACTTTTATCTGTAACCCTTATCTACGCCAGTGTCAGAACCCCCACTTGCCCCCCGCCTAAAAACTCCTGGTCCCAACTCCTTGGCTACCCCTATACCAAAAACCTGACATCGCCGCCACTGCAATAAAAATCAATAAATTAATTTTAAAAAAATATACATATTTTACCAATTAAAAAAAAACAATACTAAAGAATATTTAGAAAATTGATGAAAACACTTTGTGGCCTGTGATTAATTTGCGATGCAGGGTTTTTGTTGTTTTTTGCGGCCTTAGCATAAATGGCCCGTTTGTTTTCATTACCTACAAAGCACTGAAGAAAACCTTCAACATTGTAGATTTTATTTGGTTTTAGGGTTAGAAAAATGTGTGACCGATTTCTTATAAAAGATTCGTGTTCAGGAGGCAAAAATACATCGAAACTATACGTTTCATTTTTGGGTACAATACTTTTTGTAGAGTATTTAATGAACTGACCTTTAAAAACAAAATGTAATATTTTAAAATTATAAAAATATTTTTAGGATAAAGCTTTGGTGTATAGACCCTACAAAGACTTGGATATTGCACTAGAGAGAACAAAAGTATACTTAACAAATTATTCAGTTATTTTGGACATTAGCAAAGGAGAAAATGAAAACGGCAATATAACTTTTATAGCCGGTTTAAACGAAGATAACATAATAAACATCTACGCCATGCCTTTCAAAGTGCACGCCGAAATGGGTAAATTTATTATTTAGACATAAAAGTCGTAAAACAAATTTCAATTTGTCTATTTTATAGAGAGACAACAAGACGAAGCACTCCCAAAATGTTTTAATAATTTAGAAAAGAAGGTTTACGATCGAAAGGAAAAACTAAATCAAATGAAAAATATTCATCCTGAAGCTCAAAATGATAACAATAACACCTCTACTTTTACAAAACGACAGGCGATCTTCATCAATTCTACCGACGTATGAATATTATCTTATTTTTCTTCATGCATTTTTTTTACTTTTTTGTGCTTCATTTTTACCTAATATAAGGTAATTTAAAAACGTTCACAAGACCTAAGGCAGTGATTCTATCTATACTAATATTATAAAGAGGTGAAGTTTGTAACTTTGTTTGTTTGTGGGGGCTTATCTTCGAAAATACTGAAAAATCATAAAAATTCTTTTACAATTGGAAAGCTACACTATTTAGGAGTGTTAGAGGCTATATGTATTTTATTATGATTGAACAAAAAGTTCAGAGAAAATATAATTAACACCCAACGAAGTCGGCTAGTATTAGGATAAAATAGTGGTTTAGCTTCATATAACTTATTTCAAAATTTCATTGGTTTTCGAGTTACAACCTCTTAAAGTTTAATTTTTAATGCTTGTTTTCTTTATTGTTTACTTATGTAAAAACCGATATAACATTTATTTGAAGATTAGAGCAGTCGATTACGCTCCATGATTTTAGTCAGAAGTTATATTGAGTTTCTGCCGTAAGAGGGCGTTTTACCTACAAAAATAATTATATAAAGTTGAATCATTCATTCACATTTTTAAATCCTATAGAATCACCGCCTAAAGTTTCGTGATCGATTTTTGAATCACCCTGTATACGGGGAAATTGTTTGCTCCAAATCGCATACATTTTTTATACAACAAATAAGAAAAATATCATAAAAAACACCCATAGATTGTTCGGTCAATTTTAGGCCAAAAAATATTGTTTTTTACGATATTTTATTATAAAATTTAAAATAATTAATTTTTGATAATACTAGAATCAGTCTCATAAAACTTCTTGATAACCCTGTAAAAAAATGCAGTAATTGATAACACCGGTCAACAAAAAAAAAAAAAACGTTTTTTGGGTTTCTGTTCTCATGCTTCAGTTCTGATTGTAGACATTGAAAAAACACTTAAAGTTTTATTTTTAGTTCTTAAAGTTTGCTTTTGTCTACTTCACTTTGATAAGTATATTTAATATAAGAGAGCTCATACAAAATACAAATAAAAAAAGAATTTTTATGGAACGATAAAAATTATTTTTTCAAATCATTATTTATTTTGCAACAAATTTGACCTTCTAACTTTTTCTTCGATGCACCTTTTTGCGTAAAAAATAAAAACTAAAAATAGAGCCTCAAACAGGTTTTTGTTTTTTGCGCGAAAATAGTGCATTAGAGAAAAAGTCAAGAGGTGAAATTTCTTGGAAAATAAATAAAGATTTCAAAAGTAATTTTAATTTTTGAAAAAAACAGTGCCGTACTATTTTATGAAAATAATTTAAACAGTTTAGACGTTATGATAAGGAAACAATCATTTTTGCCTTAAAATTTTAAACCCCATAGCTTAAAAGATAAAGAGGAGAATATATGTTTATAAATACTTTGTTTTCTAAAATAAGCCAAAAAATACATCATTGCTTTTTTCCAAAACCTTGGAAAGTTGCTCTAATTTCTACAAAAGCAAACTTTAATAAAAAAGTATATATGTTTTCCTTAGTTTTGGAGGGGAGAAACTAAAATTTATAATGTAGAAGTCAGATTCTGAAATCGTGTTGACCAGTGTAATACCATTTCAGCCACAAATGCTATTACAAAAATATATTGATATTTTGCTTAAAAAATTAAAAACAAAAGTAGTGTACTTTTGAAAAAATATTCTTTAAAGTTTTAAATGGAAAACGTTTTATTTTTAACTCTGCGAAATAAAGTGACTCTTTCTAAAAAGTTCTGTTTACCCTGGTAAAAACTAAATTACCACAAAAATTTTTGAAGAGTGGAAGTGCTTATAGCTAAATGCTAAGTGCAAAAATGTTTTTTTGTTTTTTCTAACAATTTAATGTGATGTGGCAGCCCCAATATTCCACTTTAAAATCACAGTGCCCATTTTACCCTAGCCATTTCAAACAGAGTCCAAAATTGAGGTCACCCATATGCCCAGCATTACATTCTTTACTTATTTTTTTGATTTCTGGGGATTTCTAATTTTGACCCTTATATCAATTAACACTTCCACTCTACATTTGTACGTTTGATGGACAGAGCTACTTAAAAACGACACCTGCTATTAATTTAATAAAAGACGTCGGCTATATTTTCAAAAATAAGGGTACGGCTAGACTAAAGAGCGACAAGCGACAAGCGTGCGATTTGCGGGAGAGCGTTTTTTACAGTGCGAAGGCGGCATGTTAAATTGTTAAGCGGTTTGTACAAAACCTAACGCGTAAATGCAATTGGCCACACCGGCACCAAGCGGTCGGACAAAAATAAACATGCAGCCTTCGCACAGCGAAAAATGCCCCGCAAATCGCACGCTTGTCGCCCTTACTGCCTTTTCTTATTAGCGAAAGACAGAAATAAGGGCGACGGACCAACGCAACAAGTCAAATGAAACCTTTCATACGCAGAGAACGCGGAAAGTCGACAACTCAAAGGCTTCGTATAATTTTGTATCTCTCTGTCCGTCAAAACTTAGTGTGTAAAGGCGCTTAGTCTGGCCGTACACTAATAGTCGTAAAAACTCGCTTTTGGCCTCGGCTACGATAACAGGCAGAAACGTCGAGGGTAAAATATGAAATTTCTGTACTCCACAATATTTTGTGGTAAACCGCGTTTTACAACCAGTTTATATACATTAGAAACACTCCGCGGATATTATTTGTTCTTTTTGACCGGCAGCGGCAGGGCTTTTTGCTGACGTAAATTGCAGCCGCCTGATTTAAAAATGCATTTTTTTATACTCCCATATACATAAAGATCAAAGGCAGCGCTTTTACACTTTCCGCTCTCTGCTGGCCGCGGACGCTTGGTGTCGTTGCCGTAGCCTTACACAAACTTATAAGAAAACTGACCAAAGAAAATACCGCCGTGTGCAAAATTGAAAAACATTTTTATTTTGCTTCTCTCAATTTGTCATAAATGCCAACATTTTACAGCTCTTATTCTGAAATATTTCCTATTCATGGCGCGTCATAAAGAAGTTATACTTTTTTTATTCCAAAATTTAAATATGGGGGATTGACTTGAGAGCGAGAAAACGCATATTTTATTTTATTTTTTTTTTAAATTTTGATTTATGTTTACTCAGCAGATGTCATAAATGAAGTTAGCAAGTTATATATTTTCTTCATTTTCGCATAAAAAGTATGCTGTCAGATAAACAATCGAAAAATAAGAAAATTTCAGCTTTGTCAAAAAACGAATGCTATATTTAATGCATCCAAAACACAATCATGTTCCTTGTCGCGAAAAGAGTCATCAAATACTCATCCTCTACTTATGAGCGGCCAAGTTTTACAGAGCAAAGACACCTTTAATCTTGTGGGCGTCACATTTGAAAGTAACCTTAACTGGCATAAACACATTATATCTATAGCCACGGCAGCCTCAAAAAAGCTTGGATTTCTCTTTCGAGCCAAAAAGTATTTCTCCCTTCTAATTTATACACTTTATATGTGTCCCAAATCCGACCTCCCTTGGAATATTGTTCTCATATCTGGGGCATGGCGTCCCCACAACCCTAAGCATTCTTGATTCTATTCAAAGAAGTTGTCTCATTAATGATCCTTCACTTACAGAAAGGCTTCCTCTCTTGCCCATCGTCGGGCTGTGGGGGATTTATTGCTTTTTTATAGGTACTTCCATGGCTTCTGCTCTGAGGAATTGTCCAGAATAGTTCCTCCACTTGCGGTTCCCAACAGAGAATCTCGTGGTTCCGCGCGTATGCATCCCTATACGGTCCAACTGGACAGGCCCCGAACTTCCCACTTTGTTCGTTCTTTTATCCCTAGAGTTTCTAGATTGTGGAACCTGCTGCACGCAGAGGTCTTTCCTTCCCCCCAAATCTTCAAGTATTTAAGTCCCGTGTCAACATACTCTCTTTTAACTCGCTTAAGACACCCACGGTGCGTTAGTATTTAGGCTTTTAGCCTTCGTGGTTTCTTCAAAGATAAAAAAATAAATAAAATAAAATCAAAACCCTTTTGAAGCCACTCTATACATTCAACATACAAACATTTTTGTAAAAATATTTTCTCATCAAGCAGGACTTTTTAGGAAAAGGTCTTTTTTCGCAGAGTTAATAATAATTAAGAAGTATCCTATTTGGTTAGAACTTCCGAAGACACGCTGTGTAAACATTTTTTAATGATTGCTAAAAACACCCTGTAGGGTAGGTTAACATAGCTTATTTTATATTCGAAAAACTAAAATGTTTATATTTTAGGTTACGGATATTAAAAACAAATTAGAAGACCTAAAAGTCCGATTAGATAAGGTTAGACCCTTGATAATTAACCATGATGGTCTTTCAAACGATGTTGTAAGTAAATGTATTTTACTGTTTTCTCTTCAAAGTTAAATATTTATCAGGGCCTTAAGACATGACTTTCCTTAAATTTGTTAAATGTCCCTTTGCAATGATAATGACCATTACTTGGCTAGACTACTTAATATCAGTTATTATCCCAAATTGTTTTAATTTTAGGTTGTAAATGGGAAAAGTGCAATAAACGGAAATCTTATTACAAAAAATGTAGCTGCAATCGATCTAAATATTAAGGAAATTAATAAAAAGAAATGGATTCCAGAACAGTGGTTAAGATATACCAAAAACCAGACCATTACTGGACCGTCAAAAATTCAGAAATTAAACACCAAAACTTTGGTCATTAAGAATGATACCCTCTTTAAAAGTATAGTTATACTAATAAAAAGTTTTTTATTACTAAAGGTTTAGACAGACGGTTAGAGAATGTTGTTAAAAGGCAGATTCTACTATTAAAAATATGAAAAAAACATCAAATAAACATAGGTCCGAAAATGCATTGTTTCCCAGATACAGGGAGTTAAAATAAAAAATGTTTTATTTTTATTATTATCTCTTATACAATTTTAAAGACAGTGTTTTTGTAACATTAAGAGGCTACCTTAGCTTTAACTTGATTAAATTTATTCAGTCCAGTGGCGTTCCAAACGGTACTTAAACGAATATTTTTGCAAAAAGTATAAGCCATTGACTTTTCTGCAAATTTTATATTTTGTTAAGATTAAGCAAGTAAAACTACAGGTTTGTTTACCTTTAAAACTTTTTTGTATTTTGCTTAGTTTTCGAGACATTAAATAAAATTTGCCTAATTCCTTTGCCCTGCCGCCCCCTAAGAACATAGGGAACATTTTAAAAACACTTAATTGGGGCAAATTCAATAATTTATATGTTTGTAGTATTTAATTTAGTGTTTGTTGTTAATATTATATTATTATCTATAAAATCATGATAAAAAAAATTCCGGAAGAATATTGTAGCTATGATTCTTGGGTAGATCACGGGCATGCAATTAAATGCATTTTGTTTTTTTTCTCAAACACTAAAAAAGATGGAAAAAACTTAGAAGCTAAAAAGTTCTTTTTGCTTGTCTAATCTATATAAAATATAATTTTTTAAGAAAAGTCAGTGGAGTACATTTTATTGTCAGAAATATTCGTTTAAATACCGCTTGAGACGCCACTGGACTGAATACACTTGATTAAGTTAGAGCTAAATTAGCCTTCTAATGCTGCGAATAACACTGTCAAATTTAATTAAAATTGGATAAAAAATGTTTAAGATATGTATTAATAAAAAAACCTCTATTTTAGACTTTAACACCTTGTATTAGGGGAACATTGCATTTCCGGACCTATGTTTATTTGATAATTTTTTTTCATGGTTTTAATGGTAGAATCTGCCTTTTAACAACATTCTTCAACACCCTGTATATTATCTTTATGACAGCCCCCAAAAACTTATGCTATGGCCTACTAAATGTTAATTTTAAAATCCTGGAAATGTCCCAAACAAAAATTATAGTTTATTGAATCGGTTTATCACTTTAAAGTAGTTATCAAATTCCTAAAGCAAAATGTTAAGAGTTGGTTTTTAGTTAAACAAAATTTTAAAAAATATACTTTTATTTTTTTCTTTTAACATTTGTATTTTAAATTTTACGCATTGACTTTTATACTAAAATTCTAAATAGCCTTTTTACTTTTTGATATTTTAATTTATATTTTGATTTTTTCCCCACCGACGCGACGCCCATGAGTCGAATGTCAATATCGATTTTTAGTTTACTAAATAAGCAGAGGCGATTGCTAAAAAAAATTATCAGTTTAAAAAAATTAATGGAATGTTTTCAAAGTACAAATATATAAATAACAGTTATAAAAAAATCACATGATATACGGCAACAAAATTAAACGTATTATTTTAAAATAATTTGTTATGCCACATGTTGAAAAATTATCAATTTCATTTTCCTTAGTTCCTTTACTTGCAAGTGATTATGATGATTTGATGACGTGACAGACGCCATTTGAAATATTAATAAACAATCAGGATGAAGTTAGCCACATAAGTTTTAAAAGAACTTTATCAGTTTCACTTCCATTACATTGTTATCGAGGGTGCCGGTTTACATGTTTAACTCATTTTTTTATTCTAGTTTACTTTTTTTAACAACCATATGTATGCTCATCCATTCTATTAAGTTATCTATTTTGCGGATTTCCATTTTTTATATTTTATTTTAAAAAGTGATTTTAAATTTGATGTCATTGCAGTTAGTCTTTTAAATAAGAGAAATCTTTTTTAACAAAAAAAAAAACAACGTTTTACCTAAACTGTAAACCCATTTTATCAATTATATTTTTAGACCTCTTGTTAAAGCAAGGTAACCAAAAACTAACAGGAAATTTTAAAATAAAAAATCTATCTGCCACCCAAATATTTACCAAAAAGATCAACGATGTAGATGTTAACAATATTTTAACACATGGTGATAAAGAAGTCATCACGGGTCTGAAAACATTTAACAATGTTGTTGCCAAGAACGCTCAAGTTAATTACATAAACAATGTAAGTCTACATTTTTTCTCTATACATTAAAGATTTGCTAACCAGAACTATATTTTTAGGATACTGCAGAAAATATTTTATCTCTTTTCAAAAATGATGGTTCTGAGCCACAACTAGAGTTTGCATCCGAAGTATCTATTACAAATTTGGAAGTAAATGAAATTGATGATATAAACTGGGTCGAATTTGAAAATTCTCTTTTAAAATTGGAGAAGATACTATAAGAGGTAAATCAGAAAATCTAAACATCATGTTATACCGTCGGTTTAAAGGTAAAACTTATTAAGTGACATTTTATGACTTACGAAATACGATATGAAATTTTTGATCAAAGAAAAAGAAAAACGGTCCTTATACGTTTAATAGTTTCCCAGAGCTTTGTAGTAGTCCCAAATGAAACTGATGGGCACTTTAAATGATAGACTTTTACTGCAAGTTACTTAAATATGTTTAACACAGTTTTTAGAATACATACACTTAGTAACTTTTACGTTAAACCGACGATATGCAATTTTATCTAAGAATTTTTGACAATTCTAAAAATATTTCAATTCTTTCTTTTAAGGTAATCTAATCGCATCTGAAATTATATCAGATTCCATAAACGTCGAATATCTTAACGGAATAAAAACGGATCACCTTATGACCACATCAACTGACCAAGTAATAAACTCAACCATTGAGTTTAACAATATTGAGGCTCTTGATATTGAATGCAATACAATCAATGATATTGATTTACTTAAATCGGCTGCTGTTAATCAAGACGGAACAATTATTAAGGGTAAAAATTATATAAGCATAAATAAAACAGGATAGTCAGGAAAAGCAAGTCGGATAAAAACTTCTTAATAAATTAAGTTAAAAATTGATAGTTTTGTGTAACAACTCCATTTGTCATTAATTGTTACTTTTGAGAAAAGTAAAAAAGTTATTTGTTTAAACGATATTTGGCTTCTGAAAATGATTACATTGGTAATATACAATTTTTTTTTAAATGAGACACATTTGACCTTAAAAATAATGTTTTGTTTTCTTTTGTTTTTAAAATCACATTTTTTTATATATGGATTTCTGAAAAATATTTTATTAAATTTTGTCAACATGACCAATACAGTTTTTGCACTTTACAGCACCTTTTAGACAACGCTTATGGACTTATGGACTGTATTTTAAATAACTAAATAATGTTTTTGCAAGGAACATAGATAATAATTAGTCAGTCAACCCACAATTCGCATAAATTAATGTTTGAAAAAATTGACATTTGGGGTTTTTACAAGGAACTCCTCAACTCTGTTTATATGGTAATCTATACTTTCGAGAACACAGAATACCACTATTCTTATTCTTTTGAGACCTTATCAGTGAAAAAATTGAGAGGAAGTAAAAGTAATAACATCCTTTTGAAATTTGTAAATGCATTTTAAATTGCATTCGTCACGTGGTCAATTGATCTTGATAACTTGCAAGTGATGCAAGTGAAAGTAATAATTTTTCATAAGAATATAGCTCATATTATCTTTTTTTTTTCACCACGAACCAGGTATACTATTAATAAAAATTTACTGCGGAAGGAAAAATAAGTGCTTCTTTTTGAAAATATCTAAAAACGGTCAATAATTTAAACACAATTGGTTTTAAAAATTGCGTTTAATCTACATCAAATGATGAAAAATATACTATTCAAAAAACGTAGGAAAGATTAGTTTCCAATATTATAAGATGTTAAAGTGTTCATGCAGCAGCAGCACAACTCAAAAAATCATGTTTTGGGATAAGTGGGTTCATAGTTTTCACTGCTAAGGTAAATGCATAAGAAATGCTTTAGTTTGCTTAAACAAAGATTACCGTTAAGTTGATATCTTCTCTGCCAGTATTACTGCTAAAAACATTGTGTGTTTTTTTATTTACACCTGTTCTTAGTCAAAACTCATGTTTTTGTAGTTGTCACCCTGTCAAAATTCATGATATGGATATAAGCAAAAATACACTGTATGTATACCCTGGCGATATAAAATGAATTTAATATTGTTAGGCTTATTTGGGGCAACAATCTCAATTTAAAATCTTTTTTCTGCTATACACATTGGGCCAGATGGACGCTATCAATTTCAATGCGTTAAATCCCGGCACGAAGAGATTAGACAAATAACGCCTGCATTGAAAGCTTTCCTGATACGATGACGTATCAATCTCGCTTTGTCGTTGCTTTAGACCGTCTCCTTTTTACATTGCCAAAAATCGTTACGCATAGTATAGATTGCTATATGAAAATGTTTTTAATCTTATTTATTTAGGAGCTATTGACCGATTTGCACTCGTTTGACTACTCCTGTATAATAAATTTTTTAAACATAAAATTTATAGGCCCTGTAAAAATTGAGGAAGTTCACGTTAAGAAGAACTTGGAATTAATAGGAAAAATAAACCAATCATTTTTCGTTAATGGAACTGATCGTTTTTGGGGCACTAATGAGTCTGATCTTATGCAAAGATACGTGGGAAAAGTTCTCATCAAAGGAAATCTATATCTTAAAGACTTCTTGCTGTTACCTAACACCACCATATTTGTGAATGGTAACGAATACACCATGGAAAATCTTAAAGAATACTGGACAAAGAACAGCGATCAAGTAAGACAAATTTTTTAAGTTTAAACATTTATTTTAACTGATCTACTCCCACTAATTACACAAAAATTTAAAAAATAAAAAAGTTTTAATAAAACAATGTAATATTGTCGCAATTTATTTTTGCGTTACTTACAATGCAATTTTTGGCTGAAAAAGGTCACTCCAAAAATCAAAACCGGGGAACATTTATGCAACATTTTGGGTAATAAAAAGTTGTATTTCTAGCATTTCATGAACAGGCAACATTTTAAAAACATTGGCGATGTAAGGCCTTAAGCATATATTTTTAATATTTTTGCCTATTTAGGTAAAACTGTACAGGTGTAATAGCCACAAAAACCTAAAGCTAAAATTTATGTTACAAAAAAACAAGAAATTTTTAGTAATGATAAATTTCCAACACCATTTCTGTCAAATTTTATTTGTACAGATCAGAATATTAAAAAATTAAATGTATAGTTATTTTTCTGTTTACATCAGCTGTTAAAAGCTGTAGAATATTTTTCTTTTTCTCTTTATTTGTAAGAATGGAGGGTAGAGGGGAGGAGTACCATCTGAATGTATTAAAAAGTGTCCGTCGAAACGAGCAACTTAAGGTGGCGCCACAGTAGCCAAAGGAGATTTTTTAACCAATGAGCATGAATTATTAGAGTTAGGTACAAAATATAAAAAGGACAGATAGATACCAAATAAAAAAGGAAAGAAATACCCAAATCCCTCCACTGGCTACTGTGACGCCATCCCAATTTGCTACATTCCGATGGCCACTTTTTAACTTGTCCGCCATAAAAGATGATTATCCTCCCCATCACCATCCATATTTGTAAGGCTATATTTATTTGTGCTGCGATGGGCAATCAGAGAGGGTCAACATAAAAACTCACTTAGCTGTCAATATTGTCAATTGATAATTTTATATAAAAATATTTAAAAAATTATTCTATTTTTGTAACAAAAGCAAAATGTAATCTAGATATTACTTAAGTTTATAACATAATGTTATATAAAATCAGATTGAAAATGTTGTTAAAGCGTTTATGAAATAACAATATAAAAGTTTTTAACAAATAAATCCGTACTGTGTAGTTTTTTAGATGGGCCAGTATAATTAGTATTTTAAAGTATTTATTTTAGAATTTTTTTATTTTTAGATAATTCCAGTACATTTCGAGGCCACAAATGGAATATCAACACCACATCTTACAACAAGGTTTCTTAATACAATACCCATGGAAAACTTTGCACTAAACGATCCTCAATCAAAATTAAAAGCCCTCTGTTTTTTGAAAATGTTACAGTTGAGGGAAATGTAATCCTAAACAAAGACATACATAATAATTCAATAGATTTAAAAGCACTAGCTAATGATGGGGTCAGAAATAACGGTGGCAGTTACCAAATAAAAGGCAAAAAAGTATTTAAAAGCACTCTTAAAGTAAAGCAGTTAAAAACAAACGAACTTAACGGAGAAAACATTATAGAAACTTCGAAAAAGCAGCATTTCAAGGTAATATTTCACCTAAAAAATACTATAATTAACCCATGTTCAAATAAATTACCGAAAAATTATAACTTTTTAGGAACTAAAGTCTATAAAAACTTACTATTAAAGGGGATTTAATATCACACATACAAGCGGACACTATAAATGGAATTGATGTTGACAAATACAAAGAAAATATATTAGCTCTTGACAGTTCCCAAAATTTGACAGATATAGAATTTAGGAATGTAACAGGTAAGGAATTTTTTAAAAATTTAATAATGTATCTTTCATTTTTTAGATAAATAGATGCTTACTATTTAAAACGTAATATTTTTATGTTAATTATGACCACAAAACTGGCTTTCATTTTTATTTTAGTGGAAAATTTATATGTCGATACTATAAACGGACATAGCATACCCGAGTATTTGAAAAACTGGAAAAAATAATATTAGAAAAGCAAATAAAAATTGTAAATATAGAAGGAAATGTTAGTATGCAGCAAGTCCAAAATTTAAAGACAATAAATGGTCACGATATAGCGGATTTTGTTAAACAAGTAAGTTTTTTTAACCCGCTGCCAGTTTTTACAGTAATTTAAATAATTTTAAGAATGCAGTCCATAACAATAAGGAGGCAGATTTAACAGGAGATGTCAAATTTACGGGACATGTAAAACTGGGCAATTTAAGAGCTAGAAATATTAACGGTATCAACTTTCCTGAACTGACTAGAAGACTTCTTTATAAACAATCTAACCAAACTGTCACTGGAGTATACACCTTTAAAAACTTAAAAACAGGTAGGATATTAACAGCTATTAGTCTTAATGTACTTTGTTTATTTTAGGGAGGTAAGGAAAGCCCCGCCCAGGGGTAACGACGTCCACCGTTATAATTTCTAAACGCAACCTCTTATCGGTCCGATATATATCACTCAATACAAACATTAAAGCTAAAATTCTAACTTAGCTTATTTGCGCTCAGCGAAACCGCTTTTAAGCCATCATTCACGAAAGCCAATGGCGTTTTGGCAGAATTATTCGTTTAGGTGCCGCTTACTGGACTTAACTAGTTTAGTCAAGTTAAGGCTAAATTAGGTCTTTAGTGCACTAAATGTTACTGCCAAATTAAAATCAGTTAAGGAATATGTAAGATAATAATTATTACAATGCATTTCCGGACCTATGTTTATATAAACATAAAATTAGTTTATGAACACGTCCGCAATTAGGAAACACCCTGTATATAAAAATTATTTTATATACACGGCAATAAAATTATAAAAAAATCCAAAACTAGAATTTTAGGACTCAACAACATTATTTTATATTTTATTTCAGAACATCTATATACAGAAAAGATTAACAATAAAACCGTCGAAAATCTTATTGATATATCCTTAAAGGATACTCAGGAAATTATAGCTCCAAATAATTTAGTTTTTGAAAACGTACAATTTAAAAATCATTGTCAGCTACCAAAATGTTGCCGTGCGAACTTACCAAAGCGACGACAAACATGCAGTATCCTGAAAGCCAGGAGTGGGCTAAAGTTGAAATTAATGGAAATGTTACATTCCTGGACAAAAAATGTATTATGCATCGAATTTTGGAAAAAAGTGTTAAGAAAGATGAAGAAAACATTATTTTAGCACCGGTAAGTAATAGGCAAGCATAAATGTTTAAGGCAAGGGTGGTATCAGGGTCGTTCCTAGCGTGTCTTGCGCCGCGGTGCAAAATATTTTTTGCCGCCCATAGGACAAAATGCAAATAGAGGTGTAAATTTTTTGGAGAGCAAAAAAAGGGTCTTACTTTCGATTTCCGTTCTCTATTCAAAGATTGCTCATTTTCCTCATATTTTTTAAAGAGCAAAAAACATTTTCAAAAAACACTTCATTTTCTTATCTACCGCCTTTTCTTTACAACTTTCAAAACTTTCCGCCCTTTATTTCACAATTTTCCGCCTTTGAAATGTTGCGCCTTGGTGCCTTGTAGCACTTGCACCACCCGCTAGGCACGGCCCTGGGTGGTATAAGAAATTATACTAATAATTTTTAAAGCAGATTTTGCCTTAATATTTGTAAATATTTTAATAAATTAAAGACAAGGTATTTTTTGAAAAAGTGATCTGATACTATTTTAAGTCGAGCTTTTTTTTGAAAAAAATGTTTATGCAGTATGTCCTAACTTTGAGATATTATGTTATCGATAATATTTCTATATTTGGATCCTAAGGTGAACCTAGCTCTTAATTTTATTTTTTTTTGTCTTTGTTATTTGCAAAATATTTAATAAGAGAATTGTACTTAAAAAATAAGCCATATTTTGTTGTCGGCAATATTTTTGTAATACATGTTGAAAATTTGGGACAAATCGATTTCTCATGTCCATATTTGACATTTAAAAAAAAGAAAAGTCTTTATGAATTACCCCGCATAATATTAGCTAAATTTTATACTTAAAGTAACATAAAAGTTTCTTGCAAACAAAAAAGATCCTATAAACTTGTTTGATATTGGTCACCTAAACCAAGGTTACAGAAAGGCAGCTCTGACATCTTGACTTTTTTATTTTGTATACGGCAACAAGGTAGAGGCTAAGCTACCGGGTACGGATTCCGATATTTAGAGTGAATATTCTCGGACACTACTCAACCGATTGTAAAAAACTTAAGATCGTTAAAGAGAGAATTTAAAACTCTTTAAAATGAGGTATCACTGGACCCCCTTCCCATTTGAGCTTTTGACGTATATTGGTAATGGAAGGGGATAACCCCGACCAAGAAAATTTGGACACAAAAATATGTCCCCCTAAAAATAAAAATTGACGTGTTTCAGGAATTTTTGATAAGTGTACAAATAACGGAACTATATTAGGTGGCTCGTTTTAAGTCCAACAAACGTCATTTACCCTTAGACTTTTATTAATGTGACTTATAGACATTTTTTTTAAGTAAGATTTAGTTACTTAATTAAAAAAACGAGATTACAAAAATAAATTGGCACTTTTGTGTAATTCGATATGCGATTTAAAAATCGTATTACGCAAACTTGGGTTTTTGTTTAAAATTTTTTTATTATAATCTATAACGGCATATCTGAAATTCTGGACATATCGACTTAAATACATTATCTCAAAATTCTTCTGAATAGTTAAATGTACTTATTCCAACATTTTTTACAATAATGTAATAGTTTTTAGGAAAAAAAACTAATTACAATTCTTTATATTTTAGGTTAACATAAAGGGCCATCTTCTCGTTGACCGAGTTAAGTCATTTGGAAAAATAAATGACATTAATTTGACAGAATTAATCGAAGATGCGGTTCTCATTGACTCTGATAAAGAACAGATCATTACTGGGCATAAAATATTTTCAAGTATTGACGCCAGCACAGTGACAGTTTTACAAAACACAGATATCCCAAGAGTGAACAAAATAAGTATTTCGGAACTCTATAAAAGAATAATTAAAAAGGATGTAGTTAATAACATTACTATATTCGGACCAAAAACCTTCTTTGGGGGCTTCAAACAGACAGATTCTGGGTTAAGTATTGTTCTTATTATTTATTTAAATAAAAATCTAAGATTCTTAATAAATTTAATTTAATAATAATAAACTAAAAATATATTGTAATTTTTTTTTATTTAGCATTAGGTACTAATTAAAAAGTTAAATTAGAGTTTTAATATAATATAAAATAAATAAAAGTATATCAAAACAATAAATATGAACTAAAAGTATGTTGATTTTGTCTTTTATTATAGATTTTTTATCTTGAACCAGCTCTTAGAATAAATTCCACAGTTTGAGTTAACAACATATAGCATTTTTGTATATTTAACTAACATTCATATTTTACAAAAATATATTTTTGCAGAGTAAAAAGTTTCAAGGATAAGACCAGAAAATATAGTCGATTTCAGAAATTTAAGTCAAATTCCGAATGCATTGTTTGACAGCCTTGAAGTAGCAAATAATTTAAACGTTAAATTTATAAACAACTATGATTTAGACTACATTTTAAACAAAAGACTTTTGGCCAACATTACAGAGAAGCAATTTACAAATGCCATTTATTATTTTAAGGAAATAGAAGTTCAAGGTATAACTCTTTTTCTTTTGTGTCAAGAAAAGACCAATCTAAACTGTTTGTGGTTGGAAGTGCAAAGTAACAGGCATGTTTTACTACAAACTTATAAAAAAATGAATGTAACAAAAATTAAAATATAAGGCCTGTTCGTAGAGAAATCACAAACTAGTCGGCCCCAAACGGTTATTATTATTTAGTCATATGATGGATTGCCAATTGGTCCCCAGACGTATTTGTAAAATGTGACTAGTTTGTGATTTCTCTACAAAACAGACCTTGTATTTCAATTCTTGTTACATACATTTTTTTAAAACGTCCAGAACATTTGGTAAATTACCAAAACAAAACGAAGTTTTTTTGCAACTTTTATTGCTCATTGTACATCCAACAACTCTGTTTTTTATTGTTAAGGCTTGGTCTAGGAAACAGGTAAAAACCAAAATATTTTTTAGAAAATTTAAAAACCCCTGCAATTAACAACATAGAGCTTAAAAACGTTGTTTTTGATGTTGAAAGGCAAAAATTACTGCCCCAAAGCGATTTCTACAAAACATTACTATTTTTGGAAATGTTAGTATTGACTACCTAAACGGCATAAATATTTCCGAAGCACATAATAACGCTCTAGTCCATGGCCGAGACGAAGTCATCAATGGATCAATAGTAAGTATTTATGAAATTTTAATTTGCTATTTAAGGAGTTCTTTGCAAAAACGACAGATGTCAGTATTTTTTCAAAAATGAACTTATGCCAGCTGAGGGGTTGACAAACTAATTATCTACATCCTTTGCTTGAAAAAAATGTCTTTAAAAACCACAGTAATTGAAGATATAGGCGACCAAACTTTAAGCTCAGAACAATTTTTAGCAATAATCCCAAATGTCAGTGACAATGTGACAAATCCTGTTTTTGCAAGAAACGATAGCCTGGTAAATATTTATAGATTATGGTATTAAGTAAGTATGTAAGAATTTTAAGAAAGCAGAAGCCAACATTTTTTATTACAGACTATTCACAGGATAATTAAAATATTCTGCAGAAACCCCATATATCAAAGTAATCAAATTACTATTTTTAAAAGCCAAAACAAAAACATTATGTTTATGGAAAATTACAGGGTGGCCATTTAAAAACGAAACAAAGCTAATTTTGGGCACTCCAGGTCATTTAAAGGAAAACGCTTGGACCCGTCAATTTTTGTTTTAGGGGAAACATTTTTTGCCATTTTACTCCCTGTACTGCAACCATCTAGCAGGGGTGACACTCACCCCCAAAATTTTAAATGGAAAGAGGGGTTAAGTGATACCTTGTTTTAAAGGTCTCTTGACCCTGATTACAACTGTCAAGTTTGAAGTCCCTGAAATGATTTTCGTTGATATAACAGCTTGTCAAAATTTTCATTTTTATTGTTTTAATGTATAATAACAAATTACCTGTAAGAGCAAGCTTGTTTATACTCCAGGATATGATAAGGGTTAAAGTTTAAAAATAACGTATCATTCGACACTTAACTCCTCTTTCCATTGAAAATTTTGGAGGTGAATCTCACCCCTGCTAGACGGTTGCAGTTTAGGGTGTGAAAGTGGCAAAAACTATTTTCCCTAAAATTAAAAATTGACGGGTCCGAGCGTTTTTTCTTAAATGACATGGAGGGCCTAAAATTAGCTCAATTTCGTTTTCACATGGCCACCCTGTATTATTACTTTCATAAAAATAAATTACCTATGTAAATATTTTTATAACCCAAAAAACAAAACAAATATTTTACTTATATCGAAAATAACAATTTATGACGTAGGGTTTTTGCAAAGAACGCATCATTTGCTTAAAGGTCATATAAAATGATAAAATCATTTCTTATTACAATATGGTAGACATTGATTTTTTTTTATTTTCTCAGAAATTATTTTATGTTTGTAGACAATTTTAAAACCAGTAAGATTAGAAGGTAATATCACCGCCCAATCAATAAATGGATATGAAATTGCAGAAATTAAGGAAATATTAAAATCCTCATCAAGTAAATCAGAAGAGGGTATAATTTTAAATGCAACTCAAAAAATAAAAACATTATCATGAAGACTCTTCCGGCCGTTCAACGTAAGTTTTATTAACGTTATAAAATGAATATTAGAAAAAACTTTTTATAGGTTTTTATCATTATTGTTTTGCGTCGTAAAAAGTTTAATGCCCTTTACTCGTAATTGACACCGTAAACTGAGGATTATCAAAAACCGATAAATTATCGTTACATAAATCAGTTTATCGCATAATGCATTTGGGGTCTTGAGATAAGGCACATCAAGATTGTAATTTTCAAGCTGTAATGAAAGAATTACTTCGTTTTAAAATGTATGTTTTGTTTTTATGTTTGTTTTTTCTTTGAAGGCCAATATCCTAATAATTTTAAATACTTGCTTATTTATTTAAGTATATTGCGTAAAATATCGTCACCCTAATTGTAAAACACCTAACTCCAGTTTTAATAAAAACTGTGATGCCATATTTTGTAAGGCTAAAGATGTCAGCATTATCACATTTTTTATTAATTAATTAATTGTTAAACGATCCAACTCAAATTTTTATTTAAAAAATGGTATTTTGAATTCTTTAGCCTTATTTTATATACTTTTTGGATTCACGAATGTACTTTTTTGGCATTTTTAAGCCTCCCCTAAAATGTTTAAATTATGGTGTATTATTTTTACCCCAATAAATGTCTAATTTTAACCCTTAAAATGTGTTCTAAATTTACCCCACGACTTTCTTACCCCTACTTTCATACTCTGATTGAAAAATACTAACTTCAAAGGTGTTAGACGCCTCGTGCAACCTTTTGCCCGCAACGCGATTTTAGCAGAGTTAGTATGTCATCCGGTAAAGACCTGCGGCAAAAGTTAAGAAGGCGAATTTAAAAGTTTTTTTGTTTAAAATTGCATTTGCAATGCAATGCAAATATAACTCATTATTACAATACTATTTTATTACATTTGTTAAAATATTTTATATAGATAAATCCGAAAGAAATAATAAAGGTGATATATGATCAAATTTAAGAAAATGTTATCCATTTTTTATGTTAGAGGTGTCTTATTTTTTACCAAAGAATTGAATGTCTTATTTTTACCCCACTTGACCCTATATCTTTAATAGTCCGTTTTTTTACCTAACTCTAGACCCAAACCATACCCAAACTTAGATATAATTTCTAAAGTAACACTAATGCCTAGTCCTCATGTACGATAAAATATTGCGACGAAGCTCCGAAATCACGTGGCTACAATATTGAAATTTCATTGGTCTATCGGTGAAAATTCTTAACTTTTTTACGAAATCCGCTGATTTCCTTGTTTAGTTTTGTGTTTGTCAGGTATTTTCGTTAATATTGTTAGTTTAAAAGATCAGTTATTCAAATTTATAATCTACAACTTTTTAAAAATTACCCCAAATGTTTTTTTTTTTTGTCAAAATATGTGACAAGAACATACTGTTTTACGTGTTTGCTTCAAGAAGGATGCGGCTTTTTTCTTTTAGTTTTTCCGGTGCACATGAAAACCCTGTTAGGTAACTTACTTGGTTCTTAATTTGTATTAATAATTTGATTGATATCTCTGTTATATCAAAAGCTATTTTAATTCTCTCTACTTATTAAACAACAGGGATGTATTAAAAAAGGCATCTTTAAAAGACCAAAATAACGTTTGAAGTATAGAAGATATTGGACAAATTAATAATAGAAATTAAAAAGCAAGTATCTTGACTAACTGGGATTTTCAATTGCACGGAAGATTTCACCTATTCATTTAAAAAATATCAAGTTCCAAATATTTTTAAATATTGACCAAACTACTCTTTAATTGATAACAATTTTGTTTCTAAAAAAACTTAATAAATACAAAGTTAACAGTATTTTTTTTATTTCCCCAAAACTACAACAAATAAAGCCGCATCCTTCTTGCAGCAATCTCCTCAAGCTTGTTCAACTCAATTTTCCTAGTCTTTTACATTAATTTTTAAAGAAAATCAAGTAGTTGGGTGAGGAATTATGACATTAAAGCACTAAACTGTCAAGTTACTGTTTTTTAGACATGCCCAATGAATTTATGTACCTTGAAACATCGGAAGATTTGCAAATAAAAATACGGAACGCCATAGACGCTCGAGTGACGGTAATAAAAGATTACGCCTTGATTCACGTATTGAGCGAGGAATCCCACATAAATGCAATTTGCCTGAGGGCTGCAAATGTCTGGTCCAGCATACCGTTGAAATAACTCCCCATCATTCAGTTAGTTATTTCCTAAACAAGGGACAAAAGAGGATTTATAGCTATGACGATGACACCATGACGATTCATCTTATAACAAACAGCATTAGCACCGATACACACTGTCGGTAAGTACAGACGTTTTGATTTTTTGATTAAGAAATGAAATTGTCCCAAAAGCTGACCTCAAAATAAATATATTTTTTTAATATACAAAGTTTTCTGAAACCTGAATTATTTATTTTAGCAGCTTATAGCACTTGTAAACAGACGTCAATTTACTAAAAATCATTAATATAGGTAGACCAGGTTACCTGTTATTTAAAAAAAATAAAAATTCCAATAACAAGCGTAGAAAATACTTCTATAACCTCATGTAGAAAAGTTAAAGAAAAAGTAGGAGCATCAAAAACTAGAGTTCAAAAATTCTACAAAGCCATAAATTAAAAATTAGTTCATAATTTGCAGCCTGGGGACGACGATTATATCTATTCACTGGTTCCTTCAAAAATTAAAATATTGATAATAATTTTGGTAACAGTTTCATACATAGTTTTTTAATCTACTGGCTGAAAATACAGGGTATGATTCCTTAGCTTATTTTAGGAAGAAAAGTGCATGTAAATATGTCCTAAACCTCTTAACTTTTAAGCTACCGGGTGTTAAAGTTTTAAGAAAAAGGTCGTTTCCTTATTATAACTTTAAAACTGTTGTAGACATTTTCATGAAATTTGGCACAAATCTACTAAGTAAGAATGGGAATTTTTTGACATAGGTAATTTAAAAATATTTTCACCAGTGGCGGCCGTATGAAATGAACACTGAACATTTTTCAAAACAGAAATAAGGTATGTACTTGCTTTTTCCAAAACTAAAAATTGTTTTTTAAATCCTAAAAACTAAAAATAGGGCACCAGCCTACTAGTTTAAAATAATTTCGGTTTACCAAAAATGCATCAAAAACGGTTTTTATTTTTTTACGCGAAAACGGTCTATCTGACAAAGAAAGCTCAAGAGGTCGAATTTTTTGTAAGACCAATGGGAATTTCAAAAATTATTTTTGTTTTTAAAAAAGCAATGGCGTGCCCTATTTTTTGATATACATCCCGTACGGACGCCACTGGAGGAAATAAGTAAAAATCTTCAACAACAAAAAAATCTTATTGGTGCTTAGTAGATGCATGTTAAATTTTATGAAGAGAGTTTTAAAGTTATAATAAGAAAACGACATTTTTCTTAAAACTTTCAACACCCTGTAGCTTAAAAGTTAAGACTTTTGGAACATATGTTCATATGGACTTTTCTTCCTAAAAAGGGTGTTTCCTTACTATGGTACGAAACTTAGAAGGGAGATTTTTTTTTGTTAATTTTTTATGAAAAAATTCCTATAAACATATATATGTCCGGACTTAATCATTTCTGAAATAAAGTTTTTTTAAATAGTCCGTATTTTTTAAATATCTTAAAAACGCTCTAACCGATTTGGATGAAATTTGGTACCCCTATTTAATGTAATAAGGCGCTTGTAAAGCTTTACCTAGATTAAGATTATTGGGTCCAGTGGCGTCTCAGTGGGCACAACAGCCAATAATATTGAGAAAAAAAGTAAGCCACTTAGTTGTTATAAAGTTTTTATATTTTTTTTCGATTAAGCAAAATTAAAAGTGCAACTTTTTTGTCTCTTGTAAATATCTTTGTATCTTGCTTTGTTTTTGAGAAGAAAAAAATAAGCCAAGTGATACTAAAAAGTATCCTGGTATCCATAAGCAGCATAAAATAAAATCGAAAATTAAAAAATAAACAATTTTAAATTTAGTAAATAAGGAAACTGACGATTTCCAATAAAATACCCGACGGCTCATTTATTATGGTTTATTTATATTTTTTTACCATGTTAGCTATAGGTACTTTTTAGAAAAAATTAAAATGACTTTATTTATTTTTCTCGAAAAAAAGCTAGATACATCACGTACTTTAAAAATTCCTTCTATTTCGTCTCTGTCCTGCCATAAAAACTGACGCGGGTTAATATTTTTGCTGCAATAAGTCATTATTCACAAAAAAGGTTTATTTACATAATGACTTTTTGCCTACTTTGCGGCATTGCTTTTAGAGTGAAGTATGTCTGGCACAAGCTGTACCTGATCGACGTTTTTTTGTTTTTCAGGGATTAATAAAAAGATAGAAAGTTTTGAAGTAAAAAAGACTTTTCATTAAAAAAAAACATAAAAAGAACATACTTAATAAAACTCAAAGTTTAAACAAAAGCAGGCATGTCCAAAATTATTTTTTATTTTTCTTATAAAAAGCAAATTATAATAAGAAAGGGAATTATTACAAAACATAATTCTGGGTCCACAAGGAGTTATAATTTGAAACATTGTAGATTTTAAATTTTATTATCCAAGGTTTTTGCATTTTTTGTAAATAGTTGTATTTGAACATGTTCCTTTTAAATAAACACTTCTCATTTCTAGTCTGACAACACCAGTTCCAGTCAAATAAATTACATAAAACTGAAAAATATAATAAATATTTATTTTGTGTTTTAGGACAAATCAAACCAAAGTCTTAAACGAAATTTCAACGATGACGTGGATTACAGCTGGAACATTAAACTCCACAGGACCATTTTACGAGTATCCAGCCTATTTTTCGGGGTACATTAGTGGTGCAGAGTTCTTTACTCTGAATGGTGTAACATACGCAATCATAGCTAGATTCTACGACCCCGTAACTGACTCACATGACCTAGATTGTACTATTATCAAATTTAGTGATGATAAGGTCCGTATAATCTTAAATTTCTTTCGTTTAATTAAAATTTTATAAATATTAGTTTTATGTTACTATTTTTATTCATTTCCAAAACCTATGTATACAGGGTGTTCAGAAAATGCGTTATAAAATTTTAAGGAGCCATTCTGCAATGGAAAATAATGTTAGCAAGTCCTTTGACAAAATGTCGAAATTTCCCTGGTTACCAGGTTACAGGGGTTTAAAGTTTAATTTTTATTTTTGTTTTTTCGCCATATTGCACTTATTTTTTAACCAGTCTAGTTGAAACTGGGCACATAAATTGAGCTCTATAAATCCTTAAACTTTAAGATAAAAGTATTTTTTTAAAACCGCCATAGGGCACTTTACGTGAAACATAAAATTTATTTACTTCATAACTTTTTTACGCCGGGAGCGCCATTTTAAAGGCAATGAAAATCCTAAAAATAATGTACTTTTTATTAAAGTCAATAAACCCCACCGTTTAGCCACTAATCGACATCAAACTTTCCATCAATTTCAACCATATTACCTTTGTATTTAAGTCAAATTAGCAAATCAAGTCGCCTGGGCCTCTATTTTTGACTTGGAGAGTAGACATTTCTGATTGAAAGGGTTTCTTCCCTCTCTTTATAAATTACCTACTTTTGACTGTAATAGATAGAGTCAAACAAAATTCCTTTTCCATCAGAAATTTCTACTCCCCAAGTCAAAAATCGGGGCCCTGGTCTCAAATTATGCGGAATTTGACCACTACTAATATTATTACGTTTTTTTCGGGCCTCTTGTGCATTCCCATTTGCCAGCCTGTAACAAAATGCTTATCGCGGTACTCCACATTTGAATATTTCCGTTCCATTTTACAAAACCGTGTCTTTTTAACACAAAAATCTTTCAAACTGAACCTAACAGAAATGAAATTATCATTAGTTGTCAAATTTCTATATAATTTGATACCAGGCGACTTGATTTACTGATTCTATTTAAATACGTAGATACGTTGTTGATTGTTTTTAAAATGGCGCCCTCGGCTTTGCGATATCTGTCAAAATAAAAGGATGAGAAAGAGAAAAATATGAAGTAAATAAATTTTATGTTTTGGGTAAAGTGCCCTCTGGCGGTATAAAAAAAGTACATTTATCCCTAAATTCTAGAATCTGCAAAGCTCGATTCGTATGCCGAATTTCAGGTGAATTGGTTAAAAAATAAATGAAATACGGCGAAAAAACAAAAATAAAAATTGAACTTTTAGCCCCAGTAAATTGGTAAATAGCGAGATTTTGACATTTTGTCAAAGGACGCACTAATATTATTTTATGTTGCAGAAGAACCCCTGAAAATTTCCTAACGCATTTCCCGAACACCCTGTATTTACAATAAAAAGTTAAACGTTCTGTAAACGCAAACGTTTGGTTAAAGATCTAATACTGAT
Organism: Listronotus bonariensis; assembly: GCA_014170235.1. Lineage (NCBI taxonomy): Eukaryota > Metazoa > Arthropoda > Insecta > Coleoptera > Curculionidae > Listronotus > Listronotus bonariensis. Next base: position 78,936 of record JACEGR010000112.1, on the reverse strand, counting down.
ATTTTTAATTTAATATGCTATATAATATGCGTTATTTGCACTTTAACATGAAAAACATTCTGCGATAGGACAGTTACATTGTTCTTTTCTGCCGTCAGGCATAACTTTGCACGATTTATCCATAGTCAGTTTGCTATAGAGTATTTTGCACAAAATTTTTTTGAAACACTTTGTAACTTACAACGTTTTTCCAAAACTTGCGCATTTCTCATTATATTAGAGTATCTGGGATACACAATAGAAAACGTGGGGAACTTATATTGTATTTTTATTTTTAGTCGATCTTACTAGAAACAAATAATACTGATTGAATTAGTACTAAAGTCTTTTTTGTACTTACATATATTTTTTTCTTTACCATGATTGTTTTGCCACTGAGCAATGTTTTATTAGACGACTTTACCACTAACGCAATAAAAAAATTGCACAAAAGGGGTTTTAGTTTATTAACAGATATTTAGGTGCCGTTCCAAAAAACCAAAGTATAAGCAGGCATTTTAAAACTCAGAAAAATAATAAAATTTTATGCTTCATTTTTTCGATTTTTTGTTGTATCATTATCAATCATATATTATAGAAACACCCCCTCCTACTATTTCAAAAATATGATTTATTTCATTTTTATTGTATTGCAATTTTTTTAACCTCTAAAAATTAAAATGACTTTTTATTGGGTTTAATTTTATGAATTTAGACCACTGCAATGGAGATACAAAAAATTCCCACCCATGGAGTATGGACCCTATATCTCTTGCATACTGCCCAGGAGTTACCTTGGTCATTGGAAACATTGCCAATCAGCCGTCAACAGAAATATATCGGTTTTATGAAGACTCGGAAAAGGTAAAATTGTATTTTTTAGTTGGATTTTTATAAAGTGTGTTGACGTTATTATAGACAATATGGTTTGGACAATTTGCAAAATACTTAATTTGGCAATACAACACTCTTATTGGGGCCTTTAATTATTATATACAACTTTTAGTACACCTTTAGCCAAATAAAAATGTACACAAGAAGGAAAGGAGACGGTCTAACTCTTTTTTAAAAGATGGTATGCCTTTTTTAATGGATGGTATGCCACTGCTTTTTCAAAAATAAAAATATTTCTTGAAAATTATTATTTAGTTTGCAACAAGTTTAATCTGTTGACTTTTCTAATTTGATATACTGGTTTCGCGTAAATAAATAGAAACCATTTCTCGACGTGGTAATTTCGAATTGCTAATATCATATTCAACAGTAAAAAATCACTTTCGTTATTTATTTTCTAAATGGATAGGGACTTGACCATGCCGAGAAATGGTTTAGATTTATTGATGCGAAAAGCGTACATCAAATAAAAATAAGTCAAAAACTCAAATTTCTTCCAAACTAAATGGAAACTTTAAAAATATGTTTATTTTAGAAAATGCAGTGTCGTATATAATTTTTTAATTAAAAATATTTACCTTAAACCCCCAGGGACGACTCTGGTGATTTTTTTTAATTGTATGGCAAAAATGTCCTCTGATGCATAAAGGCGTCCCCCAAATTATTTTAAAAATATAAATTGGCATAAAAATTATTATGAGGAAAAATATTTTTTTAATTTTAACACCTCGTAGTTCAAAAACCAAGGCGTTAAGGACACATCTTCATATGATTTTTTTATTATTATTTTTCATTGTAGAATTACCCTTTAACTTTTTGTCGGTTTCGTTACTGAACGCCCTGTATAAATAAGGAGACATATTTTACATATTTAGGGTTATCTGATATTTTTTGTATAGTTTCAGCTACTAAGAACGCTGGCCTATGGATGTACCAAGGCAGTTGGAGTGGTTCTAGCTACCGACAGTCTTATAATTTTGGCAAACGACGATGCGCCTCTTCAAGTTTTAAAATATAATTCTCATTTTGATAATTATTATTACTACCAGATGTTTGCCTTGGATGAACCTGTAGTTGGTATATCTGTATTTTACGTAGGAGGTAAGTGTGTATTTGCTTTTGATTTTGCGGGGGCTAATCGCCTTAGGCCTTTTTTTTAATTATTTTTTGTAACCTAAAACAATGATAAATAAATATTTGTATATAAAACTTATCTCTGTACTATAGGCCAATTACATATTTTAGGTGCAAAAACTATATACAGGGTGTTAATTAAGTATGTATATCAATGGCATCCAAATAACATTGTTTTCTTAATTTAAGCATTGCTTTTTTGTTGCTATTACAAAATTTTTGAAAACCAAAAAAGTCCCTGCTACAACTGATATACGACGTTTCGGGTGGTAACTATCTCCAACCGTTTTCAAGTCATAGCTTGTTTTTTTATTTCGTTTCTGAAGAGCAAAAGGAAAAGGTGCCCACTTTCCAAATAGCATTGTTTTACGTATTTAGGCATTGCTTTTATTTTTTCATTTCTATCAAAAATTAATATTAAAAACCAAATAAAAAGAAACGGGGTCAATACTTTCAAGTAACAATAAGATATTTTTTCTTACACACGTTAAGGGGACCCTGTAGCCCGGGGGCCCGTATCATTAATACTGCGGTAGCTACGCTCCTGATCCATATTAAATTTAACAAACAATTCCCTTAATAATATTAAGATCACAAATTCCTATTAGGTATATGTGTTACGCCGAATTTGTGTAAATGCCGATTTCATGTATTTGCGGCAAAATTAAAATTTTGCTTAGGTAATTCGTGAAATAAGCTGTTCGGTCACAGTAGAGGGGCCCTGGTTAGTTCTAGTTAGGTAAATCTTTTAATATTATTTAATTTAAAAAAGATTTAACTGACCAAAACTAACCAAGTTAGGTAAATCTTGTTTTAATAATATGTAATTAAGTTAGTAAATCTTTTTAAATATTATTTAAATAAAAAAAAAGATTTAACATACCAAAACTAATCAAGTTAGGTAAATATTGTTTTAATTATATTAAATTTAAAAAAACAAAAAGATTTAACTAACCAAAAGTAACCAAGTTAGATAAATCTTTTTTTTAATAATATTTAGTTATTTTATTTCACGAATTAAGCACAATTTTGCCCAATACATTAAATCGGCAATCACACAAATTTGGTGTAACATATACATATACGGGTCCGCAAGTTTTTCGTTCCTAAAACACAGGTTAAAAAAGGTTTTCACAAATATCTTTCATATCTTGTGCCCAATTTTGTTTTGTAGATTGGCGGTTTTAAGTAACTTAATTAAATTTAATAGGTCCAGTGGTATCTCGAGCGGCACCTAAACGAATATTTTTGTGAAAAAATGTACGCCATTAAGTTTTGTGCAATTGCTATATTAATTAGATAAAAAACAGCTTTTTTCTTTATCGATTTTCTTTCGTATCTTCCTTAGTTAAAAAAATAATAGTATCCACTTAACTCTGTAGCTATTCCTGGACCAAACAAGAAAGACGAGGAAAAGTTAGTTTAAAGATTTTTTTTATTATTCGGAAAACAATTATTTAACAGTAACAAAATTACATTAATACATGTAAACTTACCAAGTTTACTGAATTGTTGAAATTGCCTCAGCACGGTTTTTTCTCATTCCTTGTTTGGTCCAGGGATGTGCAGTTAAAAACTAAGCAAGATACGAATAAAATTCAGGTTTGAAAAAATTGCACAAGAGTCAGTAAAATACATTTTTATCAGAAATATTCATTCAGGCGCTCGGAAAGCCACTAAATTAAATAAAGTTAATTAAGTTGGAAAAATTAACCCCTTAAAGCTATAAATAACCCTCCACATTAAAATCAAATTGAATTATTCATGTTTAAGAATTTTACAAAAAAAAACATTTTTTTCTCTTTAGGTATTTTGAAAACTAAGAATGCGAACCCATGTTTAAATGAACGTGTAACTCAGACACAAGTTGTTTTTTGGTTAGTTTTGCTTGGAATGAAAAACTAATATCGATTTTTTTAAGGTTTTGGAATAAGTGACGCATATCTATGCATCGTAACCGAAGAAAACTACCGAATTTATTCTTTTCAATACATAGACGGGTGGAAACTTGAATCAACAGGGACCATAAGAGGCCTAAGAAATCTAATACCAGTTGAGCTGAACAATCAATTGTATCTTTTGCACCCTCAAGTGATGAAAGTTCATTGTTAACCATTGTAAAACACGGCGCGGGGGAAACGTAGTATCTGTTATAGGACGTTATAAGGGATAAAACTATGTGTATGTTTTAAGTGTTTTAATATTGTTTATATTTTAATTTATATATTTTGTTTAATAAAAAATTATAATATGTTGCTATTTAATTATACCCTTTTGCAAATCCACAACTTTGGTAAAACCCCCATTTAGATTGCTTTGAGCGAGTATTTGACTCATTTTTAACACTCGCCTATATTAATTTGAGAAACTATGTACATATACAGGGTGGTCATTTAAAAATAAAACAGAGCTAATTTTGGGCAACCCAGGTCATTTAGGGAAAACGTTCAGACCAGACAATTTTTTATTTTAGGAAAGATTTATTTTGGCACTTTCATCCCGAAACTGCAACCGTCTAGCAGGGGTGAGACTAACCCCAAAAATTTTAAATGGAAAGGGGGTCAAGTGATACCTTATTTTAAAGGTCCCTTGACCCCACGAACGTATAAAATGAAATGGACCTCCAAATGTACTAAAAAGAAGTGACCCCCATATTGGCTGACATGTGGTAGCAGTGTTGTAGTGGCAATACGTAATTTTGGTAATTTCCGTATTAAGTAACTAACATTTCAATGTTGCCACTTGACAAAAAAAATGTATTGTTTTTATTTGTTTTACGAAATTACGCAGTGTGTTTTTATAATTTTACAGCAATTGTATTTTTTTGTTGAGTAATTTTGTAAAACAAATTGAATTTACTTTTTATTTGTCAAGTGACAACATTAAAATGTTAGTTACTTAATAGGGAAATTACTAAAAAAACGTACTGCCACTAGAAGTCCATTTTATTTTAGTACGTTTGTGCTTTACCCTCATTACAACTACCAAGTTTAAAGTCTCCGCTATGATTTCCGTTAATATGACAGCTGGTCAAAATTTTGATTTTTATAGGCGTAATGCCACCTTTTCATGCATCCACTGCACAGCAGAGGGATCACGAAGTCACGATACGATAGAAGTGGCTATCATTTCATTGAAAACTGATATACCACAACGACAGCCAGTCCTATCGTATCGTGACTTCGTGATCCCTATGTTGCCACTTACGCCGCCCGCTGCCGCTGTTTCTGTCAGTCGTCAACTCGCGCTGCCCACTTTTCTACCCACTACTTAGGTAGTGTCTTTTTCAATCGTAAAGAAATTAAGTATAAATGCGATAAAACGGTACATTTTGGACCAAGTAGATACGTAGAAATAGATGGTCACATCCATCAAAACAATGAAGACCACACGGGATAAACCATGAAATGTCCAAGAATAAGAAATATTCAAGAGAGTACTTTTTAACATTTTGATATTGAATTGTTTTGCCTAGTTTGTGATATTTTCAAAAGCTTTTTTAAACATGATCCTTATCAATATTTCCGATTCTTTCAGTTATAAAATATAGGTACGTCCACTTACGAGGTATATAATACACTGCAGAAATACATTTATCGTTTTTCCGTGTGGTCTTTAGGTGTTATTGTACCAAAGACAATTGTAGTTTTACTATAGACTCCCAGAACAATGCTAAATTTTTGGTCATCAGTGTGTACGCTGACTTGGCTGTATTTATGAAGCGACAAATTATACGTACTGTTTAAATGTGTACTCGATGGATACCCGCTTCATAAATTCCACGAAGCGAGCGTCCAAGCTGATGACCAAAAATTTAGCATTGTTCTGGGTCTCTATAGTGAAACTACAATTGTCTTTGATTGTACTCAAAATCTCATATTCTTTTTAAAATGGTAAGAATATATGAGTGTCTCATTTAAAATAGGAAGCTCAGGCAGGATCCTTTCTGGCTAAACCCGAAGTAACAGAAAAAAACATTAATTTTTTTAATCAATGCACATTTATGTGATATAAGTACGTACCAAATTATATTTTGATATTTAAAAAAATCTTTGTGTTAGCATAGTGCCCTCACACTCTCCGCTCGACGGTTACCGGCGAGGCGTCTATCGTAGCTGGCCCCTTCATCCTCAAAATGTATTAAAAAATGATTTCTTAAAAAACATTGTGCTACTTTAAAAAGTATTGTGTAATTTAGAATAATAAAACTATGTTTCATACAAGGGCAATTAAAAATTAAAAATAAAAACTTATAATTACATATTTAAGCATAAGTTTTGATTTTAAATAACTTTTTTGACATTTTTTTAATATATATTTTGAAATTGGGATGCTTTCTTTTGGGCATATTTTAGTTTTTTAACTAAAAATTAATTAAAATTAATTAAAAGCATTTTTTACATTGGATATATTTTTTTAGGGTTATAAATTTAAAGTTGCTAAAAAAATCTATTTGGGAAATAACGGACACCCTAATAGTTATAGTTAAGGACCATACAGTAACTTGTTAAAGCTTGCCATATAAATCTATTTTAAACTAGTCGAAACAAGTCAGACCAACGAACGACAGTTTAGTACGCATTATAATCGCTTAGTGCTACGTTCCCAAATTCATGTGTAAGTTCTTGTCCTTAGTCCCTCTGTATATAGTTAACGAAACAGGGTAAATTTACGATGCTTTATGTGACCTACAAAATTGGAAATGAGAAAAAGATTTAGTTTTTTGTGTTATTTTAATAATTCGCAGATTTAGGCCGAGTTTATAAATCAGAATTTAATTTTAGTATTAGTAATAGTATTAACTTAGCTTTAATTTAGAAATTTTTTGGTGGCAATTATTTGCTACATTTAACAAAACATAAGTAATGAAACTTGAATAAAAGGAGGTACCTACCAGTTTTAACCATTTAATGGCACATGAGCAATTAATATTTTTCCCTATTTTAGTCCTAAGTTTTGGATTTTAGAGAATTTTAAGGTCGTTTTTTAAGACCAGAAAATTAAATTTGATTTATAAACACTTTAATTTAAATGGTTGTTCTTGAATCTTGTGACTAATGCTATTACTAAAACTAAAATTAAATTCTAATTTATAAATTCGGCCTTAGTTTGACCAAGACCCGCAGACCAAAAATCAGTTCTCGCTCATGAGGCATTCAAGAACGTGGCATAATCTGAGTAGTACCATAAGTAGACTTGTAAACAAAGCAGTTATTGGGGCTGACTAAATTAGTCATCAGACTTTTGAACAGACCAATCAAAAAAGGAAGACGTACACTGCGAAAATGGTAGGGTTACTATTTCGTTCATATTGTACTAGATGTGGTACCGTATTGGTACTGCCAAGGCTACCTGACGAAAAAGTAAGTTTATATCGTGAAAAATATGTGTTTTGGCAGAGTTTAAGTAGTTAATGAGTAAATGGGGCAAAAGGTTTTTAAAAGATCTGATAAATTTGACTTAGAGCTGGGTTGCTAAATACCAACCTGTTTTTTTTAACTGCTATTTGATGTATGAAATTTTGACTGCTATGCGTTTTAAAATTAGCAACTATTTATGTAGCAATTAATATACACGGGAAGATTAGAAAAGCGGACTGCCAATGGTGGCGCTGATTAAGATCGGTTGTTATCGGCTGCTATTTGCTGCTATCGACTGCTATTCGCTGCTATAGGCTGCTATAGGTGATTTTTCACCAAAAATTAAAAAAACTTTATATGAACATATGTCCGAAACCTCTTAGTTTTTGAACTACGGTGTGTTAAAAAATTTAAAAAAATATTGTCTTTACATAATAATTTTGATCCCCATTCAGATATTTCTAAAAAAAAATGATAGACGCACCCTTTGCAGCAGAAGACATTTTTTGGCATACAAGAAAGAAAATAATTTTTACCAGTGTCGTTCAAGAGGGGTTTAAGGTAAATATTTTAAATATATGGTACACCACTGCATTTTTTCAAGATAAAAATTTATTTTGAAATCCCCGTTTAGTTTAGAACAAATTTGATCTCTTGACTTTTTTGTTTGGCGTACGGTTTTCGCGTAAATTAATAGAAACCATTTCTCGGCATGGCCAAATTCCTATCTAATTAAAGAATAAATAACGAATGTTAATTTTTAATGTAAAATTTCATATTGGGGACACAAACTGGCCATACCCAATAATTTTTTTATTGATTTACGCGAAAACCGTACATCAAACAAAAAATCAAGAGATCAAGATTGTTCTAAACTAATTCGGGATTTACAAAAGATTTTTATTTTAGAAAAATGCAGTGGCGTACCATTTTTTTCTTAAAAATATTTACCTTAAACCTCTTATGAACGACACTGGTTTTTTTTCTTGTATGCCAAAAAATGTCTTCTGTTGCAGAGGGTGCATCTCCCAAATTTTTAAAAATATCTGAATAGGTTTAAAATTTAAATTTAAAAATCAATGTTTTTAAAAAATTTTAACTTCCCATAGTTCAAAAACTAAGATGTTTAGGACATATAATCATATAAAAATGTTTCTTATTTTTTGATTGAAAATCACCTTATAAAATTTTTCACATTTGTTTAGAAACACCCTGTATATCCTATTTTGTGTTTTCGCTTATTATTCAGCTAATATTACATTAAACGATAATTTTCGAAATATTATGTATAAAATTATACTAAAAAAATATGCTATTAAAATAGGAGCTATTTTCAACTGCAATTTTTGTTTAGCAGTAGCAGAAGCAACTGTTAAAGCGAAATAGCGGGTTCGACACACCTCTAATATGACTATATACTTTTATACCTAATCCCATATTCATTCACTAAAAATCAGTAGCGCCTCATAAGGAAGGACTCTGGGCGCCGGCCTTCCAGAAAACATACTAAAAATAATTTATATTTCTTATAAATAAATACATACATTTATTTCATATATTTATTTAAGTATAGGTATAAATATTAAAATAAATAAAAAATTCGACAGAAACTTTACTCTTAGAAATATCTACATTTTTATCGGCAATCCCCATACGAGACCACTGAATCATTTTTCCTTAAATTTGCGTCTGAACTTTTGAAACCCCGCCAGTGAACGGCTAAATATACAACAAACCGTTGATTTTTTGATTTTTATGACAACACGACAAGTCGGCGGCTTGGTTTGGGGCTCTATCATGTTCCCAAAAGCTGTCCGTGTTTTATTTCCGCAGGTATTTTAAGACACAACAATGTTAATTATTTTTCCTGTTTATTTAGTTATTTTTTTTACGAACTACTAGTTACTTAGTTGTCTAAAATTTGAGTTTATGAATTTTAAAAGGTTTGACTGTCCACCACAGATTATGCAACTTCATCACCTTTAAAAATTGTTTTTATTTGTTTTGAAACACCCTGCCATGGGCGTATATAAGGGGAGTGGGGATTTAACCTCCCCCCTAGCATGACAAAAAAATTACATTTGTAGGGAAAAGTCCTTTTAACACGCTTTTATTAACTTGGGTTGTAACTATCTATCTATGTTTGTAACGGAATCTTTGAGCCTAATTTTAACCAACTTCCAGCTATTCGATTTCTTTGAAACTTTGCACACGTGTCAAGGACCGATGAAGATGCAATAATTTAAAAACAGTATCCCGTTATCTTTTTTGAATCGCCAGGAAAAAAATTCCATTATATTATAAAAACAACACCTAGGATGCCATCTGTTGGCAACATTTCAAACTTTGCTATTAAATGAAGAAGAAATTTTTAGTTTTTACACAATTTGGTTAGTTGCACCATTGGTGTTCAATTTTTATGAACAATAAAAATATAGGGTTAGTTGCACCATTGGTGTTCAATTTTTATGAACAATAACAGTTAATAAATGCCGTTAACACGCTTTTTATTAACTTGGGTTGTAACTATCTGGCTATGTAACGGAATCTTTGAGCCTAATTTTAACCAACTTCCAGCTATTCGATTTCTTTGAAACTTTGCACACGTATTAAGGAAACATGACAATGCAATAATCTGCAAACAGTATCCCGTTATCTTTTTTGGATCGCCAGGAAAAAAAAATCCATTATATTATAAAAACAACACCTAGGTTGCCATCTGTTGGCAACATTTCAAACTTTGCTATTAAATGAAGAAGAAATTTTTAGTGGGTTGCAATATATTGGCAACGGTCCAAACATTGCCTGGATTGCCATCTGTTGGCAAAATTTCAAACTTTGCTACTTAATGAAGAAGAAATTTTTTAGTGAGTTGCAATCTGTTGGAAAAATTTTAAAATTTGCCACTCTTGTTTATTAAAAAAAATTCGCCATTTTGTCAAGAGTAGCAGAAACTAAAAATGAAAAATAATTAATAGTTTAAAAACTAAAAAACACGCTTTTATATGCAACCGAACTAAAAATTAGAAAATAATTTTTCATTAAAAAAATATTGTCATTTCATAGTAAAAAGCGTGGGGTGATAAATATATTAAATGTTATAATTATTATATTTGCAAATATCTATGATGGAAAAGTTATGAAAAAATAGTAAAATGCACCCCACGCTTTTTACTATGAAATGACAATATTTTTTTAATGAAAAATTATTTTCTAATTTTTAGTTCGGTTGCATATAAAAGCGTGTTTTTTAGTTTTTAAACTATTAATTATTTAGTTATGTTTTTATTATGGACGGTTATGTGGACCCCCCTTAGCATAGGGAAAGAAGGAAAGATAACATGGGAAGGTACAAAAATCAGTTACGTGAGATGTTATTTGGAAGTGAGGACCTTTTTTTGCTCTTAAAAATTTTTGATACCATGTTTTTTGGAAGTCAAACCCAAAGGAAATGATCTTTGCAAATAGGTTCCACACTTTCTTAATAATTAAACTCACCACGTGGGAAGTTCAAAGATTCTCCGGATGAACTAAAAGGACTAAAAGGGCGCATAAGAGTGGCATTTGGTGTAACTCTATTTTGATTTTTAAAAAAATATATTGGATAATTCCTTTGAGCGAGAGCTGCGTAAATATCTATAAAGTAAGAAATATCCCCTACAGCCTATAGAGGAGCAAGGGGAAAAGCTTTTGTGAGAGTAGAGTTATAAGGCAATCGGTTCTTTTTGGTTAAAATTAAAAGAATGGTAAGTGTGGTAGAAGAATCCATATCTTGGAGTGGGGACCAGTATTCCAAGCTCTGACTGGGCAGTGGCGGCGGGTGGGGGGGGGTAATGGAAAGTACAAAGTATATCTGAGCGTCGCTTTTTTTATGACAAAATGGCATGCTTTCCTTCTAAGAAGCATACCTATTTGTCATAATTCATACTAAAACATGTAGTGTTGTGCATGTAACAACAAAAAAGGGATCCAACAAACAACGTTACTTCAAAACCATCACGTGTAATCATCATCATCCTTTAAAACAAGTTCGAGCATTCCTGGAGGGGCTGCTAGAGGGGGCTTAGCCCCTCAAGGCGGCCATTAGCCTCCCCAAAATAATTAAATGGTTGAATATATATAGTGTTTTTCGGCAAATATACTCTACAAACAGAGGCTTAAGCTCCCCAAAAATGGTGGCTAGTTGCGCTACTGGTCGGGAAGGGGGGATAGTTACCCCCTTTTTTAAATTTACCTGGCGATAAAACTATGAACTGAAGTTTTAGACATAGCCACAATAATCTCTAAAAATCTTGGATTCCCCTTTTTGGTCCAAAATTTGTATTCCCTTCTAACTTGGACACTCTCTTTGCAGACCCAGTCACACTGACGTAGATAAGAGGAGGTATAGTCCAGGTAATTGTTTTGAACGTTGCGGCAACTCCAATTTCGACCGATTTTTTTGTTTATTGGGTTTTTTTGAGGCGCTGATCACGAATCTGAAATAATTTTAGTCGAAAGTGTTTTGTTTTAGAGGTATACGTTATTAAAAAACTTAAAACTAAAACTAACCTTAAGTATTTCTACTATAATCGACCTTCTTTGTGCACACAATTCTGGATTTCTAAGTAAAATGGTACAAAATAACGTTACCCGAATTTGCACACCTCGTAACAGATAAGAAATGATTGATTAAAATTGAGGTTTCTGCACCATCCACTAATTTGACAATAAACGAAACGAACGTTTCCTGAAACCCTCGTACCACCAGTCATGATATGAGTGGGCTAGTTTCAAAATGAACAATTTTCAAATTTAGATTTTCATGATATATTTAATAAAAAAATGAACAAAGAACCTATACTGTATATGAGCAATAGGTAAAGGTATCCCCCCGCTACGCCCTCAATACGCTAGAGCTGTTACGTAACAAAAAAGTAAACAAATTAACATTTCAAGTACATAAGGAGGTAATGCGATCGTTTGTTTGTTTGCTTGTGTTCCCTATAATTTAAATGCACCTTTTTTTTATTTTTGCTCTTCAAATTTTTCATTTTAATCATCGGTTTTTTTCTTTTTCTAGTATTCGAATGTTTTATCTTTTCAGTATTCGAATACCGATTCCGGGTGTTTCTTAATACCAAGTATTCGAATACTTTTTTCTTCCAAGTATTCAAATATTCGGTATTCGAATACTTTCTATTTCCGGTATTCGTATTCGTATTTAAATACCGATTTTTAGTACTCGACCCAAGTCTGGAAGGTAGAATATTTATGTGCAATCATAGAATAAAAGAACAGAGCAAAAAAACGAATATTAGAACTTAGAAGAGTTCGTATCGTCTATTGTCACAAAGCGTTTTGGTCTAACGTTGGATTTAGTGGAAACGACTTTAAAAGAACTTGAAATGGTTATGGCCAAATTGTGTTTTTTAAATATATGTACCTATTTAGCACATGGTGCTTTTATAAGTAGAGATTTACCGTGTTTTGGACCAACATTAATTTTATCGCTGGTAGAAATTTTAGTACTACCGACCAAAAAACTTTAGTACAATAAATTACATTACATTATATGCACAACCCTGAAAAACAATAAGAAATCTGGAAATGTCGATTCTTGCGCTTGACAGGGGCGACCCCTTTAAATCTGTGACGAAAATCCAAAACAAAACTTATTTCGCGACGAGTAGTCGTCGAAACGGGTCACATGGCGATGTAAAATTGTAGTTTAAAACCTTTCTGTTGAGTTTTTTTCGTTTTTAAGTGTTTTACAGTGTAACGAAAATGAATCGAAAACGTGGTACATTCTCGTTACCCGCAGAAATGCAAACTACTGAGAGGCTTTCTACAAAAAAGGTAAAAGAATACCAAAATTGTGACTGTTAAATTTGCATCAGGTCTAAATAGTGTATAAAAACATACATGTACCTAAGTGTTAAAGCAATAACTTACATTATTTTTTAAGGAACTGGCCCAGAAAGAAAAGCATCCTAGCTGCCCTTTTGTTCCTGTTAAGGTCAAAAGAAATACATCTTTTAGATATAGTAATAACAAACCAACACCATTGTGCTTTAATAATAATGGTAAGTACTGATCTTTCAACAGCTTACTACCTAAACATAATATTTTAATTAATTTAACTCTCCTTTAAATATCATAACCTCAATCAACATACCACTTAGCTAAAAACAAAGTTTTGGTTTTTGTAAAAACTAGGTTCATACATAGAAGTTTCACTTGGTTCTATTACATAATTTTTACCTATGCTTTCTTTAATTTTTAGTAATGTTAAGTCCAATGTATGATCCTGAACAGAGAATGCCTTATTTAGATCAAGTATTTGCTAAATTTGGTTGCATGGGTGAAGGAAGCTTTGGAAAAGTCTTTCGAGTAAAAAGTAAAGAAGACAAGAAGCTGTATGCTGTGAAAAGGCTGAAAAGCAACATAAGCTTCAAAGATCGTTATGCTGAAGTTAAGAACAATGAGATAGTTGGTTATGATACAAATTGTGTGCAGTTTTTATGGCTTGGGAAGAAAACAGCGAGACTTTTTGCTGTTAGAATACTGTGATATGTCTTTGGCAGATTATTCGAAAGTAAACAATGATATTCCTGAAGATTTGTTATGGAATGTGCTGTGTGACATGTGTAAGGCATTGCATTTTTGCATAAAAGAAACCTCCTTCACTTAGATGTCAAGCCTGGTAACATTATGATGAAAAAGGATATTATAAGTTAGGAGATTTTGGACTTCTAGTGGACTTACAAATGGTAATTAAAAGGCATTTTTTGTATTTGTGATTTTTTTGCCTTGCTTTTAACTTAGATACACATTCTTCTTTTATATTTTTGGGGGTTTTTAATGTAAAGATTTGGGTAGTTTTTATTGTAGTAAGTTTAAATATGACAAAAAGGGACTGTTTACTTTTTTATTAAATTTTACCTATATGGATGAATACAAGAGTTTGAAACAAATGGGATTTCTCTTTGGTAATGGGGATTTTTAATTTTAACTAAGTTTTTCAATAATCCGTTGTTTAGCTAGAATAACCTAAAAAAACATTTTGACACTTGTTGCATTACTGCTGTGTCATCTCAGAAGGTTAGATTAGAATTTTATTTATTAAAAAGAGTTATTAAGCAAAACTATTTAAAATTATAATACCTAAGTAAATTATAAATTATTTTTTGTAGACATAATAATTTAGAATATATTATATGATTACTTCAAACTTATTTGACCATGCAGGGTAAATTCCTAAGTTATTATTTAAATAGGGATATAACAAGATATTAAACACAGTGCTTAAAATTTTAAATCATATTACTTTGTTAATTAATCATTGTACTCAAAGTGCTGCTAGCTGCTATGAGGTATATTTTTTTAGATACCTATGGGGCTTATAACTTTATAAAATAATCATCAATAAAAAGGTTTCTATAATTATGGAGGTGGATTTTAAACTTTTACTGTGGTATCTGTAAAGGAATACCAGTTTCTTTACCTTTTCCAATCCAAATTGTTTTTATATTTTGAGTAAAAACTTTTTTACTGATGCTACTGACTTGACTGCACATACAGGGTGAGTTTTTTTTAAACTTACAATGGCTATATTTTTAAACTAAGGCAAATATCAAAAAATAAAAAATACTGTTTCTATAAAACCTTGGGGGAATATAAATAACGAATTTTTCAAAACACTACCCCCTGCAGAACTAACCCGCCCTCATAAGAAGGTCTGGTTAGTTCTGTTGGACAAGCGCTTAACAAAAACCAGTTACTATTACTTTTTTCTAGACAAAATTCAGAAAGAACTAACCAAAACTAACCAGATTTTCTGTATGGGGGCAGGTTAGGGATTATTATTTAAATTTATTATTAAATTGTAATTAATTTCTTATTAATTTTATTGGACATTTTCTGGCATTTATTATTATTAATAAGGTACGATTTTTCTAAAATTTGAGGGTAGTATTTCATTTTACCTCAACTTTTTATAACCAACAAAAAGCATTTTTCATAAGCTTTCCAAAGAGGTACCACATCAGGGGTGTTGCCATTTAAGATTGTTAAGTGACTGCGGGTGCAGCTTAAGGGGTTGATAGAGGTGTTTTGAAAAATATGTCATTTATATTCCCCACAGGTTTCATAGAAACGGTATTTTTGATATTTGCCTTTGTTTAGAAAATATATCCATTGTAAGTTTTAAAAACTCACCCTGTATAAACTTCTTTCGTATAGGTAAAAAAATGGGGAATATTTTTTTGCATTCCTGCATTAGTCAGTTTATATTTGGTTTTAGTTACATCAAAAACATAAGATATAAAATTTTATTTTGTATTTTATCCTTTTTAAAAAATTGTATGTGGATTAACAGTAATTGTGGTTTGTTTTTGAATAGTCAAAGTCAAAAATCTCTATATTCAAAAAATGAAAACACAAGTTTTTACAAAAATGCTCCATTGAATTCTCAATATACACATTAAAAACACTAAAACAAATCTCATTGCTAACCCTTAAACAGATCAGGTACTAAAATTTACATATAAAGACAAATACTAAAATGTATATATTAAAACACATATTCTTATCTTAAAAATTATAATCTAAAAATTAATTGACTATATAAGGTTCAATATTTAGAAGCATGTTAAAAATAGATTTTTTAAAATCTTTAATATTATATGTTTGCCTAACACTAACAGGTAATTTATTTAAAAAATTTATACACGAATGTGGGACCCTTTTCCGTTGCAGTGAACCTATGTATCGGAATATTCAAACCAACCGTTCTTGTATTAAAAGAGTGTCCAATTTCAAAGGCCTCAAACTTGTCCCTGTTGTTGAAAAGAAACAATAAACACTCATATACATATAAACCTGCCAATGTCAAAATTCCAAGCTCCCTGAACCTCTCTCTATACTTCTCAACAGTGATGCCATTTTAAGGGACTTGTCCTTAGTTGTGGAAAAAAATTTCAATATTCTTTATCATCATGTACGTTGGTAGCAATGGTGGCTGGCCAGAATACAAAATAAAATAGTAGGTTGGCGGCTGCATTTGTATTTTCATGATTGGTCGCAACTTGTACTAGTATATTATATTTTAAATTATTGCCTTCTGATAACAACAACTTCATATTAACATACATAATTCTGTGCATTGATCTATAAGTTAAACTGTATATTAACCTAAAAAGTTTTACATTTTGCATAAATCATATTTTAAATAAGTTATTAAAGAACATGGGCTATATTATTAACTAAATATGGTTTGTTTAAAAAGATGGTGTTGTTAGGTAGATAACTATTTTTCGCTCACAGCATTCTAATTCAAATACTGCTATCCACATTTCGGTATTCGAATACTAGGTATGCCGGTATTCGAATGCTCAAAAAAATGTATTCGTAGAATACTGGAAAAAAGTATTCTGCCGAATACTGAATACCAAACACACAAATCTATTCGAGTACCGGCCCAATGTATTCTGAATACTATTCGGAATACTGAGTATTCCAATACGACCCAACTCTGGTCTGAAGCAAGTGTACCATTCCTCTGTTTTTAATTATTTCTACCTCTGCAAAATAAAACACACTCACCTCTTGACAATATATGTATAAATATGACCTACAATGATGTCAACTAATTTGTTCTGATGTGAGTTAATTAAATTATTGTAAGTATCATAATATTTTAAAATACTTTTTCCGATTGGTGACACTGACAGTAATGTACGTAAATCGAAATCTGGAAATGTCACCAAATCGCTATCTATTAGCTCTTGTGATGAAGTGTGTGATATTTCAATGATTTCAAACTGTGTCTTTTCGTTAGTTAACACCATTGAAGGAACCTCTTGTTGGGGGTTTCCTCATTTATTTCAATACAATCTACAGAACTGTTTAGAGAACTCGTAGATGCTTCGCTTATATCCTAAAATAAAGCCAGCATGATATGGCATAAAAATAATATCATTTCTAAATTCTACAAAATAACTATACTAACAGAATACTGTATCGGAAAATATATATTCCATAATAAAATAATCCCAAACATATTTTTATAAATAAATACCTTTGCAGTTAACCATTCGGAAAGTTTCTCTTGAAAAACTAACCTAAAACCCAGTTGGGGTATTAATTCAGGCTGGACACTTTTGTTTTGCAAAAGCCTTAAGTTTTCTAAGGTAAAGCCATGTTCTAAAAAAATAGATTCTGATAATTTTTGAAAATTTAAAGTTTAAGTGAAGTTTTTTCATAAGAAAATCAAAGTGTCTGAAATATGTTTTATAAAATAATGCGAAAATTCTGCATTGAAACTTAAAGTGACACGACGTGTTTAGTTACTAATCAAGGTCATCCAAATTAAGTGTTTGCCATTTTGCCACTTTGTTATTAGTGTTGTGATCCAACCAAATCACACATGATATTCTATTATAAATATAATAATACATTATAAGACGGAAATTCCCTTTATTATAATTAATGCTTTTTATAGTTAGAATTATCCTTTTAAAAGAACCCCAAATATTTCTATAACCATTATTTACATTTCTCAACACTTAACACCCTAATAGTAGGTAGATATTTTCCTAAAATCACGTAAAAGCAATTGTAACTTATCCCTTTGCATAATAAAAGTTTTCTTTAAACTTAATTTCTATTACCCTTCTATTAAAAAGCTTTTATCACTATAAAACCCTAAAAGGTTATTGTACACATCGATCATAAATCCCCCAAGTTAATATTTTAACACTCGATCTTTTCAAAATAATATTTACACACAAAGGAACAAGGGAAATTTCGAATCTTTAAAAAAGCTCCTCCCCTTGTGCGTGGGCGGTCAACACAACCCCTCTTGTAGAAACTTTAGCATTAGTACCATAGTATCTATCAGTATCATTGAGCAATAGTATCTTTAAGTTAGCCGTACAATTAAGTTAGTCTCTCTCCCTAAGAAATTCTGTAACAGTAAAATTCTTTTAAAAAATTAATAAATAGTTAAAGAAATCAAAAGGAATTTAATTTTAACTAGTTAAATTATAAAGAAAATACAACATTTTGGCGGCAACGTAAAATAGTCCCAGAGCTAGTGAACCCTTTGAGTATAGTATGCTAAGTACGAAAATCATCACCCGGCAGGCATCAGCCGTGCACTTCATCACCCTGTATATTTTTGATAATTTAAAAAAATAATAAAAACAAAGAAACTTGGAGCTGTAAGCTTGAAATTTTTCTAGGATATACCACATTTGATAGGTCTATCAAATGTGGTATTTTCTTTAAGCTCTTTTTAAGATCTTTTTAATGGTATAATATACAGGATGCCTCACAAAATACAAACAAAAAACTTTTTTCCACCCTGTATATTATTACCAGTATCACCATTAAAAAGATCTTTAAGAAAATACCACATTTGATATGTCTATCTCTTATAGTTTTGGAAATATGGCCATTCAAATCAGCCACACCTTTCAGTTCGCCTGACAGGTAATTGTACTCATCGAAAACGCTTGTCAATTTTTTTTCAAACCTTACTATGAATGAACTAAATCCTATAAAAATTTCAAGCTTACAGGTCCAAGTTTTTTTGTTTTTATTATTTTTTAAACTTTCAAAAATATACAGGGTGATGATGTGCAAGGCTGATGCCTGCTAGGTGATGATTTTCTTACTTAGCATGCTATGACTCATCACTATACAAATTTTCAGCATTACAGGTCTAACGTTACTCGAAGGGTTCACTAGCTCTCCTACTAAAAGCCAGCCATTACAGTTTGGTGGCATTTGGTGGTTCTTGAAGGAATCATTATATTTGTCAAAATGCAAAATTAGCTAAATCGGCAAAGTAGTAGTATTTTTAATGCTCCCAAGTTACAGGGTAAAATGAAAATGACATTTTTTTTTTTAAATAGAACCCTGTGTATATTTTTTCACCATTCAAAAAATCTATCAAAGAGCTTTAAAAACTCAATAGGAGATATATCCAATTTTTAATAGTTTTGGAATTACACCCTAATTCCTTAAAAATTTGATAGAAAACTGGGATTTTTAAAATAAAACAGCTCGTATATTATATTACCATTAAAAAGATATTTTAAAAAGCAAATATTGCATTTTCCTCTCTCTCTCGTTTAAATGCATTTTAAAATGTAATAAAATATACAGGGTGTTTCTTTTAAATAATGTTATTATACTATCAAACCTGATCATAGCCATATTTCCGAAACTGTTAAACATCGGATATAACACATGTGGAATTTTTAAAACAATTTGAATAGATTTATATAATGGTAATAAAATATAAGGTTGTTCCATAACAAAAAAAAAAGGTTACTTTGAGTATTTCTTAAAATCTCGAATGTCAATTGTTTTTTCTAATTTTTAAACTTAGAGAGTTAAAATGGTACTTGTTTGCTGATCTAAACTATTTTGTATTTTGACTAACAACTCAGCTATTTCACAAAATACACTTAATTTGGATGACCCTGTATAAGGTTTCGATACATGCAGACTGATTGCGGATTGGTTATAAAAATACAAATAATAATGTGTTAAATATTGATTCTCTTTCATTTAATTACTTTAAAAATTAACTGGTATTTCCTTTACATATTTATATTTATCATATTATGATGAATTTTATGAGAAATTCGCCTTTAATGGAGTAATATAAATTTATTGTATAATATTATATAAAAAATGTTTAATCATATTAGGTTATAGAGTAAGAGCCTTCGTCATTTTATAAAAGCTAAAAATTTGTCAGCACATGCTCTCAGGAAAGGTAGAATCGATGGGAGATTATGGAATTTAACTCGTAGTGGCTTTGGCAGTTACCTGGTAGCAAAGGTTAATTAATTAAAACATAACTTTCGTCCTTTTGTAAAAGCTGAATTTTATATATGGTGCTTGGGTACCTATTAGAAGATTTTCCCCAGTCAGATAGTTTTGACAGTTCCAACCCCTTGGCAGACAAAGGTTTGTGTGTGGCCCCGATGGTCCGATGAATTTGAATATTTCTGTTATTTAACAACATGACAAAAGGTCTATATAAGAGTTGTGGGGTTATTAAATAGGCATGTCTTAAAAATATTTTGATATATACAGAATGCTCCAAAAAACCTTTTTTTAACTAGCCTCACAGCAATAACTTTCTTTTAGGACACTCTGTATATAAATCAAAATATTTTTAGGACATGCCTATTTCGAGACCATATACAAATCTTATATATGTAAGACTTGTTATATCTTGTTAAATAAGAGAAATATTAGACTTCCTCTGACCATTGGGCCACCCCAAAATATTTGTCAGCCAAGGGGTTGGAACTGTACCCAAATAACATAATATAAAATTCAGCTTATCCAAAATAACAAAAGTTTTAATTTACTAACCTTTGATACCTAGTACCTGGCAAAGCCACTATGAATCAAGCTACATAGTCTCCGATCGCTTCTACCTATATTGGGAGCATGCATTGACAAACATTCAGCTTTTACAAAATGACGAAGGTCTGCCGTTCAAGAGCTCTTGGACTATTATATTTATATTGCATATAATTAATAATTTTGGTACTCTTATGCTTAGTTTTACAATTGTGAGTTTAGTTTAGGTTCAGTTGAACTCAACTGGTACATGAACCTGTCCATTTAAAATAGTTTGCTGTCAAGTAAATGCCAAAAGTGACTGTAATATATTTTAAATCGATAGGTTTATGTACCAGTTGAGTTCTACTGAACCTAAAATAAACTCACAATTGTAAAACTAGGCATTAAAGATACAAATTAAAAAGTAAGGCAAGAAATGCAAAACTATTTGCATAAATAATATTATACATACCTACAAAAGTATCTATAATGCTTGGGGTCATACCCCATGTCTTTAATAATTCCTCCATCTTATTCTAAAAATTTAAAAAAATAAAAAATAAAAATAATAAATTTAAAATTATTTGAGAGCCTGTTCAAATTATCTTTTTTTGTTTTGCTAAGTTCTGGTTAGGTAAAAAGAAATGTACCACTCCACAATTTAAACTAACCTTTAACCAAAAGTAAAATTTACTTTCTTAAAAACTTTCCTTATTGCGTAATGTCTAAGGGTTAAGTACAGCAAAGAAATATATTTTCTCATCAAGAAGGACATTCTATGAGAAGGCACTTTTTTCGTAATATTATGTAATTAGGTATAATTAGTAATATAATTTTAAGAAGACTGTAAAAAAGTTTATAGAGAATGTAAAATCATATATGATAAACAAATAGGCATGCAGTGCGATGACTTTTAGGAAAACTCATTCCTGTCCTAACAACCCGTTAAGACTCGCATTATCTTTATATCCTTACTTGATCAGGGTAGAAGAACCCTATACTATACATTATACAAAAAAAATATTAAAATTAAATACACCACCACACATTACAATCAATTATAAAAATATTATTAAAAGTTATACAAGTCTAATGAAAAATAACAACTTAAATCTTAAACCGGCAGCCATTACAGTTAAGACAAGACACCGGCATTTTTCAAAGTTAATCTTTTTCAATCGCGTATTTAAGACACGCATTTTGGGAAGATATTTTAAAGAAATTTAAAGCAAGTATCCTAAAATGTATAACTAAAATTAGTAACAATTTTACTTACCAATTTATCAGAGTTCAAACCAAAAACACAAATTAGTACGACGGAGACACACACTTACCACAAAGGGTTAAACAAGTGGTCGTCGGCCGTGCGGGTGCTTCTAGAAGCTGAAAAAATCCCCGAAATACTGGAATAAACGGACAGCGTAGTTCCGTCTTTTTCTATCTTGTGCAATAACATCTCAAGGTAAAAAGACGTGTTTCGCATATGAAATATGATAATACGAGGGATTCAGAATTAGAACCCGATTTTCACATTAAGAGATTAAAGACATTCAACTGAAAAAAGTAGATTCTCAAATTAGAAACCTATTATTTTAAAGGGAATGCATAAATAATTTTAATCAAAACATTTTATTGCTTTTGTTTAAGATCTTAAAACTTATATTTAAGATATTTTAGCGCTTAAATTAAGAATCTTTATGTTTTCTTTTCTTGATTCTGATGGCCTTACAATAATACTTATGATATTTTAATTTAAGGAAATTCTTTTAAATCAAAGACATCAATTAAAGTATTTTTTTCCCATTTTAAGAACACTTGTTATTTCAATGTAAGAAACTAATTTTGTTTTGAAGGCACGGTTATTCTAAAAGAGAGCCTATTTTTAAAACCTTTAATTTCCTTAAAACAAGAGATCTTTTTTTCTGTGTACATGGGGCAAGACCAAGGAAATAAAACCCAGTGAATTTTAGGGGTAAAACTCTTAACAACACCACTACTCATCCTTTGATATTTTTACTGTGTCGTGCAACGGCTATAGGCTTCATAATTGTGAAATACTCCTCAGTTTTTTTTAAGACCAATGTTTAAAATTTTTTGCTATACTGTGTCATTTTTTTTTTAGAATAATCATGTGTTCAAATCTACTTTATCTGACGGTGATTCTAAATATTTGGCTTTAGAAGTGCTCGATGGCATTTATACTACAGCTTGTGATATTTTTGGACTGGGCCTTACAGTTTTAGAACTGGCCACTGACATTGAACTACCTGACCATGGACCTTTATGGCATCAGTTGAGGCATAACATCTTGCCTCCAGAATTTAATCAGGGTAAGAATCATTTTAATTTTAAAAATTTGCTATTATTTGAAGAGGATTTATGATTACACATTAAAATGGAATAACATCCCAACCTTTAGCGTTCAGTTACTTTAAGTTTAGATCAACTTTCTTGTCATTACATTACTCTTGTCACTAACCAAAACTTTACTTATTAAAAACAAATAGTTGGAAATAATTAAAATTAATTTATTTGCAGTACACAGGACTTTTAATAAATGTTTAGGAAAAATGTACCATCTAGCGGCGATTAGTGATTCTACACTTACGTCGTTGTTTTACTGTATAAAGGGATTAATTTGGAAAGTAGTTAAAGTGTCATAATTTTACAGTTATGTCCTTATTTTACCGAAACAACGATATTATTAAAAGAAATAATTATAATTAAAACAAAATTATTTTTTAGGAGTTTCCCCAGGCTTAAAAGTTATAGTGAAAAGAATGATCACAAGTGAATATAAGAAGCGACCATCCGCTGATAAAATTCTTACATATCCCAGCCTAAAAACATCATTAAACGAGATGCCAAGTTACCAAGGGTCGATTTTGCTGTAAGTAGAGTGTATTCCAGAAATTTGTTTAAAAAATTAACCTTTTGACTTTATCCCAGAGTTAGAACCAATTTATCTTTCTTGAAAATAAGTAGGTTTATATTGCGAGGTTTGGATGAAATTAGCTGACTTAGCCGAAATCAGTTGTATTTAATTAGTTTATATTATAAGATAATAAATACCAGTGCTAGAAATTAGGTTATGTATGGAACAGAATTTTAAAAAAGTTACAATAATTATAGTAGCTGAATTAACATTTTTTAGGCTCCATATGTCAAGGAAGATGACATGTATGTTTCCTTACCATTATCTCCCATTCACTTTAATAATAACAATGACAGCAACACGACCACTCCTCCATATAGTTGTAGGTCATTATATGATGATGACGACTGTGGAAGCCTAATGAAACGGTAATTTCATTTTTAAATTATTAATATAGGTGTTTCAAATTATAAAATTAGTATTTACAAGTGACTCACTTACCCATGAGAATTAGATACATACAAGTGAACCTAATAAAATCATGCTAAAAACGATTTTGTTTCTTAAGTTGCCAGTTGCAGCCTTTAATAAAAATTAACAATAAAAAGTTAAACACAAAAATAAAACACTTGAGATATTTAAACATTCCCATAGGAAACAGTTTTTACCAAAAGAGTAACTAATTAATTGGCCTAATTATATTGGTTATTTTATTTCCTTACAACTATTTTAGAATTTTGCTTAGTAAGTTTAGTATTTAAAACAACAAAATACTCGTAAATATTGCCCAATGATTTGTATACACAAGCAAATGTGATTTAATTTTTTGTTCAGGATGTAATTCTAAATAAAGACATTATTATACTGAAACAATCAAATTAGAAATTAGTCAATATAGGGGTGTCACAACTTTAATTAAACAAGAAATGTCTTTGCATCTGTACAAGATTTAAAAAGACTCTTAAGATAAAAATAATTGTTTGGACACACTAACTTTTTTAAGTATTGGTGACCAAACAAGGTAGAGCTTTTTAAATGGAACAACCTGTTAATTTTAACAAATTTTTATTTTTATGGAATTCTATATAAAAATGTAACTACACTATACATCAATTATTGCTGGTTTTTAAGATATCAACAGAATGTGAACGTATACATCAACGGTAAAAGGGCATATAAGAAAAAATACTTTGGTTCTTAATATTTTAAAACAATTCTGTCACTGTCAAAGTGACATAATATGATAATAAGTAAATAATTACATTCCATTGTAAAAACTATTAATATGTAGGATAACAATTTAGTTTATTTTAGATGCATATTTACTTACTTGCCTTAAGAAACCAGCAATACCTCAAATATTACTGGTTTTAGGTTAAGTAAGTAAATATGTATCTAAAATATACTAAATAGCTGACCTACCTACTAGTACTTCTTACAATGGAAGGTAATTAACTACATGTTATCATATTATTTGTCACCCTGACAGTAACAGAATTATTTTAGAGTAATTAGAATTAAAATATTATCTTCTTTCTTCACTTTTTACCTTCATGCTGTTAATATCTTAAAATCCAGCAATAATTGACGTTTAGTGATTGATATAAAAATCATTAAAGTCAAAATTTGTCAAAATACCTATACAGGACACATGCTTATGTTTTTTTTTGTTATATTAATATAGGTACGTGCCACTTTCTTCCAGCAAAATTATTGATTGGTTAAAAGCTAATAATATTTATTTGAAATTTATTGTCGGTATATTTTATTCTGTTTTTAATTCAAAAAACGCCTATTACATGGTTAATGACATTTTCAACCAACATTTTTTGTTTTGTGTTTAAATATACAAGAATAAAAAATATAGTATGTTAAGAAAAAGTCATAAAAATTATTTAATATCAGCTACTTTACAATTAATAATTGAAGACCTATTCTTCAAAAGGGTCAAAGTGCCAAAAATTCCAAAAATCATTTAAAAAGGTTCTATATACAATGCCTGACAATATTAAGAGTGTTCACTATGCCATACATAAAAACTCACTTCTAAAAGAGAGGGTTATTCATAGTGTATCTCATATGCCATTATAGAGATCGTCCAATGTGTTTTACCCTTAACTTGTAAACACCTAAATGGCACATAGACCCTTTTGAATTTAAGGTCTTCAGTTCTGCTTAAGACAGTGCGACCTACCTAGATTTATACAACAAAAAGAACATTAATATACCCATTAGCAAAAACTAATTTTAAGAGTCGTGATAGTAACGACTATAGTATTATGATTTCATTGCATGGCTTACTACAAAATTTTGGATGTGAATTATAAAAATTGAGAATTTTGTTGTTTATAAAAATAAACCCACACTGTTATATATTTTTAAAAAGCTTGTTAAGTATAAAACCATTTTTTTTGTATATACAGGGTATCCTACTAAAAAAAAAAAAACATTGATCAATATTTCCAAAACAATGATATTTAGAGAAAATCTGACCATACCTCTGCACTCTACGTAAAAATGTATATTAAAACCGTTTTTGCCTTTTTAATAAGTTTTCAGTCAGCTGAGCTACAAGGGGTACCTAAAAATGTATTATTTTTATTATCGCCCTGTAGCTCAGAAACTAAAAGGGCTATGACGGCTTTGTTTGTGGCATCTTTTATTTAATAAAAAAGTAGTGCATGTTCGCAAAAACCGCAAGATTCTACATTTATAAAAAGTTGAAATACCCCCGCCTTGCAACCAAAATGGGACACCCTGTACAACATATAGAACGACCTATTTAATGCTTTCTTTGTTAACAGGGATGATAATGAAGAAAATAGTATGAAATTCTCACTAAGAAAGGTATTGTTTGACAGGCAGAGCTCACCATTTGATGGGAGCAGTTATTCATCATTAAATGATAGTCCTATCGCTGAAGCAGCTATAGAAAACAGCTTGTTGGCCAGATCTCTTAACGATTCAGAAATGGATTTTGAAAACAGTGACATAAGTCTCGATAACAATAATGATAATCCATTTATGGCTAACCCGGTGAATACTTCAACCCCTGTTTTGAAGACTAAGCAGGCACGACGAATTCCGAAAGCTAAGTTAACATTTGATTAAGTTTATGAAGCTCTAAGTATGTATTTTCTGTACTTATTTTTCTTACCAGAATCGGGGGTTAGGAAGCAGCCAAAGCATTTTCGGTTTTTATTTTAATAGGAACTGTTTTTATTTTAAATTTATTTAATGTAAAAGGAATATTTAGATGGATAAAAACTGAAATGCTTTAGCTTTTGAATGGGCCCATATTTTCACTCATTATTAATATACAGGGTGATCAAAAATATTGAATTAAATTTTATATTAATAAAATTTTAATATATATATTTTTTTTTATCTAGGGAAATATATCTAATTTTAGACGCTATTATTGTAGATAGAGGTTTTAAATATTTTTGATAAAGTGAAAAATGACTCAAGATTTTGTTAGCCTTTTTCATAATTCATGTTTATGCAGTATTTCTTAGAAATTCTGAAATTAGACCCCAAAAGAATCGTAACAGAAATTGTGAGACAAAATTTAGTGTTTAAAAAAATACTTTGCGTTTGCTTCACATACTTCTTTGGTAGGTCAAAATATCCTGAAATACAAGAATTTGAAATTAGGAAAAATTAATCTTGTCCTCAAGTTGAATAAAAATTTTCTTGTGCCATTCTTTATTTTATCACAAAGTACATGATACATCAAATTTAACATTCTATTATATTTAATATTTATCCAGTGTTTTTATTTTAAATTTATTTAATGTAAAAGGAATATTTAGATGGATAAAAACTGAAATGCTTTAGCTTTTGAATGGGCCCATATTTTCACTCATTATTAATATACAGGGTGATCAAAAATATTGAATTAAATTTTATATTAATAAAATTTTAATATATATTTTTTTTTATCTAGGGAAATATATCTAATTTTAGACGCTATTATTGTAGATAGAGGTTTTAAATATTTTTGATAAAGTGAAAAATGACTCAAGATTTTGTTAGCCTTTTTCATAATTCATGTTTATGCAGTATTTCTTAGAAATTCTGAAATTAGAACCCAAAAGAATCGTAACAGAAATTGTGAGACAAAATTTAGTGTTTAAAAAAATACTTTGCGTTTGCTTCACATACTTCTTTGATAGGTCAAAATATCCTGAAATACAAGAATTTGAAATTAGGAAAAATTAATCTTGTCCTCAAGTTGAATAAAAATTTTCTTGTGCCATTTTTTATTTTATCACAAAGTACATGATACATCAAATTTAACATTCTATTATATTTAATATTTATCCAGTGTTTGATCACTCTTTTGCAATGTTATTATTTGTTGAGTTATCAAGGCGCAAACCAATGTGGGTGCTCCATGAGCTCATAGTTTTAGTTATTTTTTTGGTTTGTTAATAGTCAGACTTTTAACAAACAAAAAGTATTTTGGATATGGAGAATATATCTAAAGTAAAAATATTTAGTAAGTATTAAATGTGGCTTTTAATATCTCTAATATTTCACTTTAGTTTATAGTAATGTATAATATGGTGCTATTTTTTATAAATCAATAAAATTAGCTGCAACACTACAAAATTGTAAACATAGAGGAATATTATTATTATAAAAATTATAATAAAAAGACAATTTTGGAATCGTCGTCTTCGTAATACAACAGTCAATTTTGCATAAAACCCAGAGTAGAAGTAAAAATAAGGAAGGTTTAAAAATAAGATAGCTTCAAGCACTTTTTGTTAAATTTAGAAGTAGTTAATTTTAAAATACTGTGGGTGATATGCACATTATTAATACATTATCCATTTCACTCAATATAAAAGTTGATGCCTAAATATGTAGGCAGCTTAAAATTTTTAGCTTAATATTATCAATTTTAAATATCCTGTGGTTTTTCTTTAAAAACCAATATTTACTAAAAATATTTAATGTATTTCAAATAAGCTAAAATATTTTTAGTGTTTTTACAGTTTAAAGTATTTCTTACGTAAATTTTTTCTGCAGAAATTTCTCAAGCGTCGTTTTTTTTTCCTGCAAGAATTCAGCAATCGCTATATTTTTTAAAGCTACCCGGGTATAATTTTAAGGAGCCACGCTTAAAAGTATTTTGACATTATACAATCAAAAGCCTAAAAGAGAATTAAACGTTGGTAGAATATATTTATAAAAACCAACTACCAAATTCATTTCATGCTTAAGAATTTCAGAAGTAAATAAGTTTTTCACAAATTTCAGTAAGTTGGTACACCTTATTCTTAAAGCAGACTGAAGCAGTTAATGTCAAACTGTTAAAATTTTAAATTAAATTTCATGCACAACAAAATACAGCAAGTAAAAACTGATACAAGAAAACTTCAAACTATAAAAACATCTTTAATCCTTTAGCATGAATGTATACACTAAAATGTGTATTAATAGCTTTGTTCGCGGGTCTAGTAATGAACCGATTCTGAACCAGAACCGAACTGGTTTAGAATTGTTTTAAAGCGCATGTCTAGTTATTTATTAGTTCGGAATTTTTATTTACCGCGAACGATTTTCTATAAAGCTGAGGATGTATTCTAACCTAGCCTTTTGGTTAGGATTTTTTATGGTTAAATTGGATACTACACAAAAAAATTAAATTCAAACAAAAAGGTAAATTGTTATACTGTCGAAAGCCACTCGAGGTCTCTCGTTTTTAACATAAGTATGTGTATTTAACTAAAGATAAAATTCAAACAACAAGAAATGGTAAAATCTTCTAATATTGTCTATATTTTTAATTAAATTCTTATTTATTTTATTGCATACAAAATATTGAATTAAATTTTATATTAATAAAATTTTAATATATATATTTTTTTATCTAGGGAAATATATCTAATTTTAGACGCTATTATTGTAGATAGAGGTTTTAAATATTTTTGATAAAGTGAAAAATGACTCAAGATTTTATTAGCCTTTTCATAATTCATGTTTATGCAGTATTTCTTAGAAATTCTGAAATTAGAACCCAAAAGAATCGTAACAAAAATTGTGAGACAAAATTTAGTGTTTAAAAAATACTTTGCGTTTGCTTCACATACTTCTTTGGTAGGTCAAAATATCCTGAAATACAAGAATTTGAAATTAGGAAAAATTAATCTTGTCCTCAAGTTGAATAAAAATTTTCTTGTGCCATTTTTTATTTTATCACAAAGTACATGATACATCAAATTTAACATTCTATTATATTTAATATTTATCCAGTGTTTGATCACTCTTTTGCAATGTTATTATTTTTTGAGTTATCAAGGCGCAAACCAATGTGGATGCTCCATGAGCTCATAGTTTTAGTTATTTTTTTGGTTTGTTAATAGTCAGACTTTTAACAAACAAAAAGTATTTTGGATATGGAGAATATATCTAAAGTAAAAATATTTAGTAAGTATTAAATGTGGCTTTTAATATCTCTAATATTTCACTTTAGTTTATAGTAATGTATAATATGGTGCTATTTTTTATAAATCAATAAAATTAGCTGCAACACTACAAAATTGTAAACATAGAGGAATATTATTCAATGGGATTATAATAAAAAAGACAATTTTGGAATCGTCGTCTTCATAATACAACAGTCAATTTTGCATAGAACCCAGAGTAGAAGTAAAAATAAGGAAGGTTTAAAAATAAGATAGCTTCAAGCACTTTTTGTTAAATTTAGAAGTAGTTAATTTTAAAATACTATGGGTGATATGCACATTATTAATACATTATCCATTTCACTCAGTATAAAATTTGATGCCTAAATATGTAGGCAGCTTAAAATGTTTAGCTTAATATTATCAATTTTAAATATCCTGTGGTTTTTCTTTAAAAACCAATATTTACTAAAAATATTTAATGTATTTCAAATAAGCTAAAATATTTTTAGTGTTTTTACAGTTTAAAGTATTTCTTACGTAAATTTTTTCTGCAGAAATTTCTCAAGCGTCGTTTTTTTTTCCTGCAAGAATTCAGCAATCGCTATATTTTTTTAAAGCTACCCGGGTATAATTTTAAGGAGCCACGCTTAAAAGTATTTTGACATTATACAATCAAAAGCCTAAAAGAGAATTAAACGTTGGTAGAATATATTTATAAAAACCAACTACCAAATTCATTTCATGCTTAAGAATTTCAGAAGTAAATAAGTTTTTCACAAATTTCAGTAAGTTGGTACACCTTATTCTTAAAGCAGACTGAAGCAGTTAATGTCAAACTGTTAAAATTTTAAATTAAATTTCATGCACAACAAAATACAGCAAGTAAAAACTGATACAAGAAAACTTCAAACTATAAAAACATCTTTAATCCTTTGGCATGAATGTATACACTAAAATGTGTATTAATATCTCTTAAATTACTATAAACTAAAGTGAGATACGGCTGAATGGATATGGTCAAAAAAGACTGTTCTATATAAATGTTTTTGTTGTAGATTAATATTTATTTCCAAGTGTTCTCATTCAAGAACCAAACTGGTATTAGTTTTGCCAAAAACAAAGTTTATCGAAAAATTTTTATATTTGTTGGTTGTTTTGTAAAAGCAAATGTGATTTTAGTAGTTGTATAGGGCTTTTAATAGTTGATTATATTTAATAATCAACTATTTGTATTTATAAAATTAGATTTTTTTATGTATTTAAAAACATTTATCAAATGTTTTATATTCCCTGATACTCATAGAATAGATTGTTTTTAAATTAAAAGCTCTATAGGGTATAAGTTCTGTTAAATAATTATTAAAGGAAAATAATTTAAAAATAAACGTGTTACTTGACATAAAAGAAAATTGCTCTGCTTGGAAAGTCATTAATTTAATATATTTTCTAAATACTACAATTTATTTTATTCCTGAAATATAGTTTTGGGATTTTGCAGAGCTGTTTTCTTTTAACTATTCAGTAAAGACGGTTTTGGTTGTTTTTTTTTTTTTGGTAAATTTCGATAACATAAAATATTTTCTTATTTTTCATTTTTTTTTTAAAGATAATACTGTGTATAAAGCTATACTACTGGCCAACATACTTATCAAAATTTAGTCTCCCAAAGTACAAATAAAGTTTTTTTTATAGAAATATTACACACTATGGTTGGTTTTTTCTAAAATATCTTAATATATTAATAACAACAATTAAGTTTGGAATAGCGAAGCAATTGTTATTCTTTCAAGTAGTCAATTCTGAAGATAGCTTAATTTATTTTCCTTTGGTAGTTTTGTTATTAAATCAGATACTAAAGCTGATTCTAAATTTTCTGTCTGTAGTTGATTTAGTTTGCGATATGTGGAATAAAAGTCAATGAGAATTGTAAATTGATTCTTTGGACAATAAACGATTTAAAATAAAAAAAATAAAATAAAAATAAAAAACTTAAGTTTGATGAAAGCAATATAAAAGGTGCTGTTTGGTTCCTAATAACCACTGTTGTGATGCAATAAATGTGAATTTTGTGTTTTTGCAATATTTAATGTGTTAGCTCAATATTAACCACCACGCCAAGCACCATTATTTATAGAATTTAATATTAATTTTGCATAATTTTATTTATTTTTTTTTTTTTCGAATAATACTTTCATTTAGTTCGCTTTTCATTTTTTTTTGTGGTGGTTTTGTGATTTAGTTTTAGTCATTTGTTCATGAGAGTTTATTTGTGTTAACCGTACCAGTGTTTAATGATTTAAGTAAATTAATAAACTTGTTCTTTAATATATTTTTGTATTATTTTATATTTCCTTTAAATTTTAGATATATTGGCTTAAAATGACATACACAAAATACGAAAACTTCTTTGACGTTCGAGTGGTGCAGACATTTTCGTAGAAAACTACGTAGTTTTCTCGGGTTTGGTGGCTGGAGGAGCTTTACGGGCGGGAGACTCTCCTCGTCATCTAGGAATGTCACGGAAGTGTAATTCAAGTTTCGGAATGATTCCTAATATTTTTTTCCCAAAATCGCACGTGACTCTTTGACAAACAGTGCCGGATTAAGACTACGTAATGCCCTAAGCAGTTAGGTAGTCAACTCCTGTGGCGCCCCCTAGGCTTGATATTTGAGGACCAAAAAAAAAAGATCTTCACATATTTCAATTTATACAAAAAGGGCATAACCATCATTGTCCTTTTATCTTTCTTTTCAACTCTTACTCTTTAAGAGTGCCGCCTTTGTGGTACTCCTGCAACGTGATGTCTTAAGCAATTGCTTAATTTGCTTATAGGTTAATCTGGATATGGTGACAAACCACATGCTTACGATGGAGGAAAAGGGGCTGACAGAAATTGGTTATATCTGGATTTTTGGTCTGTAGTTTTGTGGTATCTACATGTGCATGTGAAAATTATTTTTGTTTAAGGCTGGGTATTTTCTATGGCTCCGAGCCTGACTCTGGAAATGTCAGTTTTAATGTGCTGGCAATTGCTGTATTCCTTTTATGCTCCAGAACCGCCCAACACGACACTATTGACAGTTCAGAACGGTTCTACAAGGTAAAAGGGATACACTAAATTATGATACCTGACGCTGACGATTTAGACGCCAACCACAGGAATTAGACAACCAAATATACTTTTATAACGTGTACCGTATACCGTTGTCCAGTTCAAATGGCTGAATTACGAACGATTTATATCCACGATCCACGTGCTTATATGATATAATAATCTTGTTTATGCTTATATGGGCAGCTTCGGAATCTATACATACTATAAGCGGGCTTATGAGAGGGCTTCGATTTTCGGCGCCGATTTCATTACACGTGTCCGTTATTCTATTGCGGTAGCTATAATATTCTTTGCTATTAGTCACCCACATAGGCGCAGTTAGCGGGGGGGTTAGTCTCCCCGAAAGGGCGGGTAGCCCCCAAAATTATTGTACATTTAAAGTATATTAGTGTTTCTTGGCAAATATACTCTATAAACAGAGGCTTGAGCCCCCAAAACCAGAGGCTAGTTGCACCACTAGTCACCCAATCCGAAATGTTTATATGCCGGTATTTGTGTTAAACTGTCTTGTTTCCACGCTTTGCCTACTAGTATAATTGACTGGCTGATTTTATTTTCCATCGTCCTTTTCGTTTTTTCATTACTTCTGAGAAATACAGACACCTTTATTTTAAGCACCGATAGCTTTAAAAGTAGGCAACCAAATATACTATATTTTTAAAATTATTGCTTTTTTATCTAAATAAACAAAATTATTTATTTATTAACACATTTTTCTAAAAATAAAATAATTTTATACTAAAATATGCACTTGTTTGTATAAAAAAACTTAGTAAAAAGCTTAATGGTAATTTTCAAAGTAATGTTTTAAATTTCCCGCTATTTAATAGGTCAAATGTAGCTTTTGCATCAATTTTTATACCTAGGCGAGTGGCAGGTGTAAGGTCATGAACCTTGTTCAATGCAACAAATTTCCTTGTTTAACATTCAATGAAAGGTCGTTATATTGTAGCAATTTTTTAAGAAATATGTCGAAAATCAGCGGTAAGAGCATCGCAATTTCTCATGCAGATAAGTGAAAAATCCTTCATTTTAAATTTTGGAATGAAGATGGAACAAAATATAAAAACAGAAATGCAGAATGTTAAATCGGAAATGTTGAGTGACAAAAATAGATCCAGTGCAAACAATATGTGTCTTACAATAGAACTTTGTGTTGTTTGTGGAGACAGGGCTTCTGGAAGACATTATGGAGCCATTTCTTGTGAGGGCTGTAAGGGCTTCTTTAAAAGGTCTATTCGTAAACAACTAGGATATCAATGCAGAGGAAGCAAAAATTGTGAAGTTACCAAACATCATCGAAACCGATGCCAATATTGTAGACTTCAGAAATGTTTAGCTTGTGGTATGCGTAGTGATTGTAAGTACTTTTTTCATATAATAGAATATTTAACCCAGCAAAATACACCATCAGAATTTATGACCCCCTTATAGACACAAATAAAACTTGGCAATTCTGATAGATACAGAAATTGTAACACAGCTTAGGGTATCTTATTATAGCTTTATTTAATGTAGAATAAGCGATCTAAATGCCAAAATTAAAAATTTCCAGAAAATCATAGAAATGAGCAAATCTTATAATGCTCGACACACAGGTGGCTTCAACTTTGGACTTAGCTTGCAATCTCTAGGTTGAAATTAGCACTGGGATCTCATAGTGGGATATTGGGGCTGCCACATGAAACATATTATTGGACAAAACATGAAAGTTATATTTTGGCACTTAGATCAATTAGCACTGTCACCCTTCAAATATATATAAAGAATATTTTAGGTAATGCCTCATGAATTTGATACATGGTGATTTTTTGGGGGCTAATTAGGAATCTGAAAGAATTTTTAGTCGGACTTATTTTGTCCTCGGGATATTCATCATCAGGCTTGATAACAAAAACAATTTTGGATATTTACACGTAATTTTAAATTCTTAACATCCTTTCTTCATAACAAGTTTCGACATTAGCAAAAATCCAGTTACTTTACTCCTAAGCAAAAATTATATTTTTGACCAAACTCGTAGAGGACTGACACAATTTTAAATCTAATGGTTCAATTTTAGGTTTTGGACTATGCAGCACTTTTTGTAAAAATTACTTTTTTTCGTGAAATTAATACTAAGTTTCTCATAGGAAGCCAACTTACGTAGACACACTGTATATGCAAAATATAGCATTAACTGCAAGTTTAGTCCTGATAAGTTTAATAATTCAATCCTGGGGATTCCAAAGATAATGTTTGAACGACAAGATTTTTAGAAGCACTATAAAAAAGTACCTATTAAAGCATGCCTTTTTTCTGTGAATGAATACCTGAGCAGCGGCTTTATTTTTTAGTTAATTTGAATTTTGACTTAAAAAGGTAAAAAAAAGAATAAATTATTTCAGGACTCTCATGAGGGCTAAACTTTAGTAAACCATTATTGTTATAGTTTAAATACTTTTTAATATTTGTGATTGACTGTCAGTGTTATTGTGATGTAACTGTATTTTTTTTATTTTATTGAGTATAATGTTTTAAAAATTTTTAGAATATTTTCAAATGTTTCTTGTCTAATTAATGTAAATTGACATGTAAAAACACTTATGTAGTGTAATTATTACCAATAAATAAATAAATAGATAACCCTCCATGTACTTTCTAGACCTCTACATTGTTTAATCATGTGAAAAGGGGTTTTACCCTCAGTACTGCACTATCTATTAATTCTTTCTGATGTCACCTAATTTAAAACCATACTTTTTAGAGTTCTCTCCTTGCTTAAAACTGTTGCTGCAACGTTCTGTAAGGGCTCGTAAAGTATTGTCTTGAAAGGGATTTCTTTGTTTCTGATTACTATGGTTCTTTAAACATTGGTCAGAACTCTACTGGACCTACCTTTGGGACAAAAAGGATAACTCCATCCTTGGATTGTCTTATCATACTCCCATTGCTGTTCCACTTTTTTTTAGACCCATTTGTATGCTAGACAAGAGGCCAGACAGGTCTTTTATGGTAAAGAATATTTTCCACATGATCCTCCTACCCTCTGCTGTCTGGTATCTTTTTGTGTACTTTCTGTGAAAGGGGTAGTTTTTGGTATGACATCAGAGTTTTCAGGTCGTGAGTTGTAATTTCAAGATAATTAATAATTTATAAAATGATGCTAGTCTTACCCGATTCTGAAAAATGCAAGCCTTATGTACTAAGTAACATGTTTTGCATCCTTGATGGAGTTTGATAAACTATATTTTAAAACCTGAAGTTCTCCATATAGTTAATTCCTTGCTTAATTTACAATTAATAAGTATGGATAATTATATCCCATAAAAAAACACAAAAGTGAAAAAAAGGTGGGCTATGTTCAATACCAAAATTATGCTTGGCTGTGGGCTTCGCCGCAGAAAAAAACGAGATCTAAATGAGAGCCCAGTTCTAGTTAGTATATACAAAATCCAAATAGGTATTTATAGGAACAAAATAACATTATGAACAAGTATGAAACTTTATTTCTTTGTATTATTGGATACCTATAACAATTGCTGTTATTTAAAAATGTGAGGTCTTAAAGTAGGTTAGAGTTGACTTGGCTAGTATTTATTACATCAGTCATTCTATAAAGTTATTCAACTTATTTAAATATTTTTTAAATTCTGTCCTTATGGATATAAATAAACAGTAGTTTCATGTGTTTTCGTTGAATAGGTTTAGGTTATGGAGGGGTTAAAAGTGGCACCAAATGGTTCGTATAATATTACACTCGGCGCTGTAGTCCTTTGTTTGAACTTGCCTTGACATGCTGCCGACGGTCCACATAACCTTCGG
This sequence comes from Listronotus bonariensis, assembly GCA_014170235.1. Lineage (NCBI taxonomy): Eukaryota > Metazoa > Arthropoda > Insecta > Coleoptera > Curculionidae > Listronotus > Listronotus bonariensis. The sequence continues at coordinate 41,999 of JACEGR010000112.1, read as the reverse complement.
GTGAATTCAGTGGCTAACTGCGGCTTGTCTTGAGGCCTTTACTAACTTTAACTTGTTTTCTTGGATTAGTCATTAACAAGGTCATTATTCAGTAGGATACTATAAAGTAACTTTAGTAAAACAGTAAATTATTATTTTATAATACCACAACCTATTTAGTAAAGGATCCAATACAGGTCAAAGCTGGGTTGAACAATTAACACTCATAACCTGTTTTTGAATACTGAAATTTTAATACCAGGATTTGAATACAGGATCTGAATTACAAAATATGAATACAAAGCCAGTATTGAAAAACTACGATTCAAAAACGGTATCACAATCCAGAATCTGGAATACTGACCAAAAAAGTATTCAGTCAAATACTGAATACCAAACACACAGATGTATTCAAATACTTTTCTAATATCAGCCAGATATATTCTGAATAGGATTCAGAATAACAAGTATTCGAATACTATCCAACTCTGGTACAGGTCAGTTTAAGTTTAATATACAGAATCAGCTAAATGAAGTCGTTCATAGGCAATGTGTGAAAAGGAGACGGTCTAACGCGTATGCCAGCATGTAAACATTTCGGATTGGATGACTAATCGTGCTTCCTTTGTTGTTGCTTTACTGGCCGATATACAGGTGTAGAAACCAACTTACCGACCATAGGGAATTAAAAGCATATTAAATATTCGAGGTGGGGTCTGACGAAAGACGGAAGCGGTAGGCCGGCAGCCTCTGATCTAGTTTTGCTCATATCGGCGCGCTCGTTGCAGCGGTGAGTTGCGGGAGAGTAGTAGATAGTAGATTGGTGGAGGAGGAGGTAAATGTACCTATTTCCTAAGGACGGCGATTTGGTTTCCATACCGGTACCTTTAAGTATTGCTAATACAGTATATTCCTGTGTATACATTTATATTAAAATTATACGCACTCAGATATTTACTTGAATCGTTTATTTCCTATTACCAGAACAAAATTTCATGTTGGCCTTGACTGTCAAGATGTTTTTAAAAACTTAGCATCAAAACATACCTACTATAATATAAAATAATTTCTATGACCTGAGGTCAGTGACTTATTGCGTAAATCTTGGTATAAATGTATATACTTGCCAACTTTGGATGTAATTCTATATTATGAGGTCAATAAGGGTTGTTCTGATTATGACTTTTGTAATATAGTTGTTATACTCGTAGGTTGGTCACATTTTTCTTAAAAACAATATTTTTCATAACATAAACTGTTTATCATTTTTCTCATTACATTGTTAAGTTTTTTTTTCCACCCCAGACTTGTTAAGTAGCCAGTTATTTATACATAACAAAATCTAATTGGCTTTTAAATGCAATAAAAACCTCATTATTTTTAAAATGTCTATTTGGAATAGAACTGAGTTTAGGGTTGACTGTTTAAGCATAATAATTACTTTATTTTTAGTATTTTTTTGTAATATGTATTTTTATTTAGTGTTAGAGTAGAACAGAGTCTATTGTATTTTATGTGTGAGGTGGGTACATTCTGAGTTTCCAGAGTTTAATTTGGACACAATAGTTGGCGTAGAGTAGCCATAACTGCCATTGCTTTTTATCTTGAGACAGTCCACAAAGGCTTAAAGCTTTAAGAACTAAGATACCCTGGGTGCCTCCAGACATTGAAAAATCACACTATTAAAAGAAATACCTAATTAAAAAATCTTCGTAATTTATTTGTTAAAATAAGCTGGTCCTAAATTTTTGTGGTATTAGGGGTCTTAAAATGCTCTCAATAAGTTTCTTTTGTTCCAGCCGTCCAACACGAACGTAAACCCATAATTGACAAGAGAGAATACTCAAATAACTCTGCTAATAACTTTAGCAACACGGCTGTAAATGCTGTAAAGGGGATTTTTATCCGGAAAGATTTAAATACTGATGCAGGACTTATCAGTAATCCCTTTAATCAGTGCGATTTGGGTCTTCAATTTCTAAGCAAGAGAATAAGTATATTCTTTTAAATATCTTTTCTAGTAATGTTGCTTATATAAACCTAATTTTTAGGTAACAATACAACCGCAGAACCTTTCCATTTGTCGCCATCTCAGACAAGTGTGGATGATGAAGTATCAATGGACAGTACGAACACGGGAAATGAACTTTCTGATGCTTTAAATGTAGCTAGAGATAAACAACTTATTTCTAAAGCTTTAGACACCATGGCTAGAGTGCAGTGTCTTAATGGTGCCGACCTTTCAAGTATTACCACTGAAGAAAAATGTTATGATTATGAAGGCCCTGTTTTACAAGAACAGCATATACCTTTTAACTTGCAAATCCCAGGACCAGTACCTCCATATCTGCATATACATTACATATGTGAAAGTGGATCAAGGCTATTAGTTTTGTCAATCCATTGGGCCAAAAATATACCTGCTTTTCAGTACTTGGGGTAAGAATATTATTTTAATGGCAATAATACTAAAATATATACACATCGTGCCATTTCAAAATTACTATGGGCAATTTTTGCCAATGAGAGGATAGATGACAGTCTAAAACAATTACGGGAAACATTTTAATGCAGGGGTTGTTCGTCTATCCTGGACCTGTTAGTGTTTAACACACAGCTGACACGACGTGTATAAATAATAATAAAACAATATACAGGGTGTCCCAATAAAGTAAAATTGTCAAGTAGGTTTTTAAAATGAAACACTCTGTATATTTTGACTTTTTATTGAATTCTACATCATCATCAGACACTATACGTCAATTATTGCAGGTTTTTGCGGTACCAACAGCATGTTGATATACTTATTAACAGTAAAAGGTGAAGGATAACAATTTTTTTGCTTATAATTATTTTTAAATAATTTTGACACTGTTAGAGTGGCACATAATATGATAACATCTAATTAATTACCTTTCATTGTAAGAACTACTCATAGGTAGGTCAGCTATTTAGTTTATTTTAGATACATATATGCACTTACACCTAAAAACCAGCAATAATGGACATATTGCTGATTTTTCAAGTAAGTAAGTAGATTATGTATCTAAAATAAATAATTGAGTTAATTAAAAAGTCCTCTTGTGACTAATAATAATGTTATGAAACTCTATAAAAATAATTAGTTAAATGAATAAATAATTGTACCTCAATAGACCTTAAAACCTTATTATACAATGTGTCCCAGGATAGGTATTATAAGAGGACAAATGAACCAAAAATTTTGAATTTGGTCGCATGGTCCAGAACTACTAAATACAAAATTTTTCTTCAATTGGTAATATACAGGGCTAAGCATAACTTAAAATATGAAAAATGATTATAAGTAAAGTAATTTTATTTTTAAAAATAGAACGAAATTGTATAAGTTAATGTGGTAAAAATTGAAATTTACGCCAAAATATAAAGTTTAAGCATTAAAGAAAAAAATGTCATTTTTTTTTTTATGTTATGCATTAACACCTAAATAGTTGATACAACAGGGCAAATTTTACAAAAATCTTTAAAATATATATAACCAGTTTTCACAAAATGCCAATTTAAAATTCAAAATTTTGTGTTCTATTTGTCTTCTTGTAACACCTATCACCTAGACACAATGTATCTTAAAAATTATAGAACTAATAATTGTTTGATAACATATTATTTTTTTGTTTGTTCCAGTTCAGAGACACAAATAAATCTACTTAAAGGATGTTGGGCTGAACTTTTTACTTTAGGTTTAGCTCAGTGTTCCCAGTCTCTTTCCCTATCAACTATTTTGTCAGCATTAATAAGTCATTTACATGCGTCCATTGCCCAAGATAAAATGACAGCTGCGAAAGTGACACAAGTGACAGATCATATAGTGAAACTACAAGATTTTGTATGTTCAATGAACAGATTGCATGTAGATGAGGAGGAGTATGCCTATTTAAAAGCAATAACCCTGTTTAGTGCTGATCAAATAGATGTTTTACTAAGAAAACCAGTTGAGAAGCTTCAAGAGAAAAGTTTTCAAGCTTTAAAGAACTATTGTAGTGGTAGTTCATCTGGAGATAATGACAGATTTGCTCGGTAAGTTAACTTACATAAGTTACTTTTCTTTATTAAAATGTGAGCTAAAATGTTGTAGTTTAGGTTGAAAGACACCAGATAAACCTGTTTTAAACTGGAACAAGCACTTGTAGATATTATTTTTAAGCTGGTCCCAAGACACTACGAACTTCGGCGAACATTCGGCATTCGCCAAACTCCGTGGAGCTTGTGCGAGAGTGGCTTCGCCCAGCATTTGCACTTCGCCATAGTACAAAGTTTTTCCCGCCGACTGTCGATAAAATGCCCCACAACAAAGGACGCGAAGTTCGGCGAATTGCGTTCGGAGGCAGCTCACAGACAATGCGCTCTTGCTTCGATGCACATTCATTAATATTTTGGCTGATCAGTGCAGTACCAATTTGTGCTCAAGTATTTAATAATGGAGTGGAACAGCGATTTAGTAAATGAATTTGTGGATCTCTACCAAAAAGGAGGAGCTACTTTTAAATTCTAAAGATCCCAATCATAAAAACCAAAATTTAATTTATGATATAAGGAAATATATTCAAACATTTTTAGTGCAAATTCCAAAACAAAGAATTATTTAACCGTCTAGGCATTACTTTGAAGAATTACCTTAAATGGCATAAACACATTAAATCTGTAGCTACAAAACATTTCAGGAAGTTTGGGATATTTGTTTCAAGCAAGAAAATATTTCTTCCTTTTACACTCAGTATAGGCCCCAAATCATAACCTGTTGGGAATTACTGTTCCCATGTCTGGTAAATTACATGTCTTTTTTAAGAAAAATGGTTACGCCAATAACACGAAATGTAAAAAGCGTCTCTCTAGTTGAATTATCTGTTTAGCCTATTTGCAAAAGCCAGTTTGGTACCATAATCCTGTTCATGTAATTCCTACATAAGCATATATTTTATGGTACGGGGGCTTTTGATGTTCTTAAAAAAACTTTTCTACTTGCTTTTCAGGGGTTTGATATGAAGTTTGTGGATTCTTTTTCTTAAGTAAAACAGCCAATGGATTTTCTTTCATGTAAGCCGTTCGGGTTCTTTTTTCTTATTATAATATACTTTTTCTGTTAAAAGAAAGCAATCTAACAGTTTCTCAAACTCTTTTTTCTTGTTTTTTCTGTCGCAAAAAACTTTTAATACTTATAAGTAATGAAAGCATATCCACGGATTATTTTTTGAGAAAGAAGAGAAAATACATTTTGAAAGGTGATTAAACAATTTATTGGCATTATAGATGATTGACTCATATGAAAGTTAAGAAGGGAATGGGAAGAGCAACCACCCGTATATTACAAATTGGATATACAGATTCCACAGCAATTTTATTTTTGAAATTCATTCGGGACCAAAAACGTTGTTTCCAGTATGAAAAAACGGGGCAATGTTAAAATTTTTTCAGTTAAAAAACACATGAGCGCTGCCGATTATCATGGCATTGCCATCCACGATTACCGCGATTAAAAGTGTCATTTTCGTTATAATTGAAAATTGTGAAAAAAGGGTGCATGTATTCTTATCTAGAAACACAAAAAGTCTATGTAGAAAGAAATTTTTGCGAGCATAGATAGAACCGGTCTTCATAAAAGTCGTTAATGGACTGCCCTAAAAATTTAAAAAACTGTGTTTGTGTACTTCGGAAAATACAAATATGTTTCTTTTACAGATTACTTCTAAGATTACCACCATTACGAGCACTGGAACCTAGCATTTTAGAAGAGTTATTTTTGCGGGTCTTATCGGTCAGATCCAGGTAGACAGTATTATTCCTTATATTTTAAGAATGGGTACAAATACTGGAAATCCTGGGACTAACCGAACTGTTAAATCCGAATTAGAAGAGTTTTGTAAATGACACATTTTTAATATACTTTGTGTGATTTTAATTAAAAACAGTTATATAAAAAATAAATTTAAGCAATGTGAGCCTTTATAAAAAAAAAGAACACTATTTTTTGAGATTGAAAATGTGTATTTTTGGATAACATATTTTATAAGAGTGTATGATAAAGCTTCTTTAATGCATTTACTTATATATTTTTGTGTGTGTTTTTATAGTGTTTTATCAAGTTAGATTTTCTTGTACCACAAAGGTTCAGGTGCTACTCCCGACAAAATGATGTTGGAGTTAAGTAGTAGAAAAACAAGTATTTGTATTACCAGTTGTTAATTAAATATAACTTTACAACAAAGCTTAATGCTAAAGAGGGTTATTTTATTCCCGGAGTTGGTCACACATATATCTTTGTGTTTTAACAAGAGAAAGCACCTTTTTCCTTCATTTATAACTGGTGTCAAACTAGATATGATAATATTTGACAATATGCATTAGATAACAGTTATTCTTGTTTTTTTTGTACATTATGCACAAGAAAAAATTTCCTGCGAAGGTGCAATTTTCTAAAATGGTGTGCAATTTAGTTTATTTTATTGGTTACAGAAGTCAAATATTTGTATATGTATATTTTTTTATTTTAAGTTTTCCACCAAGAATCAATTTTTAGCAGATGCAAGGTAACAATAATAAATTTTTACCAAAGAAAATATGTATTTAGATTAATATTACATATTATTTTTTATTTATAAATCATTTAGAGTGGCCAGTTTAATTTTGGCCTAAAGTTACACAGGTCAACAAAAATTTTAAAGAACTAGTCTTGCGAATTTAAGCGAATTAACAGCAAACGTCATCATATGATATGACTTTTTATTTGAAAAAAAATGTAGATTTGTTTGGCATTCAGTCCTTGTTATAACTAGTTTTAACTCAACTACACTATGTTCAAAGTCTGGAAGTTAGGTACATTTTATTAAAACAATAATTCTTGTCGAAAAAGTCTTTGGACAACTCATACGAACAAATGTAGAGAACAAGAAACTCAAATATTTAGAAATTTAATTTATGTGTTTATAAATAAGAGCATAAAAGCCTTTTTGAATTTTTGAAATTTGTGACATAACTCAGTTAAACGCGTTTGGCATCAAAACTACAATACACTACACTTCACTTTACCCCTTGCCAAACAAAGTTTGTGTTTCGTGAAAACCAAAGAGAATAGAAAAGGAGAGAGAATCAATTTTACGGGTATACAAGTCATGCTGACAAAGAAAATTGGCAATATTCGTGCAATGCGCATAACAAATTCCCGCTGTGTTCAGTTGACAGCCGAGCTAGGTAAAGTTGGTAAAATATCGACTTGATAATATTAAACCACACACAAAGTTATTATATTGAAAAAACTTATATTAATAATATTTTTTTACACAAAAATAAAATCAGAATTTAACATTGCTAATCTGTGGCCTAACATATCACTAGCTGCAGGTGTGCGATTTTTCAATGGGTTGGAGTATGACAACAGTTTCTCTCCCCTCTTCTCATTGGTAGAAACACACATAATAATATTCACAGGGTTTTTATCATTTAACATAGTTAATCTGTGTCAAAATTATTTTAGTTAAGCACACTACACACTACTTATTATATAAAAGAGATGTCATGAGCTCGTCAAATTTTGTAGTGCTGTTTATGACTGTACTTGTTCTTTTGACTTGACCAGTGTAATTTGTTAAAATTAGACTGGCTGCTATGGTAACCAGAAAGAATATGTAAATGTAAAGTTAGTTTATTTTCTGTTTGGTACTTAAATAGACATTAAGGTTAAAGGTATCTCATAGAAATACAGTACCACCTCTTTAATTTGGACAATTAAATGCAAAGGGTGTATTTAAAGAAGTAAACTGCCCGGATTACTGAAAAGTAGGCTAAAAGTGCATGAGTGCTTTACATATATAACATATATGGGAAATATGTACAGTGCGTGTTTAAAGTCAGGATCCCCCTTCTAACTTTTGAAATGTTCGGTATTTATTGATAAAAATTTATAGACATTAGTAAGAGAACATAATTCAAATTTTAGGCAAGAAATCAAAGATATAAAAGTCAAAGTGAGAGTTAAGCGCTATTTTGAAAGAAAAAATTAAAAGAAAAGGGGGTCCTGAGGCACATTATTTTAAAGCTTCTGGCCAGTACTTTATACCGCTAGAACATAAGGTCGATATTTTCACCTACTACAAAATGGTGGTACTTTATTAATTACCTAAATACCTGATTTTAATGGCCATGTTTCCGAAACTAATTAAGCTCAAGATCTTTTAAAAGGTGATATTGGTAATAATATAGAAAGTAGGATAAAAAGCATATATTTTTTTATTGGCGCACCTTGTATATTATATTACTATTAAAAGATATTTAAAAGACCTTTAAGAAAGTACTACATTAAGTTTATATAACTTTATTAGTTTCGGAAATATGGCCATCCACATCAGGGATTCAGGTAATTTTTAAAGAACCGCCATTTTGTAATAGATTAAGTTATTGACTTATTATTCTAGGTTTATAAAGTATTTGTCAAGAGCTTTAAAATAATGTGCTGAAGTTAAGACCATATTTATTTTATTCTGAAAGCGATGCCGCCAAGTACACAAAAATGATAAAGTAAACAAACCTTTTCGAAAGCACATTGCCTCTGACAGAGCCTGATTACACATTTTTTAGATAAATAAACAAAAACATTGCGAAAACACGTATCACGTCCTTAAAAAAACCCTTTTATTTCGTCTCTGGCCTGCTATAAAGCTGTGGCACGTGGCGTACTCGTCGGGTTGAATATTTTTTCCTGCAATAAATCAGTGTTCACAAAAGGGTTTATTTGCTTTATCATTTTTGTGTACTTGGCGGCATCGCTTTCAGAATGAAATAAATATGGTCTTTACTTTAGAAGCCCCTTTTCCATTTTTTTTAAACTGCGCTTAATTCTCAGTGTGACATTTATATCTGTTATTTTTTGCCTACAATATGGTTTATGTTGTCTTACTAAAGTTCTTAAATTTTCATGAAAAAATACCGAATAATTTAAAAGTTAGAAATGGGGGTCCCAACTTTAGACATGCACTGTGTACAGTAATATCTAACACTTTATCCTGCTTCAATTTAATTTATTACTTGGGACTTTTGCTACAAATCTGAATTTATGTACTTTTTTAAGGTATTTTTGTAAATCAGGCTTTAACTCGAAAATTTCCAAGAGCATGCGGATTTTCGAACTGCGTCCGGATTATTATTAAGGCATTTGCGCATCTGTGTTAGCATGTGACCAGCTAAAGAGGTGGTACTGTATTCACTGACCTGTGATGCCAATAGGTGTACATTTTCTTTCGTTTTGTATATATTTTATTTGTTGTAGAAAATACCGATAAAATAAATTTAACCTTTTTACATATTGAGAAGTGATTTATACGGGGTGTAATTTAATTGATGGCTGAAAATACACGGTATGATTTCTTAACTTATTTTAAGAACAACAGTTCATATAAACATATGTCCTAAACCTCTTAACTTTTGAGATACAGAGTGTTAAAATTTCAAAAATTAAAATCTATTTTTTAAATATCCCAACTATTCTTTACCCAATTTTGTTTTAATTTGGCAATATTATTATTGACATTAAGGGGGTAATTTATTACCTTATTACATTTAATTAGGCCAGTGGCGTCTCGAAAGGCAACTGAAGGAATTTTTCCACCAAAAAAACGGCACGCCACTGACTGCGTAAATGTGTGTATGCTTTCTTTAGATTAGGCAAATAAAATTACTGCTTTTATGTCTCTTAATTTTTTCGGTTTTTGTTTAGTTTAAAAGAAAAAAAAGTTTACCTAATTGCATATATTTAGACCATAAAAGAAGCATTGTGGGATCTTTTTCTTTTAAAAATTAGGTTCATAATTTTTAATTAGCAATTATGTAAGAAAAATAATAAATACTTATTTAAATAAGGTTTATATCCAGTACAACAGTTTTTACTAAAATAAGTGTTTTCGAAATTTTTCGTTTTTTTGAAAATGTTAACACCCTGTATCTCAAAAGTTAGATGTTTAGGATATATGTTCATATAAACGTTTCTTCCTTAAATAAGCAAATAATCAAACCCTGTATTTTCAGCCATCAATTAAATTAGATCCTGTATGTTTAATATAATTACTTTGTATTTATTATCTTCCATCTTACTGGGAATAGGGACCATATTTTCTTGCCGGATTTCCCACATAACAAGTATTTAGTTTTTTAGGTGTATAAATAGAATATTGTTTTTGATCCGATGTATTGACAAAAATACAGTTTTTGAATACTAAGTAGGCCATGGCAGGTTATTTTCATCTTATAGAAACCTTTGTTTAATATTTACTTGGTAATGCTGACCACTGCATAACCTTTAAGATTTAGCTAGACACAAAATGTATTGGCATAAAACATTAACAAGATATTTTTTTATTTAATCATATTTTATTTTGTCTCGCGTTTAGTTACAAGTTGTTTTACTGTGTTATATTTATGAAATTAATAAACTGATGATAAATGATTTAAAAAAATGGTTTTCAGTCATTTTTGTTTATAACTTTGTTGGTTAATGTAGGACTACTAAACAACGAAATTAATCTTTAAAATTTATTAATGCCGCTCTAATTACTTTCATGATAAATGTTTTAAAAAATTAGCAAATAAACTATGCGCCATGGCGTTAGAAGCTAGTAAAACACTGTATTATTTTTTGTTAGTATCATCTGTGAAATATTTTGTTATATGAAAAAAATTATATTCTAATCTACTTACATTATAGCTACTTAACAGTTTTATTTATTTATGTACATTTTGTGATAACGATTAAAGAGTGTGTGCCTTCTTGTCAACAGTGACAATATGACAGGAACAAGACGTCAAACCCAAATACTATTATATTCTTCAAACAATAAAATATTTTCTACCAAGTATTAGCTTTTTGTAGTACCCTTGGGCCCTTATAAAAATTATTTATATTTTATACGCGCACAAAGCAAATCGAAAAGTGAAGGTTGAGGTTAAAATATAGAAAAAGTTATAAGACAAAACTGTTTAAAGTTTAGTTTTATGCTTATTTACTAAATTTTAAAGAAAAAATGTTGTTTGTTATTTTTGTGACATACCATACATAATATAAAGATTTCTTGGCAAAATATGTAAAAATCCTAAAACTTTGTGATTTTGGACTTTTCTATTTTCTCTACTACATGTAGATTTAGTGGCGGAGCAATACTTCTGGTTTCCACTGAAACAAAGAGTTAATGTTGCGCCTCTGTGATCAGTATTAAATTAAGACAATATTTTTCAAAAGAAACCTTGATAATGACATACTGCTTCTTGCCTGCCGTGATATTGAAAATTTACTTCTTATGTAAAACTAAGACTTCTTATCTAGAATCAGAATTAATTTTCCGTGATAAAAATATATTTAAAAAATTCACAAGGGACCATTTTCTTAAAAGACACAAAAACAGTGGACACAACATAAAGGTTAAAATAATTTTAACTGACTGTCAGAAAGAAAATGGTCCCTTGTAAATTTTTTAAATATATTTTTAACACGGAAAATCAATTCTGATTGCCCTGAAGAAGGAAATACATTTTCTGAAACGTCGGGTAAGTAGAAAACGTATTTTCTTTAAATTTTGAGCCTCCACCCATCAACTTGAACTATAAACTTTATTTGCTTCAATAAGAAACATATATCAATATTTGAATTAAAAGTTTTTAATGTTACTAAGGAGAAAACATTTGAATTTTTTGAAACATTCTACAACGTGTGGCTTTGCTTTTTGCTCAGTCAGCATGTTGGGCGAGGATAATTTAAGTTGGGCACTCACCCATTTGCACCCACCCTTAGCTCCCTCCCCCTTTAAGGTTCATACATACACTTTAAATAATAATAACGCCAAAACTATTTTTCAGAAAAGGTATTTAACACGTAGTTTTTTTTAACTGCGAAAGCAAGTTACAACTTTACTTTTGATTTAATAAACTTTATACTAGGAGCTTATAATACATTGTATTTAATTCAAAAATATTCTAATGCCTTATCTACGCGGCTTTTTTAATGTAAAAACTACAAAAGCTTCCTTGAATATGGGTCGAATTCATTCATAATTTTTGGTCTTTACTATGCACTTCATTTTGAAACCTATTGATTATTTAGTAGGTCAACAAACTTGACCTATCTTTTATCCTTTAATTGTGATGTGTTACATAACGCTCTCTCTCCTTTTAAGGGCAGGACAAAGGGGTGGTTTTCTATGGAAAATTTACCCTTCCCTTTCGATGCTGCCGCCTGGTGATACGTTTAAAAACCGTTTACGTCAGTATTTTGGAAGTTTATACCAAAACAAAACATTAATACTATATATAGAAACGTAAAATGAGGTCTACATTAGGATATACGAGTTTAGGTACTGCTACTGCTACTACAACTGCGCTAAGTATGTGTAATATGTATAATTTTATATGTATAAATATGAATTAAATATTATTTTTTCAGCTTTGTATCACGTTTTTAACGAAAAGGGCGAAAGAATAAGTTTAGGATGGTAAGACTAACGTGAATAAAAAGAAATAATTATTACCTATTACATACTTTTAGGTTTTTAGAGAATACCTCACCCCATATGTGGGCTACATTGGGTATAGGTCTAGCTGTGGCCTTGTCAGTCGTAGGTGCAGCTGTGTAAGTAAGAAAAGTTAAAATTATATGTAAGTAGATTTTTTTTGCACTTAAATTGTAATGACTAAGGATAATTATAGGTAATGTGTTATATTTCAAAGTAGGTACTAAAGATGCACGCTTCTCGCTTCCTTAGTATGGCTATAGTGTCAAAAAGTAAAATACATTGTTCAGATATTTTTAAGGATAACTTTAAAATGTTTTAATATAATAATAACAAAAAATATAAGCATAAAATTCTACAGGGTGGCACACCACAAACGCCTCAGTATCTATACAAAAACGGTATTGTTTTTAAAAATGTTTTTTTATGGGCATATGTGAATATATTGGGAAAATAATTTAAAATTATAAGGAATTATACAGGGTGCTCGAAAAAAAAGATACATATCCAACCTATGCTTTTTTGGTAATGGAACACCCTGCATATTATTTTTTTTTGATTGTAGAAAAAAATTAGGTAAGTTTATTAGCGATCCCCATACCAAAAATACAATGTTTTTGAGATATTTAGTATTTTTGAAAAAATCACGACAAACAAAATGTTAATATATCCTTCCTTACTTACGCTGGACTTTGTATATTATGTTATATTTCTAGAATGTAAACTGTGCCATCACCTACATTAAATTTTTTTGCTAGAATTTATACAGGGTTTCCAGATACTAATATTTAATATTAACTACTTTAGAATGCAAATTACTCGCCTATTTTAAATGGAACACCCGGTATATTGTTTCATTTTTGAATTTTAGGAATAAAAATAGGGTAAGTTTCGTTAGGAATTCCTATGCCAAAAATGTATCGTTTTTAAGGTAGTTAAAATTTGGGCAACTTTGTTATTTTAAATGGAACACCCTGTATATTTTTAAAAAATATTAAAACTCAATCTTTTCTCTTTAAAAAAATGTTACATAAGCCATGGTTCTTTTAAACAACAACAGATCTATTGACCGCGAAAAAATTGACTTGACGACAAATAAAAATATTATTTAACAATTGAAAAATTTCTTCATAAATATTATGCAATCGTTACAAAAAATCCGACAACAAAGCTACAAATATAGTTTTCAAAGGTCAATAATTCCATTATTTTTTCAAACAATCATGGCTTATGTTACATTTTGTAAAAAAGATTAAATTTTAAGATTTTTGAAAAATATACAGGGTATTTCATTTAAAATAACAAGATTGCTAAAGAAACCTACCTTATTTTTATTCCTAAAATCTAAAAATACAATATACAGGGTGTTTCATTTAAAATAAGTGAGTGATTTTCACTCCAACGTAGCTAATAATAAATATTTTCTGGACACCCTGTATAACTTTTAGCCAAAAAATTAAATACAGGTGATGGCACAGTTTATATTCCAGCAATATAACATAATATACATAATGAAGCGTAAGTAAGATAGGATATATTAATATTTTGTATTTGTCATGAAATTTTTAAAAATTCTAAATATCTTAAACACCTTTTATTTTTAATATAGGGATCGCTGATAAAACTTGCCTTATTTTCATTTTTACAATGCAAAAATAAGCTAATATACAGGGGGTTCCACTTAAAAAACACAAGCTTGATATGCATCTTTTTTTTTTGAAGCACCCTGTATAATTTTCTATAATTTTAAATTATGCTTCTAACCCAACCACATCTTCCTATAAAAAAAAATTATAAAAAAATAATACCGTTTTTGTACTGGAGATCGAGGCGTTTGTGGTGCGCTCTCTTTTATAATTAAAAATATTCAGTTTACACAAAATGTTAGTGGTGAAAAAGAATTGCAAATAAAACTTAGGCACATAATTTCTATTTTTTTAGGCACTCCGTAAAATTCCGTTATTTATAAAGCTATAAAAAAATCCTAAAACACGTAAATTTTTATTTCTAGGGGGACACTTTGTTGTCTCAACATTTACATGATCAGGGTTATCCCCACCCCTCTCCTTACCAACACAAACGTCAAAAAGTTAAAATGGAAAGGGCGGTCAAGTAATTAATACCTTACCTTAAAGGTCTTCTGTTTTTAAACTGGAACAGGAAACAACTGAATTCGTGCAATAACAGATATTTATGTACTATACCTACGAACAAAATTTTATTTTGATGCTTCAAACATTAAAAGCGTTATAAAAGTGAGTCATCGGCTATGGACCCCGGTATTTGGGGTGAATTGTCTCGGAAATTACTTAACCGATTTAAAAAGCTAGAAACCATTTAAAAGAGAATTTAAAACTCTTTGAGGTAAGGTACCACTTGATTTCCTTCTCATTTGAACGTTTTTAAATGAGCCTGCCCTCCTGAAAGTTCAAACTAAAAGAAATAAAAATTGATGTGTATAATATACAGGGTGTTCATTTTAAAACTTTCCATACAAGTTATCTGGGAAGAGACAGATTTAAGAACAAGCCGAAACACGTCAATGTATTTATTAAGAGAGAACGTTTCTTACAAAACATTAGACTCTTTTAATCCCTTAACCACCAAGGCCACTACCTCAAAATTCTTAAATGAGAAGGGGGTCGAGTGACACATTATTTTAAAGCTCCTGACGAGTACTTTACAACACTACAATATAGAGTTAACATCTTCACCTACTACAAAATGAACGTTCTTTAAAAATTACCCAAATACCTGATTGGGATGGCTGTATTTCCAAAACTAATAAAGTGAGTACTTTGTAACCCTGGAATATAAAGTCAATATCTTTACCTACTACAAAATGGCGGTACTTTAAAGATTACCCAAATACCTATAAAGTAATATGTACTTTTTAGGTATTAAGATTTTAGATTTTTAAAGAGCTTTAAAGAAATACCACATTAAGGACGTCTTATAAAAAGTTTTGCATGGCCTAAAATCTAAAATGCAAATAGATATTATTTTTTCAGTAGTCCGCGAGATATCTCAAAAATATATTCTTTGCTTAAGAGTGTTGTGCCGTTAATTTCTCAAATGTACAAACCTGTGTCGCCTGTGTATTTATAAGATTTTTTTTATTATTATTAATTTTTTAAAATACGTTCATTTTGTAGTAGGTAAAGATGATAACTGTATATTCTAGGGTTGTAAAGTACTCGTCAGGAGCTTTAAAATGATGTGTCACTCGACCCCCTTTTCATTTAAGAATTTTGGGTTGGTAGCCCTGGTGCTAGAGGGGTTTAACGGGCGCCGTCAAATTTTTTGTAAAAACGTTTCCCTTAATAAATATCTTGACGTGTTTCGGCCATTTTCTCAAATCTGTCTCTTTTTGCAGATAACTTAAGTGGTAAGTTTTTGAATGAACTCACTGTATAAATATTGCAAATACATATGTTGTGGTGTACTCATATAATCATTTTTTAATCCTGAGCCATGCTTGCAGGATGAAACACTGCGTTTTTTAAATTTTTAATATTTTGACATTTTTGTTTGTTTTTAGAGGTATTCATACAACAGGCGTTAGCATCTTGGGAGGGGAGTGAAAGCCCCAAAAATCAAAACGAAAAATTTAATATCTGTAATTTTTTGTGAGGCTGTGGCTATCTATGGTCTTATTACTGCTATTGTGTTGTCCGGATACCTTAAAGTAAATAAATACAGAAAACGAATTATTATTACATATTATATTCCATCCAACCAACCAAATTAAAGGTTCATAAGCAAGTAAAGAAACAACAAGGCGGAACCGATGCGTTACTACATTGGCATTCTTTGTCTAATCTCTACCTGTTAGTGTTCTGCACGCGTTAGATCGTCTCCTTTCCACGCATTGCCTATG
Source organism: Listronotus bonariensis (assembly GCA_014170235.1). Classification (NCBI taxonomy): domain Eukaryota; kingdom Metazoa; phylum Arthropoda; class Insecta; order Coleoptera; family Curculionidae; genus Listronotus; species Listronotus bonariensis. The sequence continues at coordinate 25,619 of JACEGR010000112.1, read as the reverse complement.
AATCTTTTACATTGGCTGAACATGTATAATACTGTTTGATTACAATACAAATACAGATCTAAATATTTAATTATATTTTTAATTACTTTTAGGATATTAAAATGGACATAGTCCTAAATGACGCCACACTGTATGGCAAAAATTGGTTGTCAGGCTATTTGATGTTTGGAGCGGGATTGGCTGTAGGCATAGTCAATTTATTCTGCGGAATTTGTGTTGGACTTGTGGGTTCTGGAGCAGCCTTGGCAGATGCGGCTAATTCATTTTTATTTGTCAAAATTTTGATTGTTGAAATTTTTGGTAGTGCCATAGGGCTTTTGCTCTCATCGTTGGAATATTCATGGTAATTTAATCTTGTTACTAGATACTTTTTGCGCAGCTGTTTTTGTTTTTTACCAGAAATTACAAAAATTTTTAGTTAGGAGCGGGGTGCGCAAAAATATATTTCAAAGTTTAAATTATTTTTGATTTGCATAAAATATCACGAATTTAAAAACGTCAAGCCATAGTAGCCTTATTACTAATCATTTCGGTTATAACTGTTTTGTAATTAGTTAACATATGAGGAACAAAAATTTAAAAAGAATAATATCCCTTTTTAAACTTTAGGAGATGATATAACGTTTTTAATAACTAAAAAGATAAAACAATATTATTTTTTTAACCTGGCACACCAGGCCAAGTCAAGAAATATATTATTTACTCATAAAAGAATGCTTTTGTCTAGTTTCGTTATTCGTTAAAACAAATTAATAAAATTCCTTTAAAAACTAAAAATATAGATAAAAATCTAGTTAAACAAAAGTCATTAGTATTTTATTTTTTAGGACAAAAAATGTCAATAATTAGATTTTCTTAAAATATTCAGGGAAGTATGTTTTTTTTATTTAATTTAATATTATATCACTAATTAAAAGATCTTTTAAAAAGCTTTAAAAAAGCTCTACAGTTGATATATCTATCTTCATTAGTTTCGGAAATATGGTCTTTCAAATCTAAAGAATAAGTGTAAATTTCAATTATGTACGTAGGTAGGTTATATTATGGCAATATAATTGGCCAATAATTTTATTTATGGGCATATTTCCAAAACCATTAAAAGATAGACCCATAAGTTATGGTATTTTTGTAACGCTCTTCAAATTATCTTTTAAATGGTGATTCAATATACAGGGTGTTCTATTTAAAAATATCATACTTTTTGTCGTACCCTGTATATCTTAAAACAAAAAAAGTCTGATAAAAGATACAGATACTACAGAATTATCCTAACAAATTGATGTTTTTATTTCTTTTATATGTTAAAAAATTAAAAAAAAAAATAGGCGGATCTAAGTTTTTTACGTTTCTAATATATGGAAATTAAAAATTATTCTTCAGATTTACATGGCCATATTTAGAAAACTAATTGAAATAGGTATATGAAATGTGGTACTTTTTTAAAAGTTTTTAAAGTTTTTTTAATGGTAAAATAATATATAGGGTGTTCCTTTTTAAAAAATCATACTTTTGGTCGTACCCTTTATATCTTAAGAGATAATAAAAATCTGATAACTAATTCGGAAAGTACAGAATTACCCCAACAATACGATAAAAATAAAAAAATTAAGGGGAAGGAAATTTATAACTTGACACCCGGTACGGATAATATCCTTTTTGTAACAATTCCTGTATTTGGAAATAATTTGTATTGAGGATAAGGATAAAAACCCATTTAAACCAAGAGTTAAAAATTATTCTTTTGAAAATACAGCTCGGAGGATAATAACCTTTTGCGCTAATACCAAACTTTTTATTGCATTTTTGAAGATATAAACACCCATTTAACTTGATATTAATCACGATAATGGATTATAAAGATGGACAATTTAAATATGTGTCACCATCTTTAACGCAAATAACGGATAATATTCCTTTTAAATTTTTGCTCTTCATATGTGAGGGGCTAGTTTCAAAGTGTACAATCTCCAATATTAGATTGTTATGTTGTATTTTATAAAAAATGAATAAAGAAAGAAAATATGCATTGAATGTAATGCGTTTTTCTTAATTTAGAACTATCTGTTATGAATGTAGTCATTAGTCATGGCCTAAAAAGCGATTTATATAAATTCACCCCTAAATAAATAATAGTTTAAAAAACTAAAAAAACACGCTTTTATATGCAACCGAACTAAAAATTAGAAAATAATTTTTCATTACAAAGAGTTTGTCAGTCACTTCAGAGTAAAAAGCGTCTGGTGCTTAATATATTAAATGTTATAATTATTCTATTTGCAAATATCTATGAGGGGAAAGTTATGAAAAAATAGTAAAATGCACCCCACGCTTTTTACTCTGAAGTGACTGACAAACTCTTTGTAATGAAAAATTATTTTCTAATTTTTAGTTCGGTTGCATATAAAAGCGTGTTTTTTTAATTTTTTTAAACTATTATTTATTTTTCATTTTTAGTTCGATATATCAATTAGTTTTTTAAAATAAATGCTCCAGTTTATTCACTAAAAATTTCTTCGCCATGCATTCTTGATTTAAAGCTAAAGTGGCCACATAATTTTCACCTTTTAGAACTCCGTATTTCTATGTATTTTACACCTTTTATTATAAAAAAAGTCAATTAAAAAAACGCAGCAAGTTATGCATCAATTGCCCTTGCGCATTCGCCATAATTAAAAACGATTATTAAGGAATTTATTTATACTGGCGATGGCGGTCCTAAAATCAGGATAACGGGATACTGTTTTTAAATTATTGCATTGTCATCGGTCCTTGATGCGTGTGCTAAGTTTCAAAGAAATTGAAAAACTAACCAGTTCACAGTATTCCTCCTTCTTTTTTTTGCACACAATTCTTGATTTTTCATTTTTTAGTTCGATATATCAATTAGTTTTCTGCGGTCATGTGATATTGAAATGTTTCACGAACTATTTCGTAATCTAATCATTTCATTTAAAGCTTCACTGTTGCATGGGGTTTCAGAACGCAACTACTCCGAACAAGTTTCAGGTTGGTCTGCATGTAACGGGGTTTGTACCCGTTTAACGGGGGTTCTTGTTAACCCCACGGTCTTCCTGTCGTTTGCCGAGGGGTTGCGTCCTATGGGTGGACGCACGCTTGTTTAACTAAGGTGTTGCAACCTTATTCCGGTCCCCAACCCGTCGGCAAATGTTGTCAAGTTCGATTATTCAATTGTCTAATCTGGCGCCTCCTCCAGAACGTACGATTTTTCACTTTTCCGGTTTTCCTGGAAAATGCTGGAACTTAACGGGATACTGTTTTTAAATTATTGCATTGTCATCGGTCCTTGATACGTGTGCAAAGTTTCAAAGAAATTGAATAGCTGGAAGTTGGTAAACATTAGGCTCAAAGATTCCGTTACATAGATAGATGGATAGATAGATAGATGGATAGTTACAACCCAAGTTAATAAAAGCCTGTTAAAAATACAACTATTGGGACATTCATTTCACGTTTGGAATAAAAAGTATAAAAGGAGATTATATACACTTTAAAACTAGCCCCTCACATGATGTTTTAAAAATATTTCGGGCTTTATTGCTAATGTTTCTAGCTCTTACGCGACATATAATTTAAATAATGTAAATTTTTAGGTATCCAAAGTTGACATGGGGGAATAACCTAATTTAGAACTGCATCCAAATACTATTTGTTTTATATGACAAGTTTTGTACATATACGTACATATATCTATTTATTTAATATGCATAATAAAATATTGTTATAAGATATGAATTTGTATGTAAATAAGAATGACTATTAAATACATTTTTAAAAAGTGTCTTTGGTATTTGTTTATATAGACGCCGTGCCACCTCAAAACATTCAATGGGAAATTTTTGCCAATGCGTGGAAAGAAGACGGTCTAAAGCAACAAAAAACCGAGCGATATACGTCCTTATATCCGAAATGTTTACACCAGGCAATCTTTGTCTAATTTCTACCTGCTAGTGTTCAACCCCTAAATCAAATGGCACAATGTGTATATGCAATAAGCTATGATAAATAAGACTTAACGAACCATATGGGATTTCTAAATTTATTTAGCATTTACATATATTTTTAAAACATCTTATTTTTATTAGTTATTATAAATACAAAACAATCCACAACTTCTAAGGTCTCGGCCACGATAACAAAGCGTAGGCGTCGAGCGAAAAGTTTCAAATCTCTTTATGTTGCCAGTAATGACTACAATATTTTGTGGTAAACAGCGTCTTTAAACCAGTTTATATACCTTAAAAACGCTCAGCGGATAATATTTGGCCGTTTCGAGCGGCCAGCGGCAGGGCTTTTTCGCTCAGGAATTCTACAGCCGGCTGATTAAAAAAAAAAACACGTTCTTTTATTCTCGCATAAAGATCAAAGACAGCGTTCTCACATTTTCCGCTCTACGCTGGCCGCTTCCGCTTAGTATCATGACCGAGTTCTCTCAAGAAGTGTAAAAATATGCAGTAGAAATTTGTTTGCATAAAAGTGATCATAAAAGTTTATTGGTCTAGGTATCGCTTTCCATTTTTAACATAAAAACAGTATTTTCTCCATATCATTGTACCGCGATATTTCCTTAAGAATTAACTTTTGACCCCACTTTTATACAGCAAACTACCCTTTGTTTTGAACAAGGAATCTCGTCCTTTTGCATTTGTTTTGAAGAACATCCTGTATATTACACTGAACTTGAATTTTGGGGCTGGTCTGAAAAACAAACTTTTAAAAATACCTAGATTTATAAACAAGTACTTAAACTACAAGCCTTCTTATTTTATGAAAAAAAGTTTATAACTTGGGTCCCAAATTTTTCGTTGTCAAGATACAGGGTGTTTATCAAAAACTCTAAACATTTCTAAAGCACTTTTTTGTAAAATTTGTTAAACTAAATATAAACGGTATTATTTATAAGTATTTGTTGTTAAATAATTGCTAATAAGAAGTTATAACACCTCATTTAAAAAAAAAAAAGCCCCAATGTTTCTTGTATCGTCCAGGATTATAAAGTTTAGCGGATTTTTTTTGGAGACTAAGCAAAGAGTTGAATATTTGGGTATTTTATCAAAAAAAAATAAAAGTGGCAAAAAGTCAGTGACGTTTGTCAATAATATTAGCTAAGATGCGTCCCATGCCGGCACTGGTCCACTTAATAAAGTTAGTTTAGGGCTAAATTAACTTTTTACTTTAATTGATACCACAGCCAAATTTTATTTAAATCTGATAAGGCATATTTAAGCAGTGCCGAATTAGCCATGTAGCAGGAGGCAGCAAATGCTACAGGCCCCGCGCCTTGGGGGCCCCGCGCATGTGCCCGAAAAAGATAGATCAACAAAAATTAGGTTGGGGTTCTTTTTCCAATAAGTAGGGAAGTAATTTTTTGTCTTAAAGTTGATCATTTGTATGCAGACGTAGATTGAAAAAAACGGTAGGAAACTGATTAGGTAAAAATGGATGATAAGGTAGAATTTTATTACCGATTACACTAGGCACCACTTAATATTTCCCGGGGAAATGTAATGAAAACGCACACACCTTAGCTATTCAAAGTGAGCGTTGTAGAAAATCAAACACCTGAACAACGATTTAAAATTCAAGTGTTTATTGATGTCATAGTCGAAAACGTACTGGCTTCATTAGTTAAACCATAGAGTAAGGAAATTATAAGAGTTATCATGGAATATTCGATTTAAGGACAGGTCATGCGAAAACTCCCAATATAATTTTATTCGTTTCTCGTTGAAATACCGCCAGTTAGTCATTTCAGTAAGCTTACGTGTCTCCCCACCGCTGATGTTACACGAGGCGAGGCTTCGACCGACGCATTTAAAGTGTAAACTGGAAAAATGACAAGCCTGCCGCCAAGCCTGCCGCAAAAGCGGTACGAAAATTTTAGCATGCCATGGTTTCTCTTATCCGTAGGTATGTTACTTTATGGTTAAACGCATAGAAGCTTATCGTCAATTGACCAGTGTATTTGATACTTCGACAATTAATGTCTTTAACGGCGGAAGACATTTTGAAAAAAGTTAAATTATCGTAAGTTCTTACCCAGATGACATGGAAGATGGTTTGGGTAATGAACTGGTGCATTTTGCTGAGGCTTTGGAACTCCAATTTTATAAAATTCTAATAAAAAATCATCGGAATCGTGTTTTCCAAATGTAGAAATAGTGTTAGGTACCCATTTACTTATGTTTGATGATCACAAATTGTAGTGGAGAACGTTCTTTTTCAACATTAAAACAAATTAAAAATGTATTAAGGAACACAATGGGACAAGAACGTTTAAATGACCTCACTATAATGAATTATAAAAATGATTTACTTAGAATATTAATTTAACGAGTGTTATTTTTAAATTTGTACGCATTAAATCACGAAAAGCCTTTTTGTAAATGTTCTGTTTTATTTACATTCTAAATTTCATTAGGCATTGTAACTCCAGGGCCCCCTCATCACATTTGCTACGTGCCCCGCATCGGCTTAATCCGGCACTGTATTTAAGATATTATTAAAAATCCGATTTTCTTTTTAAAGTTTAACACCCTGTATCTTAGAAACAAAGCATTTCCCGACCTATGTTTATATGAACTTTTTTCATTAAATTTGCTCGGGACTATGCCCTTAAATTTTCTTACCGCAATTAGGAAACACCCTGAATAAGTGTTGAATTGTACAGTAAAAATTAATTTATTGTTTAATGTACCAGATGCACGTACAATTTTTTCTTACCCTGTGGAACATGTACAACCCTTACGAAAATCTTTTCCGGTCATGTGGTATTTAACGTCATTTCCGGAATGTTGAGGGGTTGTAAAATTTGAAATATATTTGGTTGCCTATACTGAGCTCCGAAAGTAGAGATGAGTGACTGTAAACGATACAAATAAACAAGATATTAGCCGGGGATTGCTAGATTACAAAAGGTGTGCATGATTTGGTATTACTACTCAGAGTTGGTTCGAATAATGAAAATCGGTATTCGAATACGGATACGAATACCGGAAAGATAAAGTATTCGAATACCGAATATTTGAATACTTGGAAGAAAAAGTATTCGAATACTCGGTATGTACGAACTCTCGGAATCGGTATTCGAATACTGGAAAAAAAAGATTGGAATACTACAAACGAAAAATTATTAAAAATTTTAAGAGCAAAAAAAACGTCCTTACCTCATTTTTCTCTACTTTTTGTTCCCTTTTAGTATTCTACTCGTGACAATTTTGGTATTCGAATACTCGGAACGCCCATATTCGAATACTCAAAAAATTATTTGTCGAATACTTCAAAAGTATTCGAATACAGAATCCCGAATACTAACCAAAAAAGTATTCTGCCGAATACCAAACACACAAATGTATTCGAATACTATTCAGAAAACTGAGTATTTGAATACGACCCAACTCTGTTACTACTGAACTAATCCACCAATAATCTTGATTAAAAGACAAATTAAAAAAATTCTTTCTGAAATAATTTCCTTTTCATCCAATATAAGGAGATAATAATTAAACAATACTAAACTAAATTGAGTAATTTTCTCGGCAACTCCGATTTTAACTAAATTTGGCACACGGGTGTTTCTTTGGGGCGCTAATCACGAATCTAAAAAATTTTTAAAGTCGAAATAAACGTTTCGTTTTTGAGATATCCATTATCAAAGTAGAAAAGCGAAATTACCTGAATTTGAGAAATGAATAAAAGTAAAGCCTTAATATAATAATAATAATAAAAGTGTAAAATACATGAAAAATGAGATTTTAAAAAGTAAAAACAAATATTGTGTGCCAATTTAGCTTTATATTAATAATTACGTGCAAATAGAAGGGAAAATATAGTGAAAATGAGGTTAGTTTAATTTTCAATGTTGATGATGGATATCTTAAAAACGAAATGTTTCCTAAAAATTCTGTCAGATTCGTGATCACCGCCTCAAAAAACTCCCGTATACCAAATTTGGTCCAAATCACTTTTGACACAATTACCCTAAATTGGTGGAGTTATAAAATATAATCCGCACCAATACAGACGATTGGGTGATTAAAACTAAATTTATTTTTAACATATCGAGAAGCAAAGAAGATATTTCTGTAATCGATAATTCCATTAGTATATAATCGCCCAACGCTATCCGGACCCTGGGTGTCAAAAGTGTCAAGTGTCAAAGGCGCACCATTCATAAAAATGTCAGCCCGGGATAAAGCCTTCCTAAAAAATGTGAAATAAATAGTGTTTTAAAATAAAATGGCAGCACAAAAGCCAAGCTTATGGGCTGATCATTTAATAAATCGATTTGGGGATCAGGTAAGCATTGTCCCCAATTGTTTCCTGCAAAATTCGCCCAGATAATACTGCCCACCAACTAATCAATATTTACATGATCGCTAATCATTCAATTCCAGGGGTCTTTTGGATATGCCTTAAGATATTTATTTATATTTTTTTTAGTTGCCTTGCCGAATTGGTCCTCAAACAACCCATACAACCATAAATCAAGAACAAAATAAAAATTGCATTATTCAGATATCCAAGCACAAATTTTCTTTAGTTCTAGATGGTTTTGTTAAAGTTCTTAAAAAAGTAAATGAAACAGTAAGTTTATTTTTTACATCGATTATTTATTGTTATTATCTGACTAGTTGTCTATGCAAAATATACAAACTAGTTCTAACAAATCTGTAACATACATTTCAGTTGTTGTTAGTATTTTTGCCCTTATATTCCAGTTTTTTAGTATCAATTTGTTGATGTTTTTTTAAATGTCCTGGTTTTAAAAGCATTGGCAAATATTTATTCACATATAGTATATTAACTAAACATCAAAAGCTATGTCAAGTGATATAAACAAAATTTTAATTCATAATTACCTGTTTAGTATCATTTTATCAAAGCCGATAAAATTTACCTAAATAAAGTGCTGTATTAATATCTCATTTTACATACTCAAGTATTCATTTTCTTAACCATACCAGTTGTTGACATAATTTTCTAAAATGAATATTTTTGTATTAATATGTAACAGGTGGTAAAAAAATTGCATTGGATGCTTGCATTGCATGATTGCAGAAAACCACTTTAATTTAAATACTTTGTGTGTTTTTTTTTAATAGAGGTAGATAGAGAGTCTAAATTATAAACATTTTTAAAAAAACTTCCTTCTTAATATTAAGGATTAAATAAATAAATAAATAAATAAAGGTCATTCGATTTTTATGTTTTTAAGTATTTTAAAAGTACCTATATTAATAAACTTCAATTTTAAAAAGCTTTAAATAAAGTACTGTAAAAGTTCTCCATAATTGACCACCACCAATCTTCAAGTCCAGTGCCAACCAACTCTCTCTTAGGAGCATCCATAAATTACGTCACACAAATTTTAGAACTTTTAACCCCCGATGTGACGTCAAACATTTTTCAAATTTATGCCCAAACCTTTTTAAACCCTTCCCATTTAGAGCTCTTGTAAATTTTAATGTCTCACTTGCATTACAACACCGCTTCAGAAGTTAAATATTGTTTGCGTAATAGATAATCTCATAGCGAAAGTGCTAATTTTTTTTTTATGATTTAACTTGTACATTTCATATTATTTTAGATTAGTTTGATTTATAACTTGGTCTGTTTCTTTTCTGTTTTTCTTCTAAATTTTTAATGTTTTATTCAGTTGTTTTAGCGCTCTTTGTAAATGAGTAAATCTTTTTGCAATTGGTGTAAAAAGGAAGAACCGCTACTATTTTCATATATTTATGATTTTGACTAGCACAACATGACAATGTAATTTTTTAGTTTTCAGATGCTTTGTTCATGAGAATTTTTTATACTAAAAACAAAAAAGCTATTTTAAAGTTGAAGTTGGAGTTGAAGTTATATGGAATTTAGGTGGAGGTTTTAGCACTGACAAACAAAATTTTACTTTAATTACCATACTTTGAAAAACAATGTACAGACAGGTCCACAATACTAGAAACATACACTGGGAACTGATGAATTTACTACTGTTCGCTTCGAAACTTACCATGTATTTGCAGTAAAGGTTGTAAGGTATAAAACTCGCAAAAACGATGCAATAAAATTGTGAAATGCTTTTTAGTAGAAACTGAGATCTTGTTCGGTTAGTCATGTGAATATGTTTATCAATTGAAGCAGCAGACAGTATTAAATTCATTAATTCCCAGTATATGTTTTTAGTAGTGTGGACCTGTCTGTACAGGACTAGCGTCAGTGCAAAACGCAGTTTTTGATAAAACACAATTTTGAAGAGTATCTCACAATTTTTACTACCCTTTTTCTATCTATGTTAGAAAAGTTTTTTAATCAAAATATATACAGGGCTATGTTTAAGTTGATACTTTCCTTTTAACACTGTATAAAACGCAAGAAAAAAAGAAATTTTTTAAAAGTAAAATTATGGCCGAAAATGCTTTCTTTCCGGGGTAGAGGGGATTAGTTTTAAGGAAAAATTGCCTTTTTTATCATAACTTTCAATGTACAATCTCCATTTATACTTTTTATAACAACAGTGTGATAAATGTCCCAATAGTTGTATTTTTCAGCGGCTCATCACTTTTTAGACCATCACTACATCCATAATACAGTGTTTAAACGTAAGAAGGAATTAATTAAATTTAATGTATAGCTTCGGTGCTCATTTTTTTTTAATATAAAAAAAAGACAGTAAACTATTTTTTTAAGACATAATCAGCCCAATTTTTTGTTCTTTGTAAAACTAAACCAATAAACATGTTATGATAATTTCTGGTATGCCTGTTACTACTCTACTATTAGTTTTGGTTATTGTCAGTGTATTTTTGTATTTTTACGAGAATGGAGCTAAAATTATGCATTCTAATTATTATACCAAATAATTTCTGACACAAAAAATTGGTAACTACCTTGTTTTCCATTATTAGTCATTATTTCTCTTTAAAATTCACATTCCTTTTTTTTATTTGAAATAATTGATTATCTCCAACTAAAAATATTTTAATAACTTTTTTCCATTACTAGTCTTAGTCTTAGCAATAATTAGTTTATGCGTATATGTTAAGAATTACCCTCTATAGATATCATATATTTCAATTGAAAAACTTTTTAACATGGAGAGAATAAGTGCAGTAACAATTGTAATATACAGTTGAAAACTGTGTTTTATCAAAAACTGTGTTTTGCACTGCAGCCCCTCATATATTTTTTACTTCATTACATGGCTATCTGCAGCATTAAAGACGTGTCACCATTGCTTACTGGACATATCTGTTACTTGTAAAATTCTAAAAATTTAAATTAAATTGACCAACCAATAGAAGGACTCGTTTTGATTTGAGTTTACACAATATTCTGCTAGAAAGTTTCTTAGAAGTAATCTGTGAGAGCTAAAATATTTATTTAATTAATTTAATTCAATAGCCGTTTAAAGAATTATTTATAAAAATTAAAATAAGTTAATCTAGTTAATTTATCTCATACACAGTTCAAAATATTTAGTTGTAATTTTTTTGTAGTATGACAAAAATCAAAAGCATGGCTCTGAGCAAGAAAAAAATTATTTTGATAGTTTATTTATAGTACTAGAAACATTAGAAAAATGTTTCAGTATACAGCCAAAAGATTCAATATCTTTGACTATGGAGGAGAGTCAAAATTTAAAGATCTTATTGAAGGAAATATGCAGTTATCTTCTAATAAAAGGTAAAATGCTTTTTATTTAACAGACAGAATTTTATTATTATAATTCAGAACCACTATACCGGTGTCAACAAATTTATTAGACAAGCCATAACTCCTAGATCATAAGATATTAAAATGAGACTTGGTGTAGGTAAATGAAATGGAAACAGAAGAGTTTTTGCATAGTTTTCACTTTTTGGTCATTTCCGGTTTAACCAGAAATTACTTTGATTTGGAATTTTAGATGGAACCCTGTATATTTTAACATTTTTTTTTACTTTCTCAGAGAATTCTAAATCAGAACGTGACATTTTAAAAAGTTTTTAGGCCTACTTGATTTTTTAGAGCAATTTTTAATATTGTATTCATGTACCGATGAGTAGATGTAATTGGACCAGTATGAAAGATAGGAGCAAAATGACACTCTCGTGTCTAACTATTATTTTTTAAATGACCACTTTTTTGAACGAGCACTTTTTAAAAATGTACTTTTGACTAATCAATCTTTACTAATTTATTTGCAGTTGGATTTAAAATAAGGATATACAGGGTATCTGGAAAGGCGAAATCATTAATAATAGGGGTGATAGAGTGAGCCCAAAATAATGTTAGTACATATAAAAAAGTTCTATCCTGCTTGGTTAGGAAGATATTGACCTTCAAAGTCAGAATTAAAAAAATGTGTTTTAATTATAACTTTAAAACTGTTGCCACAGTACCAATGATATTTAGGCAACTAAATAACCTCCTACTAATGCTTCATTTTATAGGTAAACGATTGTTTAGTAAGTCGGGATTATACGGGGTGGGATGATTTTATTATTATATATACATTTTTGATACAGGTGACAAATTTGACATTTTGCTTTGACCGTTTGATTCCTTTATCTTTTTTCTACAAAAAAGGTACAATAATTTTCTAAAAAATATATAATTTTTTATTACATATAAAATGCTGGTTAGTTTAGTTTTTGCCTGGACAGTGGAATGCGTTGGGATGCTCATGTCACCCAACTGTGTAATAAACTGAGCAAAAATATCTTTATGCTTAGAAACCTGAGTGAGTGTGTGTCTTCCAGAGTTCTAAGGGATGCATACTTTGCTACTGTCCACTCACATATTTCATATGCTGCTGTTGCGTGGGGTCATAGCAGCGGTGCTGCACTGGTCTTTGGTTTGCAGAGAAGGGCTGTCAGGGTGGTTTGTGGTTTAGGTTATAGGGATGACTGTAGACAGGCATTCATGGACAGCAGGATTTTGACATTTCCATCGCTGTTCATTCTGGAAATCCTACTGTATGTTAAGACGCATATTGACCAGTATGTAACTCACAGCGCTCAACACGACCACGACACTCGTCATAGGTTGGACATTGTGCCGAGATACTGGAGAATAAAGAGGTGTCAGGATGGCCCTGGGTATCTCGGCATACACATTTTTAATAAGCTTTCTGTATATCAAAGACAGGCGCCCCTTAAAGAATTCAAATCAAGGCTAAGGGCGTTTTTGATCAGCAGGGCGTTTTACTCTGTTCAGGAGTTCTTAAGCACTTCTATAATAGATTTTTAATGAGTGTTGCTAGGTATGTGCTTATAGGTGTGTATTTTTGTGTATTGAGACTTTGTATTTGTGTAAACATATTTTAACTTAAATTAAATGTTTGAGTCTGTCCTTAGTTGTAAATGTTTTATATATTTTACCTGTTAATATTTTATTGTGTATTTTCTCTACATTTGTGAATTTTTTATTATTTGTTATAGTTTATCTCTACCTTGGCAGGTTGACTTGCTAAATATGCTTGGCCTGTTCTCACTTTTAAATGTTTTGTTTTTTTTTTAATGTGTTTTAGCAGCTAATATTTATATTGTGTATTTTTTCTTATATATATATATATATATATATATATTTTTTATTTTTAGCAAGTTAATGTTATTGAATAGTTTTGTTATATTTTATTTTTACCCTGGGCAGGTTTGTCGTGCTGAATATGCTTGAACTATAACATAATATATTATAACACATACGAACAACTGTCATACGCAATGACTGCATAGTCTGGCATGTTCAGCAGAATGAATTTGTCCCTTAATTAATTAATTATGACGTGTGTAAATACAATTGTATATTGACATGAATAAATAAGTTTGAAGTTTGAAGTTTGGTATGTCTGGATTTAAAAGGCGATTTTATGAAAAACAGTCCAAGATATCAATTCAAATAAGGTTTACCTTTTCTGTACAAAAATGATAAACAAATTAAATGGTCAAAGCAAATGTCAAATTTTTCACCTGTGTTAAAAATGCATGCATTAAAAAAATCGCCGTTTACCTATGGAAAGAAGCATTAATGTAAGGTTATTTAGTTGCCCAAATACCATTTCTACTGTGGCAACACTTCCAAAGTTGTAAATATTGAAATAAGTTTTTTTGATTCTTACTTTAAAGGTCAATATCTCCCTAACGAAGCGCGATAGATTTTTTTAAATATGAAGTACTAACATTATTTTGGCTTACTCCATCTACCCTCTATCATTTAGGACCTCACCTTTCCGGACACCCTGTATATCTTTATTTTAAATCCAACTGCAAATAAATTAGAAAGATATCCAGTATTTTGCTTAAAAATATTTAGTTTATATCCATACTTTTAATTCAATCGCAAATAAATTGGAATCATTAGATTCGTCAAAAAAACATTTTTTGAAAAGTGCTGGTCTAAACAGGGATGTAATTTCAATTTCAATTATTTTAGTGGTTTAGTTTTGGTTTTCTTGCCTTGCGTCTTTTGTTTTAGTACCCACCATCTTTGAAAAAATTATTACCAGACAATTACCTTAACCTAGAAGAGCTTTGAGTGTTGGTTAAAGAATATTTATAAATAACAATTGAAGAAATCATTTGAGAGCTAATTTTTTTTTGTTTTTGATTTTTACAAAATAATTAAATTAGTTGTTTTTAAATTTAAGTAATTTTGTACACCATATTGTCAAAATAAATAATTGCAGCAAGAAAGTTCACACTGTAAAAATTTTAAATAATATTGCATGCAAGAAAATTGCAGCAAGAAAAATGTCATGCAAGAAAACTTTTAAACTGTAAAAATAGCTTTAGGGTATGATAGGAATGACTCTAAAAAAAATCAAGTAGGCGTAAAATTTTAAAATGTCACATTATGATTAGGAAATATCTTAAAAATTCCAACATATTAAAATACACAGGGTGTTTCATTTAAAAATTCAAAATTGGAGCCATTTCCGGTTAGACCGGAAAGTAAAAAATATGCGAATGCTCTCCTCTTTCCTAACCATTTACCTATACCAAGTCCCTTTTTGATATGTCTAAAACTCTAGAAGTTATGGCTTGTCTAATAGATCCGTTGGCACCCGGTATGTAAAAGGAACATATAATTTTTCTCTTAAATTTTTAGATGTTTTTCCAGAAAATAACCCAAACACTCATGCTGTGAGATTATTAGCCAGTAAAGTACTTTTGCATTATCTGTAAATTTTTTTACCATTGTATTTACGAGAATTACTTCTAAATTACAAGAGTGTGCTTCATCTCCAGAAGAAATTACGGAGTTAAGCGAAATTGAGCTGATTCAGCACATAAATGTTGACGTGAAGAGACTGTCAAAGCTTTTTCTTGAAGGGGTAACCAAATTTAAACAGCTCAGAAAAAATGCTCAACAGCTGTACGTTTCCTCGCTTGAAAAAGCAATCTGGAATTGGATAGAAACTTATCCGTTTGAGTTTGCTGAATATCAGAAAATGCCTGATGAGGACTTGTATAAAAATGCAGATCAGCTGTTTGATATTATGGAGTCTTTCACTGACAATAAAAAAATTAAACCTAATATGTGGTCTTTACAAATGATGCTGTTGGTACTCATTCCTGTAAGTCCTTTTTTATTTATTTTTAGGTAGTAGTTATTTATGAATAACATCTATGGTGGTACTACCGGGTTGTTTAAAAGGTGCTGTAAAATGCAGAAACTGCATGTTTCAGTTCTTGGACAATATTGACGGAACAGTGAAAAAGATGACTTAAACAGCTAATAACCCGACACCCACGGGACTTTGGTACTAGGCATAGGACTTCCTAGAGCTGTCACAAAGATAAAAACTTTAAATGTATAATCACTGTATATTTCAGCCATTTTTATCGCTAACAGCATCTTTTCTCTAAAATATTTTTGTGCGCAGCACATTCACCAACCTCGCGTCTTTTGTATTGGTACCTACAATAAAAAGTAAAAGTCAAAAGACCGTCCGGCGCGCCTACTGCAGTACTCCTCCCCTATCATACTCGATGGCAAAAAATAAGAGAAATTATTAAACCTCAAACAAAATACCGCAATGGACGGCAAAACTTCTGCCAAAAATTATAATTGCCAAAGTAGCAACCAAGATCAAATTCTGCCCAGTTACTTCAGTGGACGTGAAGCAATCATTTTTCATTTATAAAAATATTTTGAATGATCAAAGACACAATATTACTACTGAACATTTGAAACAATAATTGATTATTTATGTTTACAAAAATATTAAAAACTGTTACTGTGGAATCAAACTTAGTTTTGTTTTTTTTAATTTGTTTCTAAAACTTGTCATTTAAAGTTGTATATTCTGTCGGTTTTCATGCATTTTTATGCATATTTGCATGCATATATCAAAATCAAATCAAATCAAAATATGCTTTATTGTTAAAGAAAAAAATCTTGTTAACAAAGCTCAAAATAAAGAGAGAAAAATAATAAATAAATAGGCAATAATTTGCTAACCTAACCTAAACCTACTTACACCATATTTGTATATATATATATATACATATACATACATACACATATACATATATATATATATACATACACACATACACATATACACACATACACATACATACACATACATATACACACACACATACGCACAACGTATGCTAAAATGAATAGAGAAATATAAAATGCAATAAAATAAAATTAAATAGAATATTAAAAAGTATAAGCAGTATAAACATGAATAAAAGCACATACCAACACATATGCATATATCTACACTTGCAACACATGCTAAAATTAATATAAAAAGTATATAGGTAAAAAGATCTCCATTACGTTACAATAAAATAAAATAAAATAGAATACAAAAAGTATATGCAATAAAAACATGAATAAAAGCAAATAACAACATATATGCATATATCTACACTCTCACCACATGCTAAAATTAATATAAAGAGTATAAGTCAAAAAGATATAAAATAAAATATAACGAAAAAAAAAGTACTTACAATATATCACCATAAAACTCTTCCAGGCTGTAATATGCCTTTAATCTTAAAATGTGTTTTACCCTATTACTAAACCTTCTCAAATTCCTAATACTTTTATATTGATCAGGTAGGTGATTGTATAATTTTAAGCTTTCATATATTAAAGAGTTTTTGGTAGATGAACTTCTCGGAATAGGTAATGGCAAGTTATTCCCATTACGTGTATTGTAGACACTTGGATTTATAGAGTTTTTAAATTTTTTATGTACTAATATAACAGTCTCTAGTATGAAAAGGGATGGTAAGGTCAATATTTTTCCCTTATAAACAATGGCCTACAGTGGTCCCTAGCTTTTACTTTGCATAGATATCTTATGGCCCTCTTCTGAAGTACAAACACTGCATTAAAGAGTTGTCTACAACAAAAGCCCCAAAAAGGAATACCATATCTCAAATGGGACTCTATAAGAGAAAAATAGGTCGATCTGGCCATAGACATGCCCAGCTCTTTTGACACTATACGTAGAGCATAGCATCCAGACGCAACTTTCTTATTTAAATTAAGGATATGATCTTTAAACTTTAATTCAGAATCAATATAGAGACCCAAGAACTTTGTGCAATTCCTGTTTTCAATAGGACAATCATCTATATTCAGGTGCGGTAAAATAAACTTAAATGAAATAACATTAGTTTTATTAACATTAAAACAAAGCCGATTTGCATTGCACCAATCCTTTATAAGAAGCAGATCTTCCGAGATAATCTGTGCTAAACTATCCGAATCCTTGCCAAGCCACAGAACAGTAGTATCATCGGCAAAGATGGTAAAACGTCCCCTGATGTTAAGTGTAGCAAGGTCGTTCAGATAGAGGAGGAAAAGGATAGGTCCAAGGACCGAACCTTGAGGAACGCCATGATACATTATCTGCTCATCGGATCTGCAATCATTCGATCTTACAATCTGTTTTCTTCAAACTTCTTAGGTTGCATACAATCCGGTCCCTAACACCAAATATAGAACAACTATGCTTACATTACTGAGTGATTTAAGTTTAATTTGAATATAGAAACTCTAAAATTATATTAATTTTTTGGGTTAAAAAAAATATATATAAATATATATATATATTAAATAGCTTTTTTTTTTTAGAAAGTTCTTGAAGATATAATTATGTCGGAGGCCAGTGGTGGAACATCGAGGTATACAAGAAAGAAAAATTATATTGAAAATATTAGAAAATCACTTGCCCTGCATTCAAACAATAAGCAGTCTACTGAAGCTGCTGCAATAGCTTGTGTCAAACTTTGCAAAGCATCAACGTATATCAACATTGATTCTGCTAATAAAATTTTTAGTCTTGTACAAACTGTTATCAATGATCTTAAGGTAAAGAATCTTTAAGTGTTTAATATCTTAATTTATTATTTGTTTTATTTTAATTTAATTGTTTGGGTTTTAAAGGACTTGCTAAAATAAATTTATAAATGGGGATTCAAAAGTTTTTTGTAATATGACTTAAATAAATTTATTAAATTATATATATTCTTGTCACATTTACTTAAACCTACCAGTATATAAGCTAAAATAAGTTTTATGAACATTTTATAATTTGCTTTTTACTAAAGCAAACATAAATAATTATCATTATTTTAGAGGTGCCTCCTCCAAAGATTCTTATTATTTAACTTTTTTTTATTAACAAGTTTTTAAACATGGCTCATATCTTAAGTGCACAAAAAAATAGTACCACTTTGAACTAAAGCAAAGTACTGCAGGTGGCTCTCTCTACATTTAAAAGCAAAAATATGAAAAGCTTTCAATTCCTCACTTTAGAAAAACCCGGATATCGAATTTTGTAACAAAACAATCCAATAATAAATAAAATATTTAAAAATAACTATTTTTTTATAAAATAAAATAAAACTTTTGACACCCTGTATCTTACAACTTCACTTTTTGACTAAGGTAAATTGCGTTAGATCATTGTATTGTAGCCTAAGGAGTCTAGGGTAGCATTTTGTATAGATCTTTTAGAGACACCCTGTATACAGGGTGTTTTAAAAGTTGCAAAAAAATGCTACTCCCATGTTAAAGAAAGGCTATTGTGAAAATTTAAATGGTATTTTAGGAATTTATATTACCAACAGACTTCACGTTCTCCCAATATTTGCTACTGATTTTTCTTAAAGTGTAGTGTTGTAATAAGTTTTTAATAAATATTAACACATACATATTTTTAGAACTTGTTATTTAATCCAACAAATCCATATACACGAAGAACATGTATAGGCCAGGACATTGACATAATGATAGACTGTTTCGTGTCAGTATTCCGTATAAAACCCCATGGCAATGACTGTTTAAAAGTGTGCTTGAATCTTAACTCACCTCCCACTTATCACTTCGTCTTAGTTAGGTCATTATATAAAATTGTTACACAACCTAGATTACCCTGGTGGCCTATGATTGACATTGTATACACAAAATCTGCAGAACTCCGAGCTATATTTGCCGATATTTTAAATAAAGTAGCTACCCAAGGTTACAGCCAACACACGCCTCTACGAATGATATCCATAACATTAAAGGGCAGTAAAGATGCTCAACTGAAATATCGAGCTGGTGCAGAAGAAACACCTGGCTATAGAAATCTACTACTGTATATGGTAAGACTTATACACGCAGACCCAGTATTATTCTTAAACCACCATGGCAAGCCGGGTCACGAAGTACAAAGTTGTACACTGGACTTGATTAATGGTCTAGTTTCTTTGGTTCACCTTCAGTCTATGCCTGAAGTAGCTCAAGAGGCGATGGATGCTTTACTGGTACTTCACCACCCAGATAAAATAGAAATGTGGAACCCAGAGGCCCCAATCAACACGTTTTGGGATGTTGGTTCCCAAGTTCTTAGCCAGATCTCAGGAAAGCTCATCCAGCATCAGTATGTGAATTACACGGATATTCTAAAATGGCTCAGGAAATTTTGATTTTTAGAAATGCTTTTTAACTAAACATAAGGAATATGCTACTTTAGGTAGTTCCATTAGTCATTCTCATCAAGCCCATGTTAAGCTTGAGGTAAGTTTTTTTTGTAGTTTTAAGTGATATGTCACTAAATTAAACAATGTAGCTCTTTATGTCCCCATATTTACATACCATATTTATATTATAGGTTGTATATTATATGTATTTATGGAGTATTGATATTGATGCTGTACTGGTAGCAATGAGTTGTTTTGCATTATTGTGCCAAGAAGCGGAAATTATTTGTCTCTCTGAAGAGATGACCGTCACCACTTTAGTACCTAATTACCATATTTATCTTGAGTTAGCTCAGGCATCTTGTGTTCTTACAACAGGTCTGTAAAATTTAGATTTTTCCATGTATTCGTTGGTCTTTATAAACTAGAAATATAAATTTTAAAAAATTTTTAGGACGTTTAGCATTACAAAAACGAATAATGGCTCTACTAAGAAAGATAGAACACTGTGTGCATGGCGTCTATCCAGCTTGGGAGGAGACATTTAGAAATTGGACTGCTTCCTACAAAAGTATATCGGCCTACTCTAAAACTAGGTCGGATGATTGTCAAATGGAACCATTTCATAGATCTGTTGGGAAAAGACGAGCTTCACATCAAAATTCGGAACATGAACTTGAAGTAAGTACATTGGCAAACTCTTTGATATATTTAAGGTAGTTGTCATGGTACAATATTATCAGACAAAAAAATTAGATTATACGCGTCGTAAAAGTACACAAGCTTGTAGCTAAGTGGTCCATAATTTTTATGCAAGACTAATTGGTACCAAGTTGTTATTGTCCGACTCGCTAGAATGCATACTTATAAAGTCTCGAACTTTACACCGATTTTTTAATAAAAATAAGTTTTATTATTTTTTTAACCCAAAAAATAATCCCTTAAAGACTATTAGTTTTTTGAAGATATCTGACTGAGTTTTTTTGTTAGGACTAAGAAACGGATACAGAACTATAAAGAGCGTTTACCTTCCATGTTAAATATCCATTTTTTAATTGAATTTATCTCGGATTCTAAGTGGTCAATCAACTTCAAACTTTAAGGATAATTAATTAAAATCTTTATTATGTACACAAAAATATAGAATTTTCTGACGGTACTCTATACAATGATAACTAACTTAAGGTCTTTCACAGGTGCACAGATTAGGGTACATAATTTTTAAAATGAAAAAATATATATAGTAGAATAACACCCATTGTAAAAGGTAGAAAATATAACAAAAATTAAAGAAAAAAATAAATTACGGGCAATCTGAGACTGAGAAGGGGAGGGGATTAAAATGTATAAAACAGTTTTTCTCGATTTTCGCCCAAACTACAAGTCTTATGGAAAAAAATTAAATGGTATAGTTTTAGGTACTAAAAAATCCACAACTTTTGTATTTACAACAATCTACAACTTTTGTATTTACACTTTCTTTACATAACAATTGAAAAAAAAAACTCAAAATTTATGTGAAATATTCAAATAACCAAGTTTTTGTTTCTTTTTTATTTTTATCTTTACAAAAAAAAAAATATTTTGTCACAAAAATTGGTGAAAACTTACCTTTATTTCTGTGGTAAGATGCCAAATCCGATGTCACACTAAAAACACAATTTTAGTAAAATATTAAAATTTTGCAACTAATTGTTTTCATATTTGTCCCAAATATATTCTAATTTTTGGATTTGAAATATTTTTTACACATTATTTTGACTTTATATTGAAAAAGTTCCCTTATTTTCAATCAAAAATTTACGCGTCAAAATATCGTCATTTTTAAAAAGTCTGTGAGTTTTCCTAACTGAAAGTCTCTACTTTTTTATGGTGTAAAAAAAATATACATGACCACGGTAAATTTTCTCAAAAAATAAATTTCCATAGGACAAGTAATTTTGCCGAAAATTGACAAAAACCGTTTTTTACTCTTAAAGACTCACGTTCTTTCACTTCCCGACCTCAGATCGCCTGTAATTTATTTTTCTTTTAATTTTTGTTATTGTCTCTACATTTTTTTAATGGGTTTTATCCTTCTTTTTTTGTTCTTGCTTTCAAAATTATCGACCCTAGTTTAATAATGATTTAAATAATTAATAGTTTAAAAAACTAAAAAAATATTTTCACTTCATAGTAAAAAGCGTGGGGTGCTTAATATATTAAATGTTATAATTATTATATTTGCCAATATCTATGATGGAAAAGTTATGAAAAAATAGTAAAATGCACCCCACGCTTTTTACTATGAAGTGAAAATATTTTTTTAATGAAAAATTATTTTTTAATTTTTAGTTCGGTTGCATATAAAAGCGTGTTTTTTAGTTCGTTATATTGCACAAAATTCTTAATATAACAGTAAATTAGAACATACTATTTAATTAAGCAGCAAAAAGAAAATAACCAGCCCCCTATGAAATGACAATGGTAGCAAATTTTAAAATTTGCAAAAGATTGCAACTCACTAAAAATTTCTTCTTCATTAAGTAGCAAAGTTTCAAATTTTGCCAACAGATGGCAATCCAGGCAATGTTTGGACCGTTGCCAACATTTTGCAATCCACTAAAAAATTTCTTCTTCATTTAATAGCAAAGTTTGAAATTTTTCCAACAGATGGCATCCTAGGTGTTGTTTTTATAATATAATGGAATTTTTTTCCTGGCGATTAAAAAAAGATAAAGGGATACCGTTTGCAGATTATTGCATTGTCATGGGTCCTTAATACGTGTGCAAAGTTTCAAAGAAATCGAATAGCTGGAAGTTGGTTAAAATTAGGCTCAAAGATTCCGTTACATAGCCAGATTGATAGATACATACAACCCAAGTTAATAAAAGCGTGTTAAAAAAAATCGAATCCGAGCCTTTTTACATTTTCTGAGAACATTTACCATTGTAATGTATATTTTTTTACAATATTAGAAAGTAGAAATTTTAACAAAGAAAACGACCACAGACTTTTTGGAAAATGCCAATATTTTGACACGTAAATTTTCGATTGAAAATAAGGCTACTTTTTTGATATAAAGTCAAAAAAATGGGAGAAAATAAATATTTTACACAAAAAATTACAGTATATTTGTGACATACAAAGGTACGTTTATACCAAATTCTGTAAAAATAATTTATTTTTAGTAAAAGATAAAAATAAAAAACCAAAAACTTTTGGAAATTGAATTTTTACATAAATTCCTAGGTTATGTAGATCTTTACCTTACCAAATGCTTAGTAGTAAGGTAGTGTCTTTGATCATTCGAAATATTTCTATAACTGAAAAACTATCAATTTGACAGAAACTTTATAAATGTAGTGGTAGTAATTTGATTTAAGTTTTTATAATTTCTCCTATATTTTTTCATTGAGTAAACTAGGGAATACTGATGTGGGCATGCGAAGATCTATTATCGTAGGTACAAAAACCAAAGACGCGCGGCTGGTTAATGAGCTGCTTTCAAAAAATTTTGAAAATGTATCGATAATATGCATCATAATTATCTTTTAGAGAAAATATGCTATAAGCGATAAAAAATGGCTGAAATATGCAAATGCAAGTAATCTAGTCTCTAATTATGAATCTGGTAGATAGCCCACATATTCTTGTACACCCTGTATACTTTTGATCTTTATTAAAAATTCTATAGATGTGTCGTGCGTTCCGACCAGCGTGCAATATAACGATCACTTGCCAACTTTGTAAATACGCATTTGCCACTTAGTTTCAGTCATCTATTGGTTTCATATGCAACTGTGCTGCCTTCACATTATTTTTGTACAATGGAGATTCATAAGATAAAAATTTTCTAAGTTCTTTATTTGAGGCTGTAAACTAGATCTATGGAATATACACTGTGCCCAAATTACCTTAAAAAACTGCAATTTGAAATTTTTAAATTTAATATTTAAAGATTTAAAACATCTGAAGAATCTAATACTTTTACAATGTTTGAAAAATATAAATTTTATTGTACATATTTTTATTTTTTGCGTCGTTTGCGTCTGACCGAAATTTGGAGGAGAGACACCAGATGATATATAAATTTGTTTTAATTGAACTTCCCTAACTCTGACAATCTGTCGCCTGTCAGGTAGCTAGAGAACCAATCAAGAAAGGTTCCAAAAATGCCTACTACAAACAGCTCACGTATAAGCACCCGATGATAACCTATATCAAAAACCCTAGTAAAGGCAGTGTATACAGCATCAATCGTCTAATAATTGATTATTATCTATCTGGAACAGGTTAATTGATTGAACTTTTAAAGAATACGATTTTCTGCGGGATTAAAACGAGCCTATAAAAAGTCCTATATCAGTAGCCTTCCCATTTAATTAGTTAATAATATTTATACCTAATTTTCTTGCAGAAAGAACAGATCTTTGAATGGGCAAACATGACAGGCTTCCTTTGTGCCCTGGGTGGTGTATGTTTACAAGCAAGAACTAAGGCTTTACAAGCTGCAGCCGCGGCGGCCGCTCAACAACAGCAGCAACAAACTCAACAACAAAGTTCACATACTAGTCACTCCACCAGTCATGGTGCTGCTAATACCAGCAACACATCAGGCTATTCTAGTATGTCTTCTTTAACTGCAAGCGTAACTATGAATGAATGCAGTAGTGGGCCAAGACGATGTAATACTATGAGCAATATATACCTACAAAATCGAATGTTGATATCGAAGGAAATAATGTTACTCAGTAAGTATATTTGAGCTTTTTTATGTGGTGGTGTGTATACTATCTTACTAAAAGGTGTATTGAAAACGTGGAATCTCTAGATTACATGTAAAAAAACTTATTTAAAAATTATTTAAAAGTGCTTTTTAAGACACTAAAAATGGAGTTACTCTTTACACTAGTGATTCCATGTTGGTGTGATTTATTTTCTTACGCGATGTTCTTTTATCAGATTTGTGGAGTTGCTCTTGCGTCTCCTTGTATGCAATAATGAAAAGTTTGGCCCTCAAATCCAAAAGCATGTAAAAGAACTTATCGGTCATGAAATGGCTGCTGCTCTCTATCCAATTCTTTTTGAACAAATTAAAGTTATAATAGATAGGTTTTTTGATCAAAGTGGTCAAGTAATGGTGACTGATCTTAATACCCAGTTTATAGAACACATTATAGTTATTTTGAAAACGTTTTGGACTACACAAAAAATGATCAACCTTCTGAACATCTTGGGGTTACAAGCATAGAAGGGATGATGCTGCAAATTGTACGTTATGTAAGACACCTGGATATGTCTGTGCACGGACTTCATATTAAGACCAAATTGTGCCAATTAGTTGAAGTCATGATGCATAGAAGAGATGATTTGGCTTTTCGGCAAGAAATGAAATTTAGAAATAAACTGGTAGAGTATTTAACTGATTGGGTTATGGGCTCAAGTCACCAAATCTCACCACCAAGTGGTAGTGACATCACTCATATGACCAGAGAGCTAGATCAGTCGGCAATGCAAGCTGTCGCATCACTTTTAAGGGGTCTTCCATTACAACCGGAAGAATCTGATAGAGGCGACCTCATGGAAGCCAAAAGTCAGTTATTCCTAAAATACTTCACTCTATTTATGAATTTGCTGAATGATTGCACTGACCCTATGAGTGGATCAGAAATTCTAGAACTGTCGGACAGTGAAGA